>CM040917.1:4437500-4767500 GCA_023029165.1 Gobiocypris rarus
GATGGAGTGCCCGCTGAATTAAACATGCGATGTAGCAAAGGTCATTTCACAATAGTATAACATACTACAGTTTGAAACGTTCATCATTACACACTGCATAATGTTTTGCATACTAATAAAAAAAATGCATAATCTAATGTTAAAGGTTTTAACATTTTAACAGTTAAGTTTTATTCAGCATGAATGCATTGAATTGGTCGAAAACGACATTTATAATGTTACTTAATACTTCTATTCCAAATAAATGCTGTGCTTTTGAACTTTCCATTCATCAAAGAATCCTGAAAAAATGTATCACACAAATGTATAATTTTTTCCACACAAATATTAAGCAGCGGTAATAAACCTGATCAGAATTTCCCCCCAAAGGAAATGTATATTTACAAAACAAATGATACAAATCTTTTAATATGTATTTTTATGGCTTTTTAATCCATTGCTCTTTTATTGAAATGTTGTCATATACACAATAAATATTGTTAAATATCATCATATCCTGCTCATCCCTAAAAAAAACAAAAACTCATATATGTTTTACTCAAAGGGTCATGAAGTCAAAAATGCACCCTGTAACGAGTATTGAGGGTGCATTTGAGCACCCATGAGCGAGAATTGACCCTGTAGCGTCATTCCCGCTCTTTGTGAGCAGTGTCTGTTTGTGTGGATGGTGATGAATGCTTTTTAGATTGTAGTTTCCGCTCCTGTTGAATGTCAGATGTTCAGAAAATAAGAAAGTATGCAGGACACACACTCGCACACACACGCACACACAGACAGCTCACCTTTCACAAATAACACTGAACGGCAAACAGGCCGACTGCTGGATAGTGCGTGTGTGTGCATGTGTCAGTGTGTTTATTGTGTTTTGCTTCACGTTACTCTGCAGACGTGTGGAATTCGCCCGTCATCTCTCTCCACCAATCACAGCGCAGCATCATTTAAACAGAGGGAAACTCCAGCACAACTAGCGCCTGGTTTCCCTCTCTGTCGTTTCCACTCTGTTTCTAATGGACCATCTCTCATCCAGTGTCTGTGTTTTAGGGCATTAGGAGGGCAGTAAATTACCCCCTTTTGCCCTATCACATCACATGTCTGAGCACGACATGTCCCTTCCACTTTTTCCGCTACGTCCTCTTTTTGGTCTGTGTTCCAACCTTTCTGTGTATACTACCTTTTTTGAGAGCGTAGGAAAATTTGCTCATTTTTGTCATTCGCTTCAAGTGAATGGGCGGAGCTATGTTGCTTGTTCGACTCTCTGATTGGTGGAATTTTCTTTATGCCATCATGGGTAATGTAGTTTTTCACCATGAATTCCACTGTTAAACATGATTATTTTAAAAATAAGCTGAAATAATGCAGGCTGGCGGTGTCAACAGAAGCAAATGCCATCAATTAAAAACCTCGTAGCACACAGTCTTTAAAGGTTTATAAGTTACCGTTCAAAATCAGTTTCCCTATGGAGTTTTTACTTCTGAAACCCGACTGTTGCTCTCTTCCCTGCAGCACTGGCTCTTTCTGTCTGTTTTGACCTGGTTTTATTCTTGTCTTCTGTTTATTGTATGTTGTGTTCAGGTAAACCTCCACCTGAGCTGCTTTAAAGCGCTTCATATTCGTGTGATCGCTGGCCTAGAGGCCGTTCTCTGATTGGAGATCCCACGCAGGTGTTGTCTGTCATTTGAGCCGTGATTGGTGAAAGGAGCTGTCAATCAGCGGCTGGAATGTTGGCTTCTTTCCGAGAACAATAGCAGGAGGGATTGTGTTCGGAAAGCCTAAAGCACTCCGAGGAATCCCGAGTGGATTGTACAGCATTCCTTTCATGAGCAGGAGAACAGGCCTTCTGTATTACACCAGTCTTTCAGCATTAATATTTCATTATTTTTACATCAGTTTGAATGCATTTGAGTATCTTATGTTATATTTGCTATTTATCTGAGGCCGATTACAACACATTAAATCATGGTGACCATGCTTCTATTTTGCATTTCTTTTAAATATATAATTGATTCCTATTAGTTTATAATTAATTTTAATAAAAAGGCATGCAGTAACCAGGAAACTCCCATTGGGAAAGGGAATCCTAATGAAAAGCTCTTGCCATGCATTATACATATTTGATGTGAATGTTATCATTGACATATCACAACAATGTCAGATTTCAAAGAAAATTTTCATTTCAAACTTTTAAAAACACTTTTTTATCTTAAAGTCGGCATGAAGCGAAAGTTGCAAGCCTTTTCTTACCTATTGTAATGTATAGAAATGGCTTCTGGAACAAGAGCAAATGTAGGGCGGGACTTGATTTTGTCCATGGGGAATTGATTGGATGGTTGTGGCTTTCTATTGGTTGATCTCATGTGATTGACAGGTTGCCCCGCCCTCATGCCAGTAAACGCGTCATCAGAGAAGAGATGCTGCAAGAGGGAGGGGAAGATATTTTGTTTAAAGATTATGAGGCACATGAATAAAAACAATAATGATGTGCACAGATAAATCTTTTATAATAAATACTGCAGTATTCCATAAAAAAGACTTTAAGCTCACATTTATGATGTGATGCAGTCACTCTCAGCATCTTCCTCTCTGAGGATTGACAAGCTTTAAATAGTTAAATGTGTGTTTCCTGATGTCATAAGCCCCCTGATTTATGTGTTCTTGGTACTGTAATTTTGTCTAAATGCAGTGACCGTGACAAATGAAGCTCATTAAGATTAATAGAGGATAAAGGAGCAGTGTGCGTGCGTGTGTGTGTGTGTGTGGTCCTGATAAACCCTATGTTATTGGGACAAAATGTCCCCACAAAGATGGTCCGCTTGAGGGAAAACAGCTTATAAATCATACTAAATTATGTTTTTTTTAAATGTACAAAGTTTTGTGTGATGGGTAGGTTTAGGGTTATGGGATAGAATATACAGTTTGTACAGTATAAAAATCATTATGTCTATGGAAAGTCCACATAAAACATGAAGTGTGTGTGTGTGTGTGTGTGTGTGTGTGTGTGTGTGTGTGTGTGTGTGTGTGTTTTGAGCCTTTGGTGGTCTGATCCCTACAGGTCTGGGCTGGTTGTGTATATTGAGGTAATGTTCAGTGCTTTGTGTGTATGTGTTTCCATTATTCCTTTGATGAACAGAGTTGACATCACTCACTCAGCACCAGAAGTGTTTGTGTAAAACGCTGATTTCCGTTGTGAAGCTGGACTGTTAGGATAAAACACTTTCTTTGTTGAACCTTCTTAAACAGAAAGTAAAAGCACTCATTTAACAGTACTGATGTGGGTTTTTTTTTTCTCTTGCTGAATAATTTATTGAGTAGGTCAGGAGCACCTTAGACAACAGACAAATCACACACATTTTTTCTTCAGAGTTTGAAAATGAGATATGTGAGAAGATGACAGGTTACAGTGAATGATAATCACAGCTGTGTTTTCTTTCTATGGAAGGTTATCTGTCCCGTGTGCTGAGGAATTACACAGAACAGGCGTGTGACGGAGAATTCCTCACTGTCCGCTGTCCGCCCAGAACCTCCATCACCGTCCAATCGGCTTTCTACGGCAGAAAAGACCCCTCCCACTCACCTCAGTGCCCATCCACTTATAGCAGTGCTGGAACACGCTCAGCGAATGACATCACTTCCTGTCATGTGTCAACGTCTTTGCAGGTAATACACAATGAAATAAGAGTGATTAAAAAAACGCTTTACTGTTATTCAAGTATTTATACACTAGTATAGTATTCATTAATATTCATTTTCATAATATTTTCTATTTATTTTAAGCTTTACTTTTTTGAATGTTTCATTTTGGAAATTGTAGTACTTACACTTGAACTTATTTATTTCAGTTAGTTGCCAAGGCAACATTTCTAATTTTCATTTAAGTTTTTCGTTTTTTTTAGTTACCGAAAATAATAATACTAATTTAAAAAATGTTTTGTTTAACAATAACAACACTGTTTCCAGATGAATAAAACCATAACCTGTCCCAGCAGAGAAAAAAAAGGTTTAAGAACTAACACTCCCGTTAAGTTATGAAAATGTTATTTCTGAATGATTAAAACATCCTGTTTTGAAAACATTTTTAGCATTCTCGGTAATGAGAACATTGAGGGAACATTCCATTTTGCAAACATTATCGAACTGTTACTTTTGAATGTTCTCTGAACATTCTGAATCTAGTAACATTTAAAAACATTTAAAAAATGGTTTCAGAAAAAAACATTCTGTTAATGTTGCATGTTTTTGTGCATGTTATTAAAGACCAGATAACTTAGATATTTTTTTTTTTCATAACTTTGAGAGGATCTTGCAAGAATGTTGTGTGAATGTTTTTCTTGTTGAATACTACTACGTTTCACTCAGAAGGATGTCACATTAAAGAAGTAAAATTGGATGGGAACACTGTTTCATGTTGACTTTAATAGATGGAAAGTTCTCCATATCTTCTTTTTATTTGTGAATGTGTATGAATTCACTGTGTGTGGCCCAGTATTATATCATAATGTGGCGGTGTTTTGTTTTTGTGTGTTTAAATGTGTAGCGACACACAACGTGGCAGTAGCTGGTTTGAACTGCCGCATCTGTGACAGCACACGCACGCGTGATTTACGGTTAAACGCTTGGTGAAACCACACGCTATACACACACACATGTACTGCACTGAGTGCTGGAGTAAAATTACACTCGGTGTGTTTTTATACCCAGAGGGAAGGAATCACTGTGGGGGAAATGAAAGACATGGAATGTATTTACCTGAATGAAAACATGCCATTCAAAGAGCTGTCTGTCTCTCTGTGTCTGTCTGTCTGTCTGTCTATCTGACTCTATGTCTGTCTGTCTGTCTGTCTGTCTGTCTGACTCTGTGTCTGTCTGTCTGACTCTGTGTCTGCCTGTCTGTCTGTCAGTCTCTCTGTGTCTGTCTGTCTGTCTGTCTGACTCTATGTCTGTCTGCCTCTCTGTGTCTGTCTGTCTGTCTCCGTTTCTGTCTGTCTGTCTCTCTGTGTCTGTCTGTCTGACTGTCTGTCTAACTGTCTGTCTGTCTGTCTGTCTCCAGAAGATGTTGGATGAATGTGAGGACAGGCGGAGATGTCAGGTTCTTGTCAACAGTCGTTTGTTTGGGACGGACCCCTGCCCGACCATCAGCAAATCCCTTAGTGTGCGGTACAAGTGCAGGCCGAGTGAGTTTTACACACACACACACACATACACACACACACACACTGCCCCTGCCCCTAAACCTACCCATCACAGGAGACATGCTGCATTTTTACTTTTTTCAAAAAAACTCATTTTGTGTAATTTATAAGACTTTTGAAAAGTGAGGACCGCTGGCTGGTGATCTCAGGTTTATGTTACATTGTGGGGAGTCTGGGGACATTTGGTCCCCACAATGTAATATAAACAAGGACACACACACTCTCTCTCTCTCTCTCTCTCTCTCTCTCTCTCTCTCTCTCTCTCTCTCTCTCTCTCTCTCTCTCTCTCTCTCTCACACACACACACACACATTTACTTGGCTATCTAAACGGGGAATTTGTATAGCCTTCTATTGTTTTTTATATGCAGCTAGATATAAATACTATAGCGTAACCCTAAACCACACCCTAACCATTAGAGAACACTTTCTGCCAAACCAAATTTACTTTATTTTTACTAATGAGGACATTACCAAAAGAGGGTTTTGGGATTTTTGTCAAGTTTAGCTCAATTCTGGGTACAAATGTATCCCCAAAATATAGTTAGGTAGGTACACGTACACACATATATACACACACACACGTCCACTCAGCCATATGGCTGCACCTATCCTCTATTGGCTGCTTTCAGCAGGTTTTTGTGTTCTGTTAGCTGAGCAGAGAGAAATCTGTCCGCTTCTGTCCTTCCTCTCATGCAGGTCTGACAAATAAACCTCTGCACCTCAGTTACAGGTCACTGTGTCTGTTAAAGCTCTACACATACACACACACACACACACACACACACGCACACACACACACACACACACACACACACACACACACGCACACACACACACACACATGTTTGTTTTTATGAAATGTGGGGACATTCCATAGGCGTAATGCATTTTATACTGTACAAACCGTATTTTCTATCCCCCTACACTGCCCCTAAACCTACCCATCACAGGAGACTGCGCAGTTTACTTTCTGTGAAAAAAAACTCATCCTGTGTGATTTATAAGCATTTTGAAAAGTGAGGACATGGGGAACGTCCTCATATTTCACCCTCTTTTTGTAATACCTATGTCATACCCATGTCATTATACACAGTTGTGTCCTGATATTTCACAAAAACATGACCCCACACACACACACTCAGTCACCTGAGCTGAATAATCACACTATTGTCTTCTGTAGAGCTGCTTATAGAATCAAATTACTTTTTTTTTAAATAATTAATGAACTCTACACTGTAATTGACCTGAACTGAATCAACACTGAACTGACTTGAGCTGAATAATTGCCACTTCTACATCATTGCCTCTTTAGCTCTGCCCACCTTTTCATGTACATCATGTAGCAGTAAATACGAGAGAGACACAAACACAGGATTACTCCTGCAATAAAACCATAGAGTCGCCTCTGAGGCTTACAAGGCATTTTGAAATGCTAGGCCCCTTTAAAATAAACGTAATCATTCCAAAATTTTGAAAAGCAATATATTTGATAAAAATTTTGTCATTTTGTGAAATATGTTTACAATTAAAAATACCTGTTTTCTATTTTAATATAAAGTATGATATGATATATTGTGAATGGCATTTCATGATGACTGTGTGTGTTTTCTCTCCAGATGAGTATAAGAGTAAAGTGGTGTGTGAAGGGGAGCGGTTGCGCTTGGGCTGTAAGACAGGGATGCAAATCGCGGTTTATTCCGCCATGTTCGGCCGCACACAGCAGGGCACGCTGGAGTGTCCTCCACACCACCGGAGAGCGCCGTCTGTCGGTGAGAACACACCCATTTCTCATTTTCACTATGTTCAACTGTGGATCACTGATGTGGGTTTAAACATCTTTTTAAAAAAAACAGCTCTCTCAATGCATTTAAAAGGATGAGCGCATTTATTGTGGAAACTTTCAAGTTGAGGATGCTTATGCATTTTGGATTAGTTGGGTTTAGATCTGATTGCCTAATGAATATTACACACAAAGATGGAAGTAGATAAATGGCTAAATAAATCTGATCACCAGATCCAATTATATTTCCGCTTCATTTCAATTAACATAAATGTTTTTAATAGTTTTAGTGTTAACGATAATAACGATCCTGACCTCATCCCGATAGAACACCTTTGGGATGAATTAGAGCGGCGACTGCGAGCCAGGCCTTCTCGTCCAACATCAGTGCCTGACCTCACAAATGCGCTTCTAGAAGAATGGTCAAACATTCCCATAAACACACTCCTAAACCTTGTGGAAAGACTTCCCAGAAGAGTTGAAGCTGTTATGTATGCAAAGGGTGGGCCAACTCCATATTAAACCCTACGGATTAAGAATGGGATGTCATTAAAGTTCGTGTGCATGTAAAGACAGGCATCCCAAAACTTTTAGCAATATAGTGTGTATAGTATGTTTGATCATCTTACATTTTAGATGTTTTCTTTGTATCAATACTGGCATTCCTTTGTCAAAATAATCTGCAGAATAATCTAAATCTAGAGACAAATCAGTTTGTTTTGATTGAGAAACACCTTCAGGCTTTACAAACTCACATCGCACTCTCATACAATAACTACCTCTTATGCAGTTACCTACATTAAACGTCTTAAACAAATAAACACACACACAGATACACACACAGATCCTGTAACACCTGTGCAAATGCAAATGACATCACATCATCTCAGGTGTTTGATTTCCCTTCATTTCTCCTGTTTCTACATGTTTGTGTTTGTATCTGTGTGCGTGTGGAATATGATGCTGTCAGTTCGTCTCATTGTTACTGTTCCAGCATCAAAGGAGAAAACTGTATCGTTTTGTGCCTGTTCTGGGGAAGTGCTCTGCCAGGAACATGTTTGAATTCAAGGAAACTTTTCGGATGTGTGGGAGGAAATTCAGTTCACTCTCTTTTTGTCTTGAGATGAGTATCAGCTAATCTCATCTCCTCTTACACTCCTGGAGGGTGTGTGTGTGTGTCCAGGTAAACCCTACATTATTGGGACAAAATGTCCCCACAAAGATGGCAAAATGCGAAATCCTTGTCCTTTTGGGGACATTTTTTGGTCCCCATGAGGAAAACAGCTCATAAATAATACAGAATGAGTTTTTTTGAAAATGTAAAAATGTAGAAAGTTCGGTAACACTTTAGAATAATGGTCATTAGTTAGCATTAATTCATGTGTTAACTAACATGAACTAACCATGAGCAGTACATGTGTTACTGTATTTGTTAATCTTTGTTAACGTTAGTTAATATTAATAGAGCTGTTTATGGTTTGTTCATTTTAGTTCACAGTGCATTAACTAACGTTAACAAGATTTTAATAACTCATCAGTAAATGTTGAAATTAACATTAACAAAGATAAATAAATGTTTTATGAGGGCAGTTCATTATTAGTTAATTTTAACTAATGACCATTATTCTAAAGTGTTACCGAAAGTTGTTTGTGATGGGTCGGTTTAGGGGCAGGGTTAGTGTAAGGGGAGAGAGTATACAGTATGGAAACCATTTTGTCTATGGAGAGTCCCCACAAAGATAGTGAACCAGACGTGTGTGTGTGTGTGTGTGTGTGTGTGTGTGTGTGTGGACTGGTAATCCCTACGTTATGGGGACAAAATGTCCCCACAAAGATGGCAATTTCCAAAATCCTTGTCCTTGTGGGGACATTTTTTGGTCCCCATGATGAAAACATCTTATAAATCACACTAAGTGATGTTTTTTGAGAAAAAGTAAAAATGCAGCATGTCTCCTGTGATGGGTAGGTTTAGGGGCAGGGGCAGTGTAGGGGGATAGAAAATATGGTTTGTACAGTATAAAATGCATTACGCCTATGGAATGTCCCCATAAAACATGGAAAACAACATGTGTGTGTGTGTGTGTGTGTGTGTGTGTGTGTGTGTGTGTGTGTGTGTGTGTGTGTGTGTGTGTGTGTGTAAAAGAGAGTGTTTTTGTGTTAGAGTGTGTGTGAGAGTGTGTGAGTGTGTGTGAGAGTGTGTGAGAGTGTGTGTGAGTGTGTGTGTGTGTGTGTGTGTGTGTGTGTGTGTGTGTGTGTGTGAGTGTGTGTGTGAGAGAGTGTGTGTTTGTGAGAGTGTGTGTGTGAGTGTATGTGTATGTGTGTGTGTGAGAGTGTATGTGTACGTGTGTGTGTGTGTGTGTGTGTGTGTGTGTGTGTGTGTGTGTGTGTGTGTGTGTGTGTGTGTGTGTGTGTGAGAGAGAGAGAGAACAACACCCTCTTAAGCAGTGCTTGACTAATCACTCTGACACTAGAGTCAATGACGAGGTTAATGGGGTCTGTTTTTCTCTCTGGACTTCCTGTCAGGTAAAGACTGAGAGTGTTTCCCCAGAAGTTGTCAAGAACCCCCATCTGTAGAGTTAAAGGTCATTAAAGCTGTTAAAACTGAATCAATCAGAACTTAAAGACCTTCAAAACATTTGAAGTAATGTAGAGCAGGATTGTGATAATATTTTTCAACTTTGTTACATCATTAGTCATTTCACATGTGGAGAAAGGTATTTCTTTATAAACTATAATCACTGGCTTCCGGTAATGTCCGCACACTCTCTCACACAAAAAAGTGACCTCTGACCCGACACATGATGAACACGGAAGCGCAGAGGATAGACCAAAACAAAACATTGGTAGAAGAACGAGAATTTTTAAAGAGACATGTTGTGGCGGAGCTCGAGAGATGTCTACTCTCACCTAAGCTTACGTTATGCCTACATCCTACGTCAGGTCAGAGGTCACTCTTCCGCCAGTGATTATAGTTTATAAAATTATAAATATGGATATTTTTCTAACAAAAATGCATGGCTTCCCTTTAGAAGGCCTTTATTAACCCTGGAGGTGTATGGATTACTTTTATGATATTTGGCCTTCAAAATCTCAGGTACCATTCACTCCCATTATAAAGCTGGGTAGAGCCAGGATATTATTTATACTAGGAGGGCTTGAGGGTGAGTAAATCATGGGATAATTTCCATTTTTAGGTGAACTAACCCTTTATTGTGTCTTTCCTGAATAAAGGCAGGCTATTCATTTCATTAAACAAATTGTATTAGTTTGTGTTATGCACCTCAGAAGAAAAAAATGCATGGCCTCCATGGGCTTCTGTACAGCTCCCACGCCCCATATTTACCCCATACAGAGCCGTAAACTCAGATTTGAGCATCTGTGATGAAGGACTGAAAGTGACCCCAGAGTTTTTCTCTCACGTGGATCCAGTTTCTGTACGCGCTCAACCAGATCTAGAGCTCTAGCGTAGCGGGCAGAAGAACCGTTAGATCCGTGCAGATCCAGGTCTGTCATAGGGGGCATCATCAGTGTGAGACAGGTGACGTGTCCCAGCGGCCTAATAAATAGATTCCTCCGCTTTAACTTTGACAACACTGGCTGGTTATGCCGTTCATAAATCAGATCTCTATCAGCGAGCAGGTCTCTGTTTACTAACACAACTCTGTGACCTTTGACCTCTGACATTTGTTGAAGCCATTAGTCCTGAGGTGAAGACGTGTCTCCGGTCCTCAGATCTTCAGTGAGTGATGGTTGTGTCAAGTCTTTGTGCTTTGTGTTAATGGATTTGTATAAATGGGCCGTCACTCTGTGTGTGGGTGTTCTGTGTCAGTTCAGCTGTAATTCTGACCCGTGTGGACTCTCTTTCTTAACCCTTAAGCCCAAAGTATACTAGTTTTTTTACGAGTACGCCAGCGTATGCGCACAGCCTTGCAAAGTATACTTCTTTTGACTCATACGCACAGTTGTGCAGTCTCTCACCACGGGTTACAACCCATGTAAATACTGCTAAAAAATGTAATGTTCATGTGCGACATGCACCCTAGTGGACGGATGCATTTTTAACCATTGAGGGGTAGGTATTGACCTTTGACCTTTTCTTATAATTTTGTTTTTTTGTTCTCTTTATATGTCAGTGTTTGTCGTTTATGACAACCTAAATTTGAAATGGCTAATAAAAGTGAAGCGCAGAGTACATCATTTTTACAAATTTTCACACGTGTGTGTGCGAGTGTGTGTGTGTGTGTGTGTGTGTGTGTTTGTTTGTGAGAGTATCTGTGTGTAAATATATGTATATTCATTTTTTTTAAAAATTGGTTATTGATTTAAAAAAAAAAATATTAAGAATTAATAAATTACTTCATAATATATGATAATAAAAATAATATATTTTAATTAATTTATAGATTTTTTTATTGTTTAATCTAATTCTAATTTATTCTAAAAATAAAATTGATCAAAATGGTGAAAGTGAAGTAAATTTAGAAAATCTATGCATTATATATATATATTTAAATACTTTATTCTATATTATAAAAATATTGAATAGAATATGGTCTACTTCTCATTACTGAGAATACATCTGTCCTCTGTTGTAGACATTAAAGGCTGTGTTATTTCAGTGTTATTTATAGTTTTTATTTATATTTTGAATTAGCTTTAATTTTTATATTTTCAATTTTAATTTGATTAATTTAACTTATAGTAATATTGTTGTGCTTTGTAATTTTTTATTCTTTTTTAACATTCTAAATAGTTTTAATTAGTTTATTTCAGTTATATTTTCAGTTTTATTTTATTTAATAATTTTAGTGCTTCAACTTATTTTAGTTTTAGTTGCCATGGCAACATTTAAAATTATTTTAGTTTTTCATATAATATTTATATTTTACTTTAATTTTAATAAAGATTGTTTTGGTTAACAACAACAACAATATTAGCGATGTTGTTTATCACCCTCATATGATAGTTATGATATTTTCCACTTTTTAGTGACTTGAACATGTTAGCTGGCCGTCTGCTGGGCTTAGCCACGTCCATTCACTGACCGTCTGATTGATATCACAGTCTGAGCGGGAAAGCACCTTCTCGATCTGGCCAGCTCTAATCTGATTGGCTGACTGAGGAAGCTCCTGAAATAAAAGCTTTATTAGTCCACTAGGAAATGAAGTCGAGTGAACATGATACAGCAAGTGCTTTGGAGGATTAAATAACCTGCAGACTGTCAGCTTCAAATCTCAGAAACATATTCAGACGCTTAAAACAAGCAGAATAAGAAGCACTGACAAATATTGAATAGGGTTAGTCTTTGAAGTGCTTTCACTAAATGATATAATTATAGGGCATTTTTAAAGGTGTTTAAAGCCAAGTTTGTCTTAAAAGAACACACTGTGTGTTTATGTGAGCATTTTGCCATCTGCCATCCTGACCGGCGGCTGCAGTTTCATCTTCCCCCGCAGAATCAAGTGTTAAAGACAAGCCCAAACATGAACACACACACACACACACACACACACACACACACACACACACACACACACACACACACACACACACACACACACACACACACACACACACACACGTGCGACTGCTATCTGCTGAATGCCTGTGTGCTTGTGTATCAAAACTGTTTGATGTTCTTCACTGTGTGGCTTTATTGTTGTGTGTGTGTGTGTGTGTGTGTGTGTGTGTGTGTGTGTGTGTGTGTGTGTGTGTGTGTGTGTGTGTGGACTGGTAATCCCTATGGTATGGGGACAAAATGTCCCCACAAAGATGGCAATATCCAAAATCCTTGTCCTTGTGGGGATATTTTTGGTCCCCATGATGAAAACATCTTATAAATCACACTAAGTGATGTTTTTTGAAAATGTAAAAATGCAGCATGTCTCCTGTAATGGGTAGGTTTAGGGGCAGGGGCAGTGTAGGGGGATAGAAAATATTGTTTGTACGGTATTAAATGCATAACGCCTATGGAATGTCCCCATAAAACATGGAAACACAACGTGTGTGTGTGTGTGTGTGTGTGTGTGTGTGTGTGTGTGTGTGTGTGTAAAACAGAGCTGTGACAGTACCTTCAGGTGTATGTTTGTTCATATTAGGTTTATTATAGTGAAACAAAACCATACAAAAATTCTTGTTATTAATAAATGTTGGACGTGATTTCGAACATGTTCCTGGAACAACATTCCAGTCAACCAATCAGATTAGAGGGATCGCTCAAGTTTAGCCTTCCACCAAAGGTTAGGTGCTTCTACACCATCATTTCCCTCTGATTTCAGGGATAAGTTATGGGTAGGTTTAGGGATAGGACTATGTTTTTGAACAGGAATGTTGTTCCAGGATCAAATAAAGATGTTGATCCAGGAACTTGACTTACTTTGCTAAATCACGGTGACCTATGGCTTCATCTAAAGTATATAAACAATCCGTCTATGGTATGCGCTCATAATGAGATCTCATCTGATCCGTCATGTGATTCCAGACTGCTCTTCAGATGTGGCTCTGCAGGTGATGACATCACGTTGCCAAGGGAAACGCTCCTGTGTGGTCCGCGCCTCTACACAAGAGTTTGGAGACCCCTGTTACCGTGGCACCCGCAAATACCTCAGCGTGATCCACACCTGCGGTGAGTTACACACCTGAACACATCTTTATTCCCATTACTAACTAGACTACACTGATAAATGGGTCGCTCTACGTTATTTGTTGCAAATTTGTCTGAGCTGTAATGATTATAAAAGTTATTCATATTTTTGATAACTGAATTAATAATTGTGCATTAGAACAAAAAATATGCTAAACTCAATAATGCTTTTCATGGGTTTTTTTGTTTTGTTGGCTAAAATAATAGAAAACATTGAAGTGTTATTTACTTGCATCTTAAATAATAATAATAATAATAAAAACATTTTTTTTTAATAAAATAAATATTAATTTGAATAAATATTATAAAATGCCTTGCCTTTTAATTAGAAGAATTAGATGTTTATAATAAATCTTTTGTGTGTTGCTTTTAATGATCTATTTTATGGCTAAATAACAGAAAACTCATTACTTTATCTTAATTATATATAAAATATTTATAATTATAAATATTAATTAAAGTAAATAGTACTAAAAGATATATTACATTTTTATTTAATAAATGTATTATTGTTATTATATTGTCAGAAGTATTTTTCAACATTTCTCTGAAACTAAACTAATTTAAATACAAAGCGCAAAGTATATAAATATATTATACAAAGTAGAATCACATTCTGGTTTAAAATACATATGAGGGTATAAAGGGATAATAGTAAATGAGGCTGAATATCATAATCATTGATTTCATATCTCATTTTCTCAGCTAGTTTGTATCAGTTATGTTAGATTCACTCTTTATTTAGTTTATTGATACTTGAATATGGTTTTGTATAATTACAGTAAAGGACAATCAGTTTCTCTACTTTGTATTTGAACACTAGAGGGCAGTAATCACTCACGCAGAACAGATCCTTGTCCTTGTGGGGACATTTTTTATCCCCATGGTTATAAATCACACAGAATGAGTTTTTTTGAAAATGTAAAAATGCCTGTAGTTTTGTGTGATGGGTCGGTTTAGGGGTAGGGTTAGTGTAAGGGGAGAGAGTATACAGTTTGCACAGTATGGAAACCATTATGTCTATGGAGAGTCCCCACAAAGATAGTGAACCAGACTATGTGTGTGTGTTTGCCTGGTACAGAAACCAGCTAAAGCTCTGGAGATCATGTCTGGAGCACAAATTTCATGTCAAATGTATAACTCTGAGTTAGAGGTTTGTTCAGATCACTAACCCTGAACACACTAATACTGTCAGCTGCAGTCATACTGTGTGTGTTTCAGCAGCAGTGATGATAGCTCTGCAGGATTTCAGGATTTCTTTTTGACTGTAATCCGGTTCCTGTCAGTCCAAAACAAACATGCAGACCAGACATCAGAACGATGGATCTGTCTGTCCAAATACTTGTCACAGACTTTAAAGAGTCGTGTTTCTGTACTTTTAACAAATTGTTATTATTGCAATCATAGTTATCGTGTTTGGGAAGCGTGCGGTTTAGTTGTGAAAATAGACAGAGGGAAGTGTGTTTGTTTAAGAGCCGGTATCAGCTGTGTGGTTTTCTGGGACAGACTGTGCTGCTCCGCTATGATTTGAGATGTGAAACCAAACTCATGTGTTGGCGTGTCAGTGATTGTGATGATTTAATGATATCAGTGTGTGTGTGTGAGAGAGCGAGGGGGTGTGTGTGTGTGTGTGAGAGAGAGAGAGAGAGAGAGAGAGTGCGTGCGATTGAGCGAGTGAGTGAGTGATGGTGTGTGTGTGTGTGAGCCAGCAAGTGAAAGTGTGTGTGTGTGTCTGATTTGTTTGTTTGTCTGTGTGTGTGTGTGTTTGAGCAAGTGAAGGTGTGTGTGTGTGTGTCTGATTTGTTTGTGTGTGTGTGTGTGTGTGTGTGTGTGTGTGTGTGTGTGTGTGTGTGTGTGTGTGTGTGTGTGTGTGTGTGTGTGAGCGAGTGAAGGTGTGTGTGTGTGTCTGATTTGTTTGTGTGTGTGTGTGTGTGTGTGTGTGTGTGTGTGTGAGTGAAGGTGTGTGTGTGTCTGATTTGTTTGTGTGTGTGTGTGTGTGTGTGTGTGTGTGAGAGAGAGAGAGAGAGAGAGAGAGAGAGAGAGCGAGTGCGTGAGTGAGCGAGCGAGTGATGGTGTGTGTGTGTGTGTGTGTGTGTGTGTGTGTGTGTGTGTGTGTGAGCAAGTGAAGGTGTGTGTGTGTGTGTGTGTCTGATTTGTTTGTGTGTGTGTGTCTGATTTGTTTGTGTGTGTGTGTGTGTGAGAGAGAGAGAGTGAGGGTGTGTGTTTATGCTTCAGATCAGATGAATGCAGGTTTTCTAGTTTGTTGAATGTAAGTCGGGCTGGCCAAAACGTTCCTTTTTCTCAAACTAACTTATTTCCTGTCCCCAGAAATCTGATCAAACACCAAACTGCCCTTCAGTAGGCAAAGCTAAAATTTTATGAATTTATTTATAAAAATGTATTTACCTTTTAAACACAATTTATGTATTTGATATATAAACATGTATTTGTTCATTTATTTATTCATGTATACATGTGTGTGGTTAATTTTATTTATTGTAAATATATAAAATATTTTATTATTATAACTATTTTATATTTATTCAATTATTTATAAAATATTTTATATATATGTACGTATGTGTGTGTGTGTGTACTGTATGCCACACTTTAGGGTCCAGTTCTCACTATTAACTACGACTTTTGCCTCAATTAACTCCTAATTACTTCTTATTAATAGTTAGTAAGGTAGTTGTAGCGTTTAGGTATTGGGTGATTAAGGGATGTAGAATATGGTCACGCAGAATAAGGCATTAATATGTGCTTTATAAGTACTAATAAACAGCCATTATCCTACTAATATTTATGCTAATAAGCAAATAGTTTACAGTGAGAAGTAAAAGGTACAAGAAAAGTTGTAGGGTTAGTCTGTAGTAATCTGAATCTTAAAATGAAATCAAAAAGTCTGGGGTATGTCCTTATTGAGAGCGATAAGTAAAGCATCTTTCTTCAAAAGTGAATGAGGAGAAATGATTTTGATGAAATGGAGATGATTTGAGGTTATGAGATTCATATTCACGCTCCATCAGTGTGACTGACAGAGTTTGAGATAAATGACCATGACTAATGTTTTCAAAACCACTGACAACATTCAGCCGAGGAGAAACGGACAGAAACGAGTGTGATCATGTGACCCATCGTGAGCGACAGGGAGAGAGAGCGGAGGTGTTGTGGTCTATCGCGGCATACCATTGCCCTTAAAAGGCAGTGAATCTGATTGGCTGTATGACCCGAACATACGATGCCAGCCCTGTTTGCTCATGCTCAGTTCAGTGCCTGTGTTTCTGTGTTTAATAGTTTGGAGGTTTCAAGACACTTTGAGGGACTGAAGTGATTTATTTACTTTAAAGAGAGCACGGCATGCTGCGATATCGCCAGTGTGAAAGCAGCATGTTCACACATGTGAAGGGTGGAACGCTCCGTGGGTCACTAGGGGTGTGGTTGAGGTCAGAGGTCAACTACATAGCCGCAGATCAGCCAATAGCAGGCCGGCATGCTTAAGTCCAGCACTGACCGTGTCAAACGCCACACAGGAGGATTGAGTGAATGTTTGAGTACTGATCAGCTCTTGCTCTCTCTCATGTGGCAGGTCTTTGGTCGTCTGCAGTTTTTCTTGGGTCTGAATTGTTCATGATATCACGAATAAGCTTTACACACGCTTTAACACTGGTCACAAAGAAAGATTGGAGAATGCATCGGTTGCTTTTGCAAATGCTGAGGTTTTAAAGCTTCGAAAGGATAAAAAAAGTGGCCCATTCAAGTCTTCTGAAGTTATGCAATGTCTGTGTATGATACACTGATTGAAAGTTGTTATCCACTGACAGTCTTCCTCTCCAGTCAGCTGTTAACCACTGAATTCAGTGAACTGTGAACTGAATCAGCTGATTCACTAAAAAGATTCAATTCAAAAGACTATTATAGACTATTTAGTGTCTTCCTTTTGGTTATTCGACTGTGTGGACTTCTTTTTGTATCTTCGTCTATTTGGATCTTTATTTCAATGAAAGAAAATGATTTTTAATTGATTTAGCTTTAGTTTTATTCAAGAATAACTGCACTGTTCTCTCATGAAGTCTTAAAAGAGAGTTCGAAACATACATTTCTGTCCATTTCTCACACACAACTTTCAAATGGCGTGAAATATAATGCATGAATCCTATGGACCACCATGACGTCTTTGCAAGCTTTTTAAACCTTCAGTCACCATTTATCATCAGTGCATGGAAAAGAGCGACCTGCACAATTCTTCAAACTTCCTAATTTTTTGTTCAAAGGTTGAAAAAGAAAGTCATACGGGTTTGGAACGACATGAGGGCTGAATGTTCATTTTTGGGTGAACTATCCCTTTAATTATAAATTGGCTGTGCTTCCTTTTTGGATTAAAGTCAAAGTAAAGACAGAGAGAGAGAGAGAGAGAGAGAGAGAGAGAGAGAGAGAGAGAGAGAGAGAGAGAGTGAGAGAGAGAGAGAGAGAGAGAGAGAGAGAGAGAGAGAGAGAGAGAGAGAGAGAGAGAGAGAGAGAGAGAGAGAGAGAGAGATCAAAGATCCAAAGCCACAATGTCCTCTGAATGAATCTCCAATGTCACTTCCTGGTTCCTTTTGTCTGGCTTTGTCACACACACACACACACACACACACACACACACAGAGAATCAAATCTACACGCCCCTCCAGAGTAACTCCTGCCCCTCTCGCCGTCTCGCTGGTAGGCTGAACGTGAGTGTGTGCGTGTGTGTGTGTGTGTGTGTTGGTGTTCCCTCCATGTTCACTGAGGTGATCAGTGCTGCTCTCTCACTGGAGAGAAAAGCCGTGAATCAGGAGAGGCGCGCTGAAGGAAGAAAGGCAGGAGGTCACATGAGACTCTTGAGGAGATCTGCTGTGTGATCTGTGTTTGGAGGAGCGTCAGGGAGTTTTAGTTTACGGCTCAACCGTCTGTCTGTGACGGACGAACACACGTGTGCACAGGTAGACGCTGACCGGAGTTTGAGGAACAGATTTTCATCAGCATGTGTCTGTAAGTGTGTTTCTGATTTCATACACTGTGGGTGTATATTTGTGAGATTCTTGTTTTTTTTAATGAAGTGACTGTTTGAGAGAGTTTGAATGTTTGCGTGTGATCAAAGGATTTTATTCGTGTATATGTATGTGTTTACTATAGGTCAAGCATCACCAGTGCTATTACTCTTAGGAGTTAATGATTTAAACAAACATCATATAAGGAACCATTGTATTGTGCCTGACTCGTCCCACACGTTTCTACTACAGACATAAATGATGAGTGTGTACTCCTTTACGTAAACAACCACCTAGCAACCATCCAGAACACCCTAGCAACCACATAGCAACATTCTCCAACACACGTTTACTTGGCAATCTAATGTAAGACACAACATAGACTTTGTTTCATAATGCTAATTATATGACTATAGGCTAACCCAAACCCTTACCGTAATCTTAAAATAAACATTTCTGCAATTTGTATGTATGTGTGTGTGTGTGTGTGTGTGTGTGTGTGTGTGTGTGTGTGTGTGTGTGTGTGTGTGAGAAAAACTTTCAAAAACATTAAAAGATCTCACCAACCTCAAACACTGTAAACAATTTACAATATTTAAAAACAGTTTAATATTATTTATGAATTTTTTTTTGAAGAAGTCCACAAAGGAGGGTTTTAGGTCACTTCCAGGAACACACACACACACACACACTCTCTCTCTCTCACTCACACACACACACAATCATAAGTTACAATTTAATGAGCAAGATCCATGTGCAAGGTAAATATGTGTAAGAAGTAGTAAGAAGGTGTGTATCTGTGTAGTTACAGATTTAC
The DNA here is from genome assembly GCA_023029165.1 of Gobiocypris rarus. Lineage (NCBI taxonomy): Eukaryota > Metazoa > Chordata > Actinopteri > Cypriniformes > Gobionidae > Gobiocypris > Gobiocypris rarus. The sequence goes on from CM040917.1 coordinate 4,456,941, forward strand.
TACACACATGAAAATCTGCCTTCAGTTTCCTCACATGATCTTCTGTTTTGTTTTCTTTTTCTTTACCTTTCTCCTTCCTTTTAAATGTGCCCCCATCTCTCTCTCTCTCTCTCACTCTCTCTCTCTCTCTCTCTCTCTTTCTCTCTTCACCGTGGGCTCTGTTAACTCTCTGTGTCCTAAAGGAATGACTAATGGAGCAGATGTAGTTGTAGCAGATGTTTTATTTTATGTCGCTATGTTCAATCGTTGAGTGTTCATGGACCTCCTGAATGGATACAGTTTCTCAAAATTGCAGTTTCAGATTGCCTGGGTTTACATGTTTTCCAGGAGTCAAGGTGCACAGGTTTATATCAGTCCACCAGGAAACTAATTTACATTTGCAGTTTTTCTGAGGAACTGATAAAGAATCCTGAAAAAAGTATTATGGTTTCCACAAAAGTAGGAAGCATTGATAATAATGAGAAATATGAATGATTTCTTGAAGGATCATGTGAGACTGAAGACTGGAGTAATAAAGCTGAAAATTCAGCTTTGATCACAGGAATAAATTACCTTTAATAATATATTAAACTAGAAAACAGTTCTTTTAAATCGTAATAATATTTCACAATATTACTGATTTTGCTGTATTTTAAAACAGAACCGCTACAGAATTTTAAATGGCCTCCATGTCATTAATATCCACAGCGTGTGTGTATTTGTGTGTATAGTTTGTGTTCATGAGACTTTCAGCCGCGTTTAGAGACACAGAGAGAATATTTGCAGCATATGTGGATTTATTGGCCAGACTCGTGCCTATTAACACTAATTTGTCGGGACAGAGTTTTGGCACACACATTTTCACCAAATGGAGCAATTGAATTCACAGCTTTATTTTTAATCATGCGAGATGCGAGCGCTGCAGGCGTGCGCTTATTAAATCTGCTCACTGTAAACAGATGCTTTGAGTTTCCCTCACAGATATGAAACGCCAGCCATGCTGCGTGATCAGTCTGCTTTTATAACCTTCCGTGTTTCATTTGTATCTAATTTTATAAGGGCCTATGACGGAGTCAATACACACAACAGCTTTTAAGATCATTTTAGAATGTGTGTGTTATTTCTGAAGGTTTACATCAGGAACTAACTAGTCTTCTGTTCTGCAGTTCACAAATGCATTCATAAACCAGACTGAGCCAGTTCGACCGAGCTGGTTATTTTTGAACCGCTAAAGCCAGTTGTTGTGTAAAAATGGCTCAAGTCAGACAATCAGTCAGACAGACAGTCAGTGAAATAAGTAGTACAGGGGTTACTGTAAGTGAACTGGATGACACGGATCAGTTTCTCTCTGTTTATATTTGGTACAGTTCTACACATTTATCTTAACTCAATAGATGTTCTGTGTCAGGGCTCCGGACTAACATTTGAGAGCAGTAGCACTGGTGCCACTGAGTTCCAGTCCAGCCAATTCGGACGCCCGTTTCAAAGAAACTGTTGGAGGTCTTCGTATAAGAAAGAAAAGACATGCAGTGCGACTGCAATTACTTTATTTTCTCTGTTATATTCAACAATGTAATCGCATAAGTCACTCATAATAGTCTATTTATAAATGCATTCTATCTACCATTATCTACGCATTCTATCTCTTTAATCATAATGAAATGATACTATTAAATATGAAACTAAACTGCCAGTAGGTGGCGGCATCTCATTGTCATAACAAGTGAGTCATTGAATCATTCAGTCAAATGATTCTTTTTCAAAACAGCTGATTCATTGAACACGCCTCGCTTTCAGATCAGCTTGAGTGCATTTGCTATTTAAACAACGTGGCGCAGAACGTGAAAATGATAACTGTGTCGGGCTGAAACTAGCAAAAAACACTTTGCACCGGGTGTATGATAGGGCCCAAGAACTCACACAGAGACCCTGCCGCTGGCACGGCGTGATGGCAGGGGGCGGGGCTCTTTTTCAAGCTCAAGCCGAGGCCTCTTCTGTTGCCAGGCACGTTTCAAGTGAAATGCCTAATACACTACTTGCACCAGCTCCTGATTTGGTAGCACTGGGTGGATTCTTAGTCATCGCATTAAAAATAACATTTAAATTGTATAATAGAGCTGTGGAAGCACTTGAAAATGTTTGAAGTTTACTCTCAAAAAGTACGAATCCTAGATGAATAATGTAAAACATTTGACTATTTCTGCCACAATACCATGGTTACAGTTAGCGCTAGTGCATTAAACCCATGGTGAATGTTGGGGATTTGTGGACTGAAAAGTTTTTTAATGGCACAATGTTTCTCTTGGTTTCCACACCAGTGCTGTTGAATCTGATATAGTTTATTGGTTTTTAAAAAATAAACATAAACTCAAAATTAGCGTTTAAGCGTTTTCAATATGGGTGTGTGTAGAACAAAACATCCAAGTGTGATCAAGTAATGTTAACTGCAGACCTTATTTTACTCATACATTGAGAAACGCCATTGGAAATGAGTTTTCCGGGTTTTGATGTTATCCCTTTACCACTCTATGATACTATGATGTAAAACCAGCCAATCAGGTTGGTGCTTGCTGTTTTGGAGATCTCTTGGGATTTTTATGTGTATTATGCATCATTTGAGGCTGTTTGAGGCTGAAATTTCTAAAAGGAGCAGCGTAATGCAGGACTGAGCTTTGAGTCGCCCACAGGAAGATCAAATGTTTTCTGCCCTGATTCTTTCAGGCTTTCGTCCAGAACTTTGACTGATTTGTTGCAGTTTAATGTGTGACTGTTGTTTGAGTGTGGCTCTTTGTGTGTGCGTGTGTGTGTGTGTGTGTGTGTGTGTGTGTGTGTGTGTGTGTGTGTGTGTGTGTGTGTGTGTGTGTGTGTGCGTGTGTGCGTGTGTGCGTGTTTGGGTAAGCGTGGGTTTGTCTGCCGTGTCAGCACAAACACAGAGTCAGCGCTGCATGTGTGTGTTCTTTATCAGTGCCAATTCATTTCAGTAACAATGCCGTAACGTGACTGTGTTTGTCCAGGTGGATCTACACAGAGAAAACACTATCCGTCTCTCTCCTACTTTCTCTTTCTCTCTCGCTCTGTTTCTACATAGTGTGTAGAAAAACATTCTTCGGATGTCTCACTGATTTGTCATTTATGAATGTGTGTGTGTGTATGTGTGTGGGTGTGTATCTCTTCATGCACTTTTGGCCCTGCGCACTTGTAGACATTTACAAACTCTTTTAAAGGACACTTTTAGAACCAGTTTATTGAATGTGTCTGTTAACAACATCCAATTGTGTTTATACTGAATGTGCGTCACAGGAAAATTTTGCCATTTTGCTCCAAGCCATCAAATGTCATTTCATCCATTTTTTTTTTTGCAGTGGAAATTATATTTTGAACATTTTTTTAAATAAAATGCAAACTCTTTTGTCTTGCCAAGGCTTGCAAAAATCATAAATATACACAATTAAATTATACTTTAACACATTTTTGATGAAATCACAGCTTGAGTGGAAATACACAATAACATTTTATAAAATTATTATAAAATATTAAATATTTATGTTTTTTTTTTTTAAATATAAATAATAATTGTAAAATATATTGTTATATTTTCCTTTTTTTCTTTTTCTTTTTTTATTCTTAAAATACTTAGTATCTCATATTTCATCTCAAGCTTCACTGAAATTAATTGGTCTGTTCATTCTTTTCCTTGTTTAGATTTTTCGAGCTTTAAAAATTATTATTTTTTAAAAGAGGAAAACAATCATAAAGCCAAACAAGACGTAAAATAAGCATAAATCATATACTTTCACTGAGACATTTCAGATGAAATTTGAGATGTTTGTTGATTGCATACATAAAGACATGGAAAAATAGCATGAATACGTGTCGATTTTTTACATAAAACATGAAAATAGCATGGCTAGTTCATAAAGGCCAAATGTTGAAGGAAAGTTTTAATCGGACGTTCATATAACAAGAAGAAAAACACTGAAATCTAAAAGTGCCTGAAGAAACTTGGGAACAAGTTTGGGAGGACGTGTTTTTTTGTCTTTGTTGACACTTTGACGTCTGACGCAATATCATAATGTCAGTTCTACATTTTTATGCTGATCTTGAAGCCTCAGCAGCTTTTAGTTTGCTTGAGTAGAGTCTTTAGGTGTTCATAGATGTACGTACATGTGTGTGTGTGTGTGTGTGTGTTTGTGTGTGTGTGTGGGGCCTGGTAAACCCTACATTATTGGATCAAAATGGCCCCACAAAGTTCCTCATGCGGAAAACTGCTTATAAATCATACTAAATTATGTTTTTTTAAATGTAAAAATGCAGAAGGTTTTGTGTTTTCGGTAGGTATAGGATTATGGGATGTGTGTGTGTGTGTGTGTGCGTGTGTGAATGTGTGTGTGTGTGTCAGAGTGAGTATGCATGTCCTCAAACAGTTTTCCACAACTGTCTCATACAGAATAGAAAACCAGTTATATGAGAGGGATCAGCCTGGAATTCTGTCAATTCCCGAATGCATTCCTGCCAGACGGCGTGTAGGTAAAGCAAACTGTGGGTCAGTACAATGAAACTTGAGTCTGAACGTGTCACGTTAGTGCCTGATTATTTTAAAGGCTCATAAAACCTGCTGTGTGTTTTTACCCTTTCCAGTGAGGCACCATGGAAAAGTGCTTTGATGTTAAAGGGATAGTTCACCCAAAAATGAAACTTTTGCCATCATTTGCTATAATGGGTGCCATCAACTGTCTGGTTACCAAATATCTTATTTTGTTTTCAACAGTATAAAGAAACTCATACAGGTTTGAAACGACATAAATGATGACAAAATGTTCATTTTTGGGTGAACTATCCCTTTAAATAATTACTTTTGTGTTGATGTTCAGTAACTATAGGAGGACCAAACACACATTTTTATGCAACACACACTGACCATCCCTCCATCACACATACCTGACTTTTTATCTTAGACTCTCCTTGCCTTTCTATTGCATCTGAAAGACTTAGAAAGAGCTGAGAGTTTTCATGTGCGGATCTAATATTAGCTCTGCGACGATAACAGCTGTCTCTTTTCTTTATATCTACACACACCGCACACAGAGGTTTCACTGCTCTCTGGACACTGAGGACGAGTATCTGTGGAGGTACACTTGACATCATTGAATTAAAATAATTTTAAACCCTCAATTTAATTGTAAATTGTTGTATGATGATGTTGAATTCTGATTTGAACTGATAATTGTATTGTAACAGTTACACTGATGTACTTTATACCCAAGCAACTACTTAATAACCACTCCTGAAATGTGTTAAACTCAATAAGAATGCCTTTCACCCTTTCTGTTCCAGTGAAGTGATGAATTGATGTACATTATATACAAAGTTCTGTGGTGAAAGATGGCGGAGGCTGATAGGCCCTTAAAGGGATAGTTCACCCAAAAATGTTGTCATCCTCATGTTGTTCCAAAACTGTATGAATTTCATTATTCTCCTGAACACACAAAAAAGATATCTTGAAGAATATGGGTAACCGAACAGTTCTGCATAGATCTATGATGGATCTATATGCAGCGTAGCAGATCTATTCTGCAAAGACCAAACATGTCAACATTACCATGCCAAACACTCAAAGACTTGTCATGACAGAACTATAACAGAAAATATACTTCTGGAGTGAGTGTTCATTCTTAGCATTTTTACACACTTCAGAAACGACACACTTCTGCTTTAAGGATTGGATCAGGAATGTGTGTCCTACACAGGGAGTTTGATGGTGTACACGAGCATAAACATCACAATTAAAGATTACGCTGACTGAGACCAAACACTATTACACAACAACAAACACAACACTGCCCGATATCCCTCCTACACCTGCTCTAATGAAAGACGGTGAAGCAAACAGTGTTTCTCTAAACACACACACACACACACACACACACACATTCACTCACTCATCAGTGCCTGCCATGGAAAGTGTGAGTATGAGTGTTTGTGTGTGTGAGTCTGTGTGTGTGTGTGTGGTATTCCCTGCGTTGTAGAATAGTAATACCAGAAATGTTTTGGTCCCCATGAGGAAAACAGCTTATAAATCATACTATCATACTTCTCACTTACATTTAAACTGAATTTTTATATTTTGTAAAGAAGTGTGTAGAGTATTTTTCTATGGTTAGTGTTTGCATGTGCCAAACATGCCATATGATGGGATGTTCTGGTGGAGACAAGGAAAAACAAAAAAGAGACACAATCTCTCTATGAACTTTAATTCTGTTTTGTACTTTGCACACTGATGCTGAATCTCAATTGCACTTTCTGTGGTTTATAGGAGTGTGTGTTTCAGGATGTGTGTGTTGTATATGAGGTTTGGTTGGTGTTCTGTTCATTGATGTCTTACATTAGAAACACACACACACACACACACACACACACACACACACACACACACACACACACACACACACACACACACACACACACAGATATTGCTGTAGTTATTAGTAGATCTCTATTTGAGCAGCAATGACTCCAGCTGTCCCAGAATGCCACACTTCAGTGAGTTAAGTGTGTCTGTTTCCTGCACAAATCAGCATATGGCACATAATAGAGCTGGACTATGCCAGAGAAAACACACACACACATTTTGACGTCTGGAATGGTTTGGTTAGACTGTGATGACAGAAATATTTCCATGTTGATTCTTTCACTGTTCTCTGTTCTCTTTTTTCACTTTGTGCTCTTTGTGTTTAAACATAAAGTGTGTGATTTCTGTGCCAGTGCCACTATCGTGTCCAAGCAAAATTGCAAAAACAGTGAGTGTTTTCATACACCCCCCTTGTCTTCCATTGGCTGGTTTAACCGCTAGCCCCGCCCCAAACTCTGTTGCTGTGTTCTGGTAGAGTCAGTGTTGCCGTGTTGTACTGATCTGATACTGATGTTTTGATAGCTCAGACGTTGCTCTTTCAAAGCTCACAAGACCTCTTGGAGATCTTAGTCTGTGTGTTGGAGCCGGCAGCCTCGTGGGCAGCGCTAAGACATATAGCGACCTGAGTTTGAGTCCCGGCTCGAGGTCCTTTGCCAATCCTGATCCCCTCTCTCCACCCTGTGTTTTCTGTCTATTCTTTTTACTGCCCTTTCCATCCAAACACCAAAAATATGTCTTTGAAATTCGCTAGGATAAATAAAAATAGGCACAAAATAGTCAATCGCTGACATACAGTGTAGAGCTATAAAATTAATGCACAACCACATTTGGTCTTGGAATTTGATGAGAAAATTTAAAGTCTAAGCACATTTTAAGATTTAATCTGAAATACTTTATTTGAGGATTTAATTTGTGATATATTTTTCTTTAAATGGGTTAGTGTCATTTTGCCTTTTTGTTTATTTTTATTCTGTCCTTTTTTTTCTCTTTTTTTTAAGATTTTGTACAAGCATGGTTGAAAATGAACACAGATATGTGCCTCACATGTGCCTCCAATTACCCCCAATCAGTGTGCTGTAATTGCTCCAGGGGCATTACAATCACACACACACACACACACACACACACACACACACACACACACACACACACACACACACACACACACACACACACACACACACACACACACACACAGTTTCAGTTTCAGTAACACACAGCATTTATTTTAAACCCTCTCTGAATAAACATGGCACCAAATTTAACAAAACAGGTTTTAGTTTAACTCTAAAGTCTGGAAACAGCCTGAGGACTCTCTCTCTCTCTCACACACACACACACACACACACACACAAATGCTAAAACACTCAGCGCCATTTACTGATGACTGCGTTATTCTACTTACACACACTCACACACACACAAGTTTCTCTGAGGGAGGTCACAGTAAAAGACTGACACGATATCACTCACATACTCTGTGTGCGTATGTGTGTGTGTGTGTGTGTGTGTGTGTGGGCATGTTTTTGTGAAATATCAGGACACAAATGTGTATAATGACATGGGTATGACATAGGTATTACAAAGAGGTGAAATATGAGGACGTTCCCCATGTCCTCACTTTTCAAAATGCTTATAAATCACACAGGATGAGGTTTTTTCACAGAAAGTAAACTGCACAATCTCCTGTGATGGGTAGGTTTAGGGGCAGGGGCAGTGTAGGGGATAGAAAATACGGTTTGTACAGTATAAAAACCATTACGCCTATGGAATGTCCCACATTTCACAAAACAAACGTGTGTGTGTGTGTGGACTGTTAATCCCTACGGTATGGGGACAAAATGTCCCCACAAAGATGGCAATATCCAAAATCCTTGTCTTTGTGGGGACATTTTTGGTCCCCATGAGGAAAACATCTTATAAATCACACTAAGTGATGTTTTTGAAAATGTAAAATGCAGCATGTCTCCTGTGATGGGTAGGTTTAGGGGCAGGGGCAGTGTAGGGGATAGAAAATGCTGTTTGTACAGTATAAAATGCATTACGCCTGTGGAATGTCCCCATAAAACATGGAAACAGAACGTGTGTGTGTGTGTGTGTGTGTGTGTGTGTGTGTGTGTGTGTGTGTGTGTGTGTGTGTGTGTGTGTGCGCACACAAAACAGACCTCTCTGCCTGACTGTTGCAGGGCATGGGGTGTAAGAAGCAAAATAATTAATATTACTTTATGAACCAGTACATTCAATGAGGCCCATAATGACTAGATCGTAAAACATCACAAAACTCTGAGAACACATGCCAAATGTAATCAAATTCCACTGATAGAGTTACTATAACTTAAACAAATCCACACTACACAACTGTGATTTAAGGAAGTTTATAAGATTGTATCTTTCAAATTAGCCAATTTGTAGTCATTCTGTCCACTCTTCCAGTTTTAGATCCTGATGATTGCCACTATATTTTCCCCTTGTTTCACTGTTTACACTGCACAAAGACAGTCTTGTGATCGTAGTGGAGGGAATGATATCTCTTATACATTGTGAGTGTGCGTGTAAGGGGGTATAAAGGTGATTTATGAGTTGAAATATGTTTTTAGGTGCATTATTGAATTATGTGTTTCTCTTTAGTCCCAAAGAAACTCGTGCAGGAGTCGGTTTCCAGGCATCCATCGTTCCCCTCTCCCCCATCAGTGCCTCATGACCCCAACGTGGTGGGAGACAGCGCCCCTCCTGACGGGACCCCGTCTCTGACCTCTGACTCCGCGCCAGGTGAGAAACAAACCGTAATCCCTGAAGCTAAACACACACAAGCTCATTCTGACTGGAATCAGCATCATCGCAGTGATGGGAAACACTGATGTGAAGTCATGAATCAGAAACCACACACACTCTCTCTGTGTGTACAGATGCTGATAGTTGCTGTAGCTAGTGTTTTGATTGTAGAAAAGAACTAAAGCTAAAACACCCACAATGCATTTCCTGTCAGTCTGTACAAACAAATTTAAGAAGCTTTTAATTTCACTTTGTCTCGATGACTCTTGGCTCAAAAAATCTTTCTTTCCAGAACATTCTTTAGGTCCAAACAGTCTGTTAATAGGGGCTTTCACACTGGGTAGTTTTAGGAACTTAGTTATAGGAACTAGCCACCAGGACGGTTCCCAGAGAACTAAAAGTTCCCCTCGGGCTGCATTCACACCACCAGTAGGAACTCTGAAGTGAAGTAAGCCACGCTTGTTGTTGTGAATTTTATTTTAATGGCGCAGCTGACCTTTATTTTAACAGGCGCTGAGAACGCCAGAGCCTGAGCACACAGCTCTCACATTCTCTGTCTTCATTACTTTACGATCTGTTTAACAGTCCCATCTTAATACATTATTAGATAGAACTGTTATACAAAGAAACTAGACAGTATATGAAAAAGTATTAGCTGCATGGTTCAATGTTGCTAGCTGAGCAGAAATACATAATCATGTTTTGCTTGGTCCCCTTAAAGTTGCCTAGATTAAAAGTTGAGAGGTCCATCCATCACCATTTTCCATGTTTGTAGGGTTAGTTCCCGGGGTGTACCATAGACTGTATAGGTGTGTACACAGCTGAGGTGAGGTGGATGAGCGAGAGACGTGGGAGGAGCGAGCGAGACCGGTGCGTGATTGAGAATGAGCATCTCATTTTGAGCCTCTCGTCCTTCACTGGTGTCGCTCGTCCTTATATGCCTCCGAGCTCCCTCATGAGAGGACTCGAGACCAGTGTGCCTCGCAGGTGACGCTCATTCTCAATAACACACCAGTCTCGCTCGCTCCTTCCACGTCTCTCGCTCGTCTACCTCGCCAGCTGTTTTTTTTTTAAATAGCGGGTGCCGATGTTTCGAGTGCATTCAACCACATGAGTCACTGGTAGTTCCTATTGTGCTGGGTTAGACTCTACTCTGAAGTAGGAGCTGAATTAGTTCCCCCAAAAGGAGTTCCTAAAACTAAAATCGTTCCCAGTTCCTGCAGTGCGAACACGCCAAAAAGTGAGTACTTCCACCATTAGTTATAGGAACTATGAAAAGGTTCCTCCAGTGTGAAAGCCTCTAATGTATTAATAGTTCACACATTTTTTTGTTAAAATGTAGTTGTTATTTATTTACTTTCACTGTGTGGAAAATGTGAAAAGGAGAATATTTTTCAAAATGTTCCGCTCGCGATATAATGGCAGCGATCAGGGACAGGCATCAAGCTTTAAAAAAGACACAAAGGTATCACAGAATGGTCCCATTCGACACATGTTGTATATCCCACATGTTCTTGGGGGTATGCAATAGGGTTTGGTTAAAAACAAATTTAACGAAAATCCTGAACTTGGCCGTTGGTCTTCTGTGCATGACTTTATTAGTGACACAGTTCACTCCAACTGGCACAGAAAAACACACAAGCTGTGAGAAATCAATACTTTCTTCTCTGATGTGAATATAATGTCTGAATGGAGAAACATCAAATTCATCCAAAACTGTTTGCCAAGCTTACGACTAAATTTCATATTTGAATCAGACAACAACTGTCTCTGTTTCTATAGCAACCAGAGCTTCTAATGGCAGCTGCAGATGACTTTTCTAATTAACGATTGGCTCTTTTATTTAGAAGGCGGGGCTTATTCGCCATATTGGGCGTTGCACTTTGTCCCATTCAGAGTCTATGATAATACTTTACATTTCGATTTGTTTTTCACCAAACCCAATCATAAACCCCAAAACACTAGGAATAAACGACTTGTGTCGCATGTGACTTTTCTGTGATACTTTCTCATCTTTTTTTAAAAACCTTGATGCTGATTGCTATTCACTGCCATTATATGGACTAGTGTGAGCGGGATTTTTTTAAATATATTTTTGTGGTCTGACATAGATATAGGGCATACGACATTAGAACAACACCTAAGTGAATATATCCTGAAACCTGTTACCCAATATTTTCAGCAGGTGATTTTACAACTATGAAAAAAGCACCATAAAAGTACCATAAATTTAGTCCATATGACTTGTGCACTGTATTCTTCTGAAGTCATGTATGCATATATATTTAAATATGGTATGCAGAATACATGTTGCATCAGGGTTTGTGTCAATCAGATCAGTCACGAGAACCAATGATGTTTCATGTCGTTTGATATTTAGACATATTTAGGAATGCAGTGCAATAATTGTATGCATATTTTATCCTTTTTGGAGCTTGAAAAAGTCATTGCGCAAAACATCTACTTTTTGTCATAAAGTTTAAAAAATTCATAATTGTCATGCCACAAGATGGTTGAGATCATCATGACAGTATTTTCCTTCAGCACCATATGAACACACACAATGAGAAGCTGTTGATGAATTATTGATTCAAATCCAACTTATTCTTTTGTTTATTCCCAGACATGAAAGCTTGAGGCGTTTTAACCAACCATAGAAATATAAACGTTCTGTTTTGTAACGATCTCATGATGATCGTTGTTTCAGCTCAGTGCGGTGAATTAAAGGCACAATTGATTTGATCGCAGGGAGGTCGACGCGAGGCCGGAGTTCTGCTCCTTATTCAGAAGAGACGGATCAGTCTGGAGAAAGCGATCCGAACCCAACCATCTCCACCGTGATCAGACCAGCCATGGCTCTCATCACCAGCATGCTGACGGCCTACACCTACATCACAGGTGACCACACACACATATCTGCACTGGATCTTTGAATGCAAGCACTCAAGATTTTTTTTTTTACTGAAATATTGTGAAATATTATTTAAAATATTTTTTTCTATTTGAATATATGTTAATGTAGCCTAATTTATTCCTGTGTTAAAAGCTGAATTTTCAAGGGAAACTTCTTAGGTTAATTTAATCTTAGGTCGTTTTTTTCCGACAACTGGAATATGTGTTCGGGTCAAATTGACCCGGAAACTAATATAAGCTTCAAGAAAGTAAATGGGTCCATTTTGATTTCATGTTGTCCTGAAAAGAGTCTTCTCTCTCCATCACAGAGCACCCGGAGGGATGTGCGCTGTATTTCATGTGCGGTGTGTGTGCCGGTCTGTTCCTCACGCTCTTCGCTCTGGTGGTTCAGATTTCCTGCCGTACGGACTGTAAACGTCGTCACAGCGGCGCTAAGAAACGGCCAAGACCCACGGACTCTGACAGCGACACCAGTGATTCAGATTCTGACTGGGACTCGAGCTCAGACCTCTCGGCCCGCCGGCACCGGCGCTTCGAGCGCACGCTCAACACCAACATCTTCACATCGGCGGAGGAGCTGGAGCGAGCGCAGCGGCTGGAGGAGAGAGAGCGGATTATACGGGAAATCTGGATGAATGGACAGCCGGACGTCCCAGGAACTCGTAGCCTGAACCGTTACTATTAGAGCGCCGCCTCTGATCGGACACATCCAGATGGGAAGCTACTATCGGGAGTTTCCTGAACGCTAAAGCGTTTGCCACGTGTGGCATTAAACTGCGCATTTCCTTTGCAATGGAAATAAGCTCTTGGTTGCGGCATGCTTTATCCGTAACCTTCGGTATGCAGAGGTGAAAGGTCAAATGCTGCGTTCCCACCAGTCGGATGTGGAATTAATCCTACTTGATGTCCAACATCTTGCAGTTGTGAATTTACGCAAAATTTGGAAGTGTCGTTCTGCTGAACTTCCAAGTAGAAAGTTGGACATTCCAGTTTTTAGTGCGGCTGAAGCTAAGGCTCATGGGAGATGTAGTTCATCTGAAACTGGCTCTAGGAGTCTATAGGCAGCTCTGAGAGGTGTGATAAGCTCTAAGCACTGTGATTGGTCCTTCACTCTGCCTGTCAAACAGTGAGGACCGCCTTTTGTAGGGAGAGATGTCTCCAAATTAAGTGCCTTCTAGTTTGATCTGACAAAATACACATATACAGTTGGACTGAAACGTATTCGGACACTTACAGATATCTGAATGTCATTGCATTAGCAAGCAAAATAACAAACCAGGCTGCATTTGCAAACAAATGATGCTAGAGCTTCACTTTTCTGCATTATTGAGTGATCAAGAGTCACAAATGCATTTTTCGGTAACACTTTTAAATAAGGTTGCATTAGTTAACATGAACTAACAATGAAATATCTTTGATGAATCTTTAAAATCTGTTAATATTATTTAATGGATCTGAGCGAATATGAACTAGCAATGAACAGTTTTTTTTAAATAGGCCTACTGTAACATGTATTGCACATTGTCCATTCATTTTAGTTAATGCATGGGACCTTATTGTAAAGTGTGGACCATATTTCATTTTTATCACTAGATAATGAAATTATGTTTTGCTTATAGTTGGCTTATGCTTCTTTAAAACAAATGTAACTTGGTTTGATATTTTACTCTCAAATGCAATGACATTTGTACATTTTAAGGGGGACTTAAGTGTCCAAATATATATATATCAGCCTTGATGAAATCTATTTTATATTTAAAAAGTTTTTGATACCACTATTTTTTTGGATGAATTATTTTTATACTGATTGCTCAGGGATGCAATCCAAGTGTTCTGTGTGTAATCTTCTATTCTTAAAGGGGATGAGAGACATTGAGATGTTCCTGCATAGATGCAACCGTAGCCTCAAAGAGGTTCTTATAGGAACGTGATGCACATCAGCGCCGTGCCTTAAACACAAATCACAGTTACGCACTCGATGACTTTATTCAACGCTTTCTGTGTGTTACGACTGTGGTAAATGTCTTTCAGTTTCTGTTACATGACACGAGGGCTCAGAATTAATGCTGATGGTACTAAACCATAAATAACTGACTTTAATTTCTTACAAATAAAGGTTTTCTAAAAAAAGTTCTACAGGTAAATGGACAACAATTTCCTTTCCTTTACTAAAAAAATGTATTGCATTGTGACTTTATTTTTTAAATATGTAAATTAGGCAACTTCTTATTTAACTCTCTGGTGCTCTTCGCGCATCGGTCAAAAATGACAGAAATATTTATTTTTATTTAAATGAAATTAATGTTCTACATTTTATGGTACTAAATTATATTTATGCTGTAGTCTTAATCCATTTATTCACTTTTTGAGCATAAAATGAAATTTCCAACTTAAACGGTCGTAAATCTTGAATGTTTTGGAGCACAGACGTAAGTTTGTTCTCTTTCTGAAGATGGCACTTGGCAGTCATTGCTGAAGTGGAAAAAAAGTTTTAAAAGAAAAATGCACAGAAATACTATTTTCACTTTTAAATGAAATATATATTTTCCAAAGCATGATTTACTCTAAAACTGCATGAAAATGAAAGCCTTTAAAAAAAAATTCAGGACCTTTAACCTTTTGGAATCACGTTCAAAACAACACGTAACTTTTTCCGTCCGAAATTACCAAAGAGCACCAGAGTGTTAATATGCTCAGAAATTAAATATTATTTCAAAAGTGATTTAGGCATCACAAAAATGGCTAAAGAAAATGTGTTCAAGAACTAAATTTAAAAAAAACTATATTTAGTAAATAATAAATTGGCTAATAAAGAAATACCTAAATGACCTAGCAGTACCTAAAATTAGGGATCTAACTATTATTTTTTTAAAAGACAGATTTTAATAGATTGATCTAACCAATAGAAAGATCCTGACAAAGCTGATATAAGTCTGGTAAAGCCTGTAGTCGCCGTCCTCTCGCTGAAACCTTTATTTTTAAGAGCCCGTGTCCACACAGTGATCGTTTTATAAGTAATATTGAAGGTTTTTATTCTCTCAAACCAAGCCAAACCATGAAGTGGCTCAACATTTGTCTGCATGTGGATTGTTTGTTTGCACCTGAGCTCTTGTAAAGCAGCAGGTTGTTGTGTTGTTTTATTTTCCAGTAATATTTCAGCATGGTTTTTATAGGAATATCAGCTCATGTACAGAGCAGGACCTGTGGGAGGTTTTGATTGTAATGGAGCTTTAAATAAACTGCATTGAATAAACTGAACTTATAGCGCCACCTGTTGGTGAATTATTCACAAGAACATTAGGTCTAAAACATGTTTACATCACCATGACAACAAGTGTTTGTGGTCTCCATGGAGGCTGTTATATAAACAAACCTCCTCAGGGAAGCGAAGAAGTCCCATGAGAGAACAACTTTTATTAACTTATTTTGGTTACTTGCCTTTTACCTTATTTAATATAGATTAGGGTAACGTTAATTTACCATAATGTCTATAAATACAAGACACGGGCTTCCTTTCCTGCCAGGCTACACTTTTCGTGATATAACGGTGAGAAACTTTGACCTATAGGCCTATATTAACTTTAAATTAAATTTAGTTGTTTTCTGTTTTCTTTAATTGTTTTCTTTTGTCAAAATTTAATTATGCATTTTTAAATCTTTATAAATGTGCTTAAATACATTTTTTTTTAATTTTGCTACAAATTATTAAATGTCAAGGAACATTGTGCAAATCTATTTATCATATATGCTGATATTATATTGTTCTACATTGATTTAACTGTTATTTCTGTGTGCTGTTGTTCAGAAATCTGCTTTCCACAGAGCTCAGACTCTTGATTTTAAGAACGGTTACGCTCTGCCCCGGCGGCCTGCGGTCGGTACTGGACAGGAGCCTCTGCTGTCGGTGAACATCAGTCACAGCGAGAGGAACCAGCTGATCAGTGACATCCCGAACCTGACCTACGGTACAGACACACACCGACACACGCCGCTCCAACACATCCCGGCACACGCTGCTTATGACAAGAAGGTGAAGAGCCAGAGACCTGTCTGTCTGTCTGTCTATCTATCTAGCTATCTGTCTGTATGTCTGTCTGTCTAACGTTATCTGTCTGTCTGTCTATCTAGCTATCTGTCTGTCTAATGTTATCTGTCTGTCTATCTAGCTATCTGTCTGTCTGTCTATCTATCTGTCTTTCTATCTGTCTGTCTATCTGTCTATCTATCTATCTATCTGTCTGTCTATCTATCTATCTATCTGTCTGTCTGTCTGTCTGTCGGTCTGTCTAACTGAAACAGAGCCAACCTCTTACCTTTTTTCTTTGACTTCCAGGTGCTCCGTTTCTATGGTTACTTCCGGCAGGAAGTGTTGCACTCCCCGGAAGAGCACTTCCGCATTCGTCCGGTGGTGATGTATTATCACTTGGAGGATGACAGCATGTGTGTGATTGAGCCACCGGTGGAAAACTCGGGAATACCACAGGGGAAACTGATCAAACGTCAGAGGCTGACCAAAAACCAGCGCGGAGAGCTTTACCACTGGAAAGACCTCAATGTTGGGATGGACATGAGTTTGTTTGGAACGGTCTACAGGATAACACACTGCGATCCCTTTACACAGGTACACACACACACATACACACTGACTCTATAGACTGCTGCTTCTGATGGTTTGGTTTGACTGAACGTGTGTGTGTATGTGTGTGTAGGAATTCATGGAGAGTCAGGGAATTGTACTAAATGAGTCCGAGTCCATTCCCAGTGACCCGTACACCATCCACCGCATTCAGACCCAACAAACTCACATCACACCCTACGACCACAATCATCAGCTGGAGCGGTTCCTCATCTTGGATCGACAGGTAAACAAACACGCACAGTTCTGTGTGTTCGCCCACACGTCAATTCATTCTCTCACTCATCATTTCTGTCCTGTCTCGTGTGTATTTCCAGGTGCTGCGTTTCTTTGCGCTTTGGGATGACTCGGACTCTCTCTATGGAGAGAAACGGCCTGTAACGCTGCATTACTATCTTGTGGATGATTCTGTTGAGATCTGTGAACATTACAAGGCCAACAGCGGCCGGGACCCGTTCCCAGTGCTTCTCCGCAGACAGAGGGTTCCCAAACACATCAAACCAACCTGTGGTGAGACCATAAACACACACAAGACACATTTATTTGCATTGCACTTTTCACAATACACATAACAGCATGAAACTGTAGATGACGTAGGCTGATAGGTCCTTAAAGGGTTGGTTCACCCAAAAATGAAAATACTGTCATTAATTACTCACCCTTATGACGTTCCAAACCTGTAAGACCTTCGTTCATCTTCAGAACACAAATTAAGATATAGTGATGAAATCCAAGAGAATTCTCATCGCTTCATTAAATGAAGGTTGAACAACTGTAGTCACATGGACTATTTTAACGATGTCTTAGCTTTCTGGGCCTTGAAAGTGGTAATTAAATAGCTGTCTATGGAGGGGTCAGAGAGCTCTCGGATTTCATCAAAAAGATCTTAATTTGTGTTCCGAAGACGAATGAAGGTCTCATTTGGTTTGTAACAGCTTGAGGGTGAGTAATTAATGACAGAATTTTAATTTGGGGCAGGGTTTCCGTTGCCCGGACATTGGCCGGGAAAAAAATTAAATGTCCGACAAAATTAAATATTTTCGGTCAAATTGTCAGATTAAAACTGCCTAATAATCTCGGTCCCGCCCCCCCTAACACAATCTGAATCGACCGTTTGAATGTTTTTAAACAACATCGCATGTTGCATTTCAAATAAAGTGCACGCCTAACGGCTATAATATAGACCTAAACCACGAACTATAGAGAGACGTTTCAAATATGGCCAGGCCCAGGCAGACTAGCCTTAAAAGTTTTTTTCAAAGGCCAGACGCGAAGGAGGATACTGAATCAGGAACGCCTGAAGCCAGACAGCTCCGCCACCACCGGAGAAAAAGCCGAAGTGTAGGTAATATCGGTCGGAATGGAGTTCCCATGGCTAAGATGTGAGGTAGTTGATGGTAACGAAAAAATGTTCTGTTCGTGCTGCGAAAAGGCAGGACGACGCAACGGATTCACAAGAGGGTTAGACGCCAGGTTTGGTTGATTGACGCTAATCGGACGTTTTTTTTTTCGTCTATTTGAAAGTTAGGCTAATAAACATGTTGCATATACGGCCTGATTATGTCATTTTTTTAAGTTACATAAACTGCTTTCAGTTTTCCTCAACTTGACTAATTAAGAGGCAATATTTGACCGGCATATCATCAAAATGTCCGGAAAACGAAACCTCTGCCGGTCACTTTGACCGGCACCATTTTTTTCTAGCGGAAACTCTGATTTGGGGGTGAACTATCGCTTTAACTCAATCTGCTTGAAATCACATCATTCCATGGGCGTCAGAACCATTGTATGTGGGTGGGACAAGGCCACTGATCTTAGTGAGTGGGTCCAATATCATTGGTCTTAAAAAGTGGGTGGATCAGTGGATAAGACCCACCCACTTTTAAAGACCAATGATATTGGACCCACTCAATTTTATTGTCTCTATTTGAGCATGTCTGTTTACCTACCCCTAACTGATAAACACTTATTAAACACGTTAGACGCTTTATTGTCACTTTTCAAATTTGTTTTATTTTTATTGAAAATAAATGCCTTTCAAATGTGATGGGAAAGGGAGAAGAGCGAGTTCGGCAAAAGGCGGATTCGAACTTCAGGTCGGTTTGCTTCAAAAGTTGACGCCATGCGTCTTAGCCTACACTGTTGATGCTACAAATGATTGTGTTTTTTGTAATTTTGTCTGCCCCAACCAGACGTTTAGTAAACAAGACGAATATATTTGTACTTAATGTAAAAGGTATCTACTCCAGTACATTTTTTTCTGTGAGAGGAGCAGAGGACCCACCCACATTTTTTTTGCTTCTGACGCCCATGCATCACTCTCTATAGGGCATAGCTGACTGGTTCCTACTATATCATTCCTACTATAATTCATGTCTGCTATATTGTACAGCAGCAGCATGTCTTACTGTACTTGCTCACAGTAGCGTGTCGTGTATGTATTGGCAGTAGCAAGTCCAACTGCAATAACAGCAGAAGTGTAGCAGATCTATTCCACCTAAACCAAACATATCAAAACTGTCACATCCATTATCACGCCAAACACTCAAGAGACTTGTCATGACAGAAATACAGTTTACATTAAGATAACAGAACTAATTTTAACACAGAGACAAACCTACATCAGTTTTCTTGTTTTTTATGAATATAGAAGTTTGGACACAATACATGACTGAATTCACATTTCACAAATGAGGACATAATCAACACAGAATCCTTAAACTTCTCTCTCTCTTGACTCAGAGCCTTTCCCCAGCAGTGTTCTGGAAGTTTCCCCTCATGATGTGGAGGAGTATTTCTCTCCTCAAGACTTCAGGGTCGGTGAGGAGGTCATGCTGATGGGGAGGCGCTTCCTTCTGTATGACTGTGACAACTTCACCCGGAAATACTTTGAACAGAATCACCCTGACATCTTGCTCAAACCGCTTACTGTTGACACTAGAACACCAAAAGACATCAAGAGGGTCAGACACATACTCTTGGTTGGCTAATCTTAATTGAAAGTTATATTATATTGTAAGCAAATTGTATGCCATTTCAAGTGATATATCTGGTACTTTCCACAAATAGGGTACACTCATGTTCTATACTACACCGCAGTCGTCTTGGACTATTCTGACATCTAGCGGTGTGAATCATGCAAATGTTTTCAGTTAGCGATGCCATTGCAGAAATACATAATTCAGAGTCAGCTATGATTAATGTATAATGCCACTCATCTTTTCAACAAATGTTCTGAGTGATTTATTAGTGAATCAGTCTTCTTTAAAATTAATAAATAATTTACATATATTAACAAATGTAAATGTTATTATTTAATGTTAGTCCATTTTTAGAATATAACAAAATGTTGCAAAAAATGACAGACATTATATAAAATTTTAAATAAAAATAAAGAAATACTGATTATTTACTGAAAAAGAGACGAAAAGGCCTATTTTGTACCCTATTCGTGGAAAAATACCTTAGATTTTCTTATCCTGACTGTTTGTGAGGTAAATGATGTTTCATTTTCGTTCCCTCCATATGTTCATTCATTTATGTATAGTCTGTTCATTCATGTTTTCTGAACGCACGCATGGTTTTTATGCCGGTGATGACGCGTCATGATGTCACGCAGGTAATTCCTCCGTATAACGGCTTCGGTTCTCTGGAGGACTCGTTACAGAACTGTCTGTCTCTGGTTCCTGAACCACCCAAGAAAGACGTGATCAAACTGCTGGAGAACGACCTCAAAGTCCTGCGTTACGCCGCACGGCTGGTGAGAATACACCTCATTTGCATAATCTCCTAACTGAATATAGCGCTAAAACAACCGTGAGGCTGTGAGAAGCGGTGCAAATTTGTTGTTGAATTTGTCTGGAATACTCGATTCTGATTGGTAATTTGCGGAATCCAGTGCTATATCAGTCCGCTCTTGAAACCGGTACTACTTTCATGTATCTCGTATCACTCCGCGGACCGGCGCTCCCGCAACAGGCACCATATTGCGTGTTTGTGAATGAAAAATAATAACCCAGAGTACATAAATCCTGTCATAATTTACATACACTCGATTCGTAAATCTGAATCTAAACATAAATGATGATATTTTTAATGGGTTCTGAGATTTCTGTCCCTCCATTGATCTATTCAGTGTAAAATAAATCTATATGAATCACTTTATATGAATAGATTTAATTCTATGGATTTAATTAAGGCTTTATTGCAAACATGTAACATCATTGCGACTTTAAAGGGATAGTTCACTCAAAAATGAAATGTTGTCATCATTTACTCACACGATTGCTCCAAACCTGTTTGAGTTTCTTTCTTCTGTTGAACACAATATTGAATAACTTGAGGGTGAGTAAGTGATGACAAAATGTAAATTTTTGCGGTGAACTATCCCTTTAATAACTAGCTAATGTTGCTGCCGTGTTAGTTTTGTTGCTAGGCCAATTGTTTTGTACAATGGTCTTTTTGGCGGAAGATTTTTATCAATATAGACATCCTAAATCAATATTTCATGTCCACATATTTATTTATTTGTTAAAGCTACACTATGTAAGTTTTCCGTCCACTAGAGGTCGCCTGTTCAAAACAAAGGCGTAGTTTTATGATTCCACGTTTGAGTGCAGAATCTTGGGACATGTGGTCTTCACCTCACAGCCGGTGGAAAAGAATCGGGACAAAACTCTAGAAATCCTGTTCATGGATGCGATTATTAACATTACTGT
This sequence comes from Gobiocypris rarus, assembly GCA_023029165.1. Taxonomy (NCBI): domain Eukaryota; kingdom Metazoa; phylum Chordata; class Actinopteri; order Cypriniformes; family Gobionidae; genus Gobiocypris; species Gobiocypris rarus. Next base: position 4,478,368 of record CM040917.1, read on the forward strand.
AGTATGAAGCAGAGCAGGACAGAGTGTTGTGGAGCTGATCAAGGCCGCCGGAGCGATTGAAGAGCGGCACTGTTATTATGGCATAGTCGCCGGCGGGACTTTTATTATGACACAGTCGCTGGCGCCACTACCGCTATTCCAGTCATGAGTATGAGGTAACGCTGCTCTGTTTATCATATTAGATATATCTGAGTGTGTTGAAAAGGAAGTTATGACATTCGCTCGGCAGGTGCTATGACACTTGTTCACACTGCAGTAAGAGTAAAGCGTTTCTGCAAAATAAAACCGGAAACCGAGGGTAACGCAGATATGAATGCAATTGACAGGCGACTCCCTCACACGTCCCGGTTCATTGGTTAAAATAGCAATTTCTCACGATTTACAAATAGTTGAAAACATTTGGGATATTCTAAGTACTCAACTGAACAAAATATATAACACTGGCCTAGTTGTTTTTGGATATTTTACTGCAAAAATGTTACATAGTTCACCTTTAAGTAGCTTTCACTTGCATCAGGTCCTGTTCATCACATCAAGGTTAATTTTGAGACAATGACTACATTATTTATTGTGTAACGGAGGCCAGCTAGTAGTTGCTGTGCGAGTAAACCTCACTCCTCTGATCTCAAGAGACGCTCTAGTGACTGAAGCTAGAGGTTGCAGTCTTTAGCCTCCTTGTTAGAGCGGTGCGAAAAGGAGGGTTACACTTACATATCAACGTTATCATCCTCCATAGGATTCCCAGAGTCCCCTGGATGAGGGACGGCGCTTCATTCTGTCTTACTACCTGTCTGATGACATGATCAGCATCTTTGAGAAATCCACACGTAATTCTGGCATCATCGGAGGAAAATTCCTAGAGAAGACTCGTGTCCCAAAACCAGGAAGTACAGTGGAAAACCCAGAATACTACGGACCAGCAGACTTCTCTATTGGAGCTACTGTGGAAGGTATTGATCAGAGACATGACTTCCTTCTGGGAATCATCTTTTTTTCTTATGCTATTGCGTTCTCCTCTGCAGTGTTTAGACATCGATTTGTCCTGACGAATGCTGATCGTTATGTGTTGAGCTATCTGGAGTCACTGCCCCAGCACATCCCTGAACACACACTGTCTTCACTGAGACAGAAGATTGTGGTCAATCAGACTTCAGACCAGGACGAGCAACATGAAGGTAAAAAATGTGTTTGGTTGCTGTGGGTTTGCAACTACAGCCTTTCAGTTACAAGAGCTTTAGCCAAGATCCTGTGAAAAGGGGAAATTCTTAAAGGAAAACTCCACCGTTTTTAGAAATAGGGCTTATTCAACTTGTTTCCTACATTTATATATGTGGGCAAATGCATTTTTGTCACAGTGCATGCATTGTTTTAGTTTGGCAGGGTCGCTGCCAGCTTAGCTTAGCATAATGAATGGAATCCTATGTTACCAGCTAGCTTGTCCCGAGTAAAAGTGATTACTTCTTGTGGCCTGCATATTCACAACGAGTACAAATAGCGATGCAGCTTAAGACTATTATGCTAAGCTAAGCTAGCGGCGACCCTGCCAAACTAAAACAATGCATGCACTGAGACAATAATGCATTTGCCCACATATCTAAATGTAGGAACGAAGTTGAATAAGCCCTATTTCTAAAAACGGTGGAGTTTTCCTTTAACAATTAAGCCTAAATGGCAGAGTTTCACTAGAAGTCTTATTGGATGTTTCTTTTCCCAGCTGAGGCTGATGGAGCTCCAGTCCTCCTCCAGAGCTGAAATCTCCTGAGCAGTCCTGTCAAGTATAATGCTACCAATCTTCAAGTACCAACAGATATTATCTTAAACATATTGTTTGTGCCTTTGGATGTTGAGATTTTCCATGTCTTGTGATGCAATAAAGACACAGAGCAAAACAAGCATCTGTAAAATGAATTAGTATTATTGGGACTCATTTATTTAACATTTGCCTGTATTTCACAAAACCTGTTTAGAACATGTCCATGTCCTATTTCACCACAAAATTAGAAGAAAAGATTTTCATGAAGCCAGCCCAAGGTTCATGAGTAAAAGTTTAAGACAAAAGTTACCAAGATTAAAAAATGTGACGTTTGTAAGATTTTTTTTTTTTAATTAAGTACTCAAAAACATATTTTTTTCTTTATAAAAATATATAGACTTAGATGTCTGATTATATACACAACTGCCCAAAAACACTAAGATAGCTGAAACTATTTTAAATACCAACATAAAACATTAACAAGTCTCCCATTTTTATCTTGAATTAAAAAAAAAAAATTCAACATGAACTCTCCTCCTCCAGCCCAAAGGTACATAGTCCCAAATGTCTTCCTGAGTGCGGGCTCAGCAGAAGAGGGCGCATAGCACCTTCTTTAAGCTTAAATTACGAATGGGACATCCTACGGTTTTTGGACTTAACGGACAAGCGCACGCAACAGCCATTGTAAGTCCACAAGACCACTTGGGACGGCCTTAATTGCCAAAAGTATTGGGACACCCCTGCACATCATTGAATTCAGGTGTTCAATCCCTTTATGGCAATCAATCACTAATCAAGCACTAAGCAGGCAGACGCTTCTACACATATTTGTGAAAGAATGGGTCGCTCTCAGGAGCTGCAGTGAACTCAAGCGTGGGACCGTGATAGGTTGCCACCTGTGCAATAAATCCATTCGTGAAATTTCCTCACTACTAAATATTCCACGCTCAACTGTTATTGGGATTATAAAGAGGACGCAATTGGGAACAACCATGAAATATGCCACGTAAAATCACAGAATCGAGGTCAGCACATGCTGAGGTGCACAGTGCACAGAAGTCACCAACTTTCTTCATAATTAGTAGCTACAGACCTCCAAAGACTGTGAACCAGACCTTCTCGTCCAACATCGGTGCCTGACCACACAAATGCGCTTTGAGACGAACCTTGTGGAAAGCCTTCCCAGAAGAGTTGAAGCTGTTATAGCTGCAAAGGGTGGGCCAACTCCATATTAAACATGGGATGTCAAGTTCATGTGCATGTAAAGGCAGGCGTCACAAAACTTTTGGCAATATAGTATACAGTCACTAATTTTGTTTCTAAAAAAGTGTCCAGGCATGATTTTGGAATATTTATAAATATCTGTATTTCTAATGAGATTTTTGCATTACAGAAATGAGGCAAGTAAGTGTGCAATTTTAAATATACAATTTCAAGTATAAAGCTGTTGTTTTCCATTTATGTTGGTTCTTTTCTTTTAAAAAGTATGAACAGTCAATGCAAAAAAAAATCCTAATAAATAGGCTCCTTTTATTTATTTTCTTTTTTCAGATGAAATGTGACATTTTCATAAGAGTTACCAAATGTGAATTCTTTTCTGTCTCCCATTTCATTATCGGTTTATATGATTAAATTAAACAATGAAGTAAATAAAAAGGTTGAAATGTTTCTGCAAAGACAGAAAACTCAAAACAATGTAACTATTCAAAAAGGTTCAATATTTATAAAGCATCGTCATATACAATCAAATATCAAACTGCATAAACGTACAAAGCAGAAACTCCATAAACGCTCATTAAAGGAGTGAGTGTGTTTGCTCTGATTCAGGGTCATTCCACTACTACAACACTTGTTCCTACCTCAAACCGGACAAAAATACATGGATTTTTCTTTGCCGGTTCTTTTTGGATTGTCATGTAAATCTTGTTCATTACAAACTCAGAATGTGTGAAGTCTCACAATAACACCTTTGATTCAAATCATCTCAACGAGTGTCCTTTCTAGGCCACCGTAGTCGCCACTTTTGTACCTCAAGACATGCAGATGCAGAAAAACAAACTAACCTCAAAACAGCGCTTTAATAAAGACTGAGTGAAGTTTAGAAAACATATGTAGAAAGAAATAACATGAATACTGAAACTGGAAAGAAGTTTAGAGCCTGTCGAGGGTCCTGTTGTCACTTCCTTGGAGAAAGACCACATGCACTTCTCTTGATGTAACAGGAAGCAGCAGGCAGATGATCGGTTTCCTGTTCCTGTGCCCTCGATGTGTGGAGGCCATCCGCTGGAATGAGGCTGAAGTTTACGGCGCTTTGATCTTCTTGAGACGAGGAGATGTGCCGTTCTCTGCTTTAATGAGTCCATTCTCATGATGACCGACTGCAGAACACAAACAGCTCGTGTTAGAGAAGAAAAGTGCATCACTGAACACCAAACAACGTCATGTGTGTAACCGAAGACATCAGACCTACAAAACCAGGGTGTCATTCTGTCATGTTTTGGCTTTCACACACAATAAAAGATTATCATTACCCAGAGGCCAGGGAAAGTTCACCTAGAAACCTAAATTTCTTTTAATCTAAGCTATTCACAGAAGTTCAGCCATAAATCTGATGCTAATGCGCATATGCAATGCGATACATCACCACTGGTTACAACAGTATGGATGAGTAATTAATAACATTTTTGGGTAAACTAAAGCTTAAAGGGATAGCTCACCCAAAAATGAAAATTAGCCCATGATTTACTCGCCCTCAAGTCATCCTAGGTGTATGATATTCATCTTTCAGACAAATTAAACTCAGACAAATTTTTGAAATTTCAAAAATCACTGCTTCATTAGAATGATATGAAACTTGGTGACTTTTCTAGCATTAGGTATGTAAACACACAAAAAAGTGGTTGTAAAAAAAAAAAAACACTTCCACTTGTGCTCGTCGGTCAAAAATAGGACATTTGCAGAAACACAATTCACAGAAAAACAACAACTATTTCTAACAACAACAACAAAAAAATTATAATAAATAGTCTTGGAGATATTTTAAATATATATTCAAATCCATCTAAAACAAAATGTTTTTATTAAATGTGTTCAAAAGTGAGAGACCATAGAGACCTCTAGTTGATAACACCCATGGTTGCATAATTTCTTAAATAATTCATAAAGAGGGCGCTAATCTGCATTCAAATATTTTTATTTTGAAGGCCAAGTTTCTATTTTAACCTGAAATACTGCAATAATAAAACAACTTTCAATGGCAAAAATAGACCATTATTATTGCATAAATATATATAAAAATACCATCAAATCATCTCAAAATTAAAAAGAAAATTATTATTGAAGAAAAATAAATTGCATTGGTTTTACTGGGGTTGAGGAAGTTTAATTTGTAGGTATCCTGTCACTCATGACCGGGAAGACGAAGAGCACCAGAGGGTTAACCCTTGTGCATCCTTATGGACATTTTTGTCTTTATCAGTTATGTTTTTTGATAATTTTGCCTGCGTTAATGCTAACTAAATAAAATTTGGCACAGATGTGTATTTTTATTGGATTTGTACAATTTCACCCCCAATTTCCTCAACAAAAAAAAATAAATAATAATAATTATATATATATTTCACTAGGTACACAAAATAGTTCATGTCAGCACTGTTTGGACAAAAATGTCCCCAATGAAACCGGACCGATATCCGGGCCTTAAGCTTAAAACAGATAATTTACCCAAAAATGTTATTAATTATTCATGGCATGCATACGGTTCTAGCCAATGGCGACATTTATTTTGTTATTGAGAGGAAAGTGCGCAGCACATATTAAACATTCTTCCAAATGTGTTTATGATGTTCACTCACAGTATAACGATGCTCAGGTATTTGAACATTCTTTTCATCCCTAAGTAGATATGAATGTATCAGTGTTTAACTAGTGCGAAGCAACTGGCATGGAGAATGAGCATGTACCTGAATCTCGTTTCAGCGTGCGCTGCATCTGTTGTTTAGTGGCCGCTCTCTTCCGTGCCGCCTGCTCCAATCTCAGCTCACGTGTTCGGCTCAGCTGGAAACGGAAGAACTTCCAGAGCAGCCATGATTGAGTGAAACACACCATGAACAACACCAGCAGCCTGCGTGTCAAACACACACACACACACAGCATTAGTCTCATGTTGTGATGTACTGAACTACAATGAGTGTGAATGTCTGTCTCACCTGATAGAAAGAGTGTTGAAGTTTCCAGTCTCCAAATCAAGCATCTGGTTTTCAGAACGAGCCAAACCGAAGCCGACAGCCAGGAACATCAGAGTCAGAGTGATCATACGGGTCAGGACAAACCCAACGGACCACATCTCAAACCTACACACACATACACACACAAATACAATACAGGCATATTTGCTGTTATATAGAGGGATTATGATATACACTACCGTCCAAGGTTTCAGGTCAGTTTATGCTTTTAAAATACGTCTCTCCTGCTCACCAAGGCAAAGTAAAACAGTAATATTGTGAAATAGTATGACAATTTAAAAGAACTGTTTTCTATTTGACTATGTCATTTATTCCTGTGATCAAAGCTGAATTTTTTTTTCTTCAGTGTCACATGATCCTTCAGAAATCACTCTAATATGATGATTTGCTGCTCAAGAAACATGTATTATTAATATTATAATTGTTGAAAACAGTTGTGCTGCTAAACCACATTGCACTCTCTTCCCAGGATTCTTTGTTTGAAAGTGAGTAAAAAAACAACAACCTGTTTATCAATTTAATGCATCCTTGCAGAAAAAAGTAATATTTTTTTAAATATATTTTGAATAGTAAATATATATTATGAAATTAAAGCATGAGGGAGTTTGGCTCACATTTTGTGGTGGTTTTCATCGATGAAGTAGAACAGTCGAGACAGATGGAAGCCCATCTCAGAAAGATACTGCAGAAACAACAGAACCAGACCGACCCGTGTCAAGCTAAAGAGAGATGAAAAATATATATTTAATGAATCATTCTTTATGCAAATATCTGATATTGTACAGTAATAGTTGTTAATTAAAATAAGACTTGAATAAACATTTTTTTTTAACTTTTAACTATTTTTTTAACTTTTGGTTAAGGCACACACATAAACATCCATATATACAAAGCTCTCTCTCTATATATAGAGTGAAAATAATTTCACACAAATAGTCTATAAATATAATAGATCCCTTTCTACAAAAGCACTTATTGTAAATGATATGATCACAGATCATAACCTAGATATGCTGTGCTAGACAGAAACCTGGCTAAAACCAGATGATTACATTACTTTAAATGAGTCAACCCCCCAAGATTACAGTTATAAACACAAGCCTCGTTTGAAAGGCAAAGGGGGGTGGGGGGTGCTGTAATTATAGTAATATCTTCAGTAGTACTCAGAGGTTTAGTTTCAAGTATAACTCTTTTGAAGTGATGGTGCTTTATGTAACGCTATCTAGTATCTAGTGTAAATGATAAATCCTGTTTGACATTTGTGCTGGCTACTGTATACAGGCCACCAGGGCATTTCTATGGGTAAGTAGAGTTAGTACTGACTGCAGATAAAGTCTTAATTGTAGGTGATTTTAATATCCATGTAGAAAATGAAAAAGACGCATTGAGATTGTCAATAAATGCCATTCTAAACTCAATTGGAGTTAAACACGTGGCAGGACCCACTCATTGTCGTAATCATACTTTAGACACGGTTGCTTCTTTGCACTTAAAGAAGATTTAAGGAAAATAGTCCAACGCCATATACCAAGCACAACGCAGTATAACCAGCACACTCACTCCCTCAAGAGAGCAGCCCAAAAAAGAAGAAACGTTGTGGAAGAAAACAAAACTAAAAAGGTATTTCGCATTTCGTGGAAGGACAGAGTTACTGCATACAGAAAGGCCTTAAATAGCTAGATCTGCTTACTTTTCAACTCTCTTAGAAGAGAGTAAACACAACCCAAGGTATTTATTCAATACAGTGGCTAAATTAACCAGAAATAAAGCTTCAACTTCAGTTGTTTCCAAACAGTGCAGTAGTAATGACTGACTTTCTTTACTTGCAAGATTGATCGTATTAAGAGAGAAAATTATAACCATGCAACCGTCTACTACAGTATCGCATCAGACAGTGCATAGCAGTGTCCCTGAGGGAAAATTCCATTCATTCCTTGCTATAGGAGAGGAAGAATTGTCTAAACTCGTTAAATCATCTAAATCAACAAGTCTGTTAGACCCTATACCGACTAAGCTACTGAAAGAGATGCTTCCAGAAGTCATAGATCCCCTTCTTATTATCATTAATTCATCTTTGTCATTAGAATATGTACCTAAAACCTTTAAGCTGGCTATTATTACACCTCTTGTTAAAAAAGCGCAACTTGATTCTAGAGAATTTCAGGCCAATCTCAAATATTTTCTGTCAAAAATACTAGAAAGGGCAGTATCATATCAGTAACTATGCTCCTTTTTAGAAAGAAATGTTATCTGTGAGTATTTCCAGTCAGGATTTAGACCGTATCACAGTACTGAGACAAATGATTGGCCTTGTATCTCTCAAAGATCCAGTAACACTAATAGTGCTGTATTTGATAATATCGACAAAAACATTCTTTTGAATAGACTCGAAAATGATGTTGGCATTAGTAGAATTGCATTGGTATGGTTCAAATCATACTTATCTGACCAGTATCAGTTTCTGGCAGTAAATGAAGAAGTGGCATATCTATCACAAATTCAGTATCAAGTACCACAAGGTATATGCTACCCTTGGGAAAAATCCTTTGTCGTGTGGGTGTGATACCTCTGATACCAGTCTTTCATTTGAAATCCACATTTCTAGCATCTGTAAAACCGCATTTTTCCATCTTAAAAAAGTATCTAAATTACAACATAAAGTATGCGCTCAATAACAAATGCAGAAATGTTGACCTCAAGGCTAGATTATTGTAATAGTCTACTAGGTGGTTGCTCTGCACACCTAATAAACAAACTCCAGCTGGTCCAAAATGCAGGAGAAATTCTGCTCAGTTGATAAGAAAGCAGACACACTCTGTGAGTTTAAATATAGACTCAAAACGCATCTCTTTAACCTGCCATACACAACACATTACCACATTTCTATATAATTCACATCCGTTTAAGAATTGTTATGCTGCATTAACTAGGTCAACCAGAACAAGGATCACTTCCCATAACACCCAATGTACTTGTTACATCGTAAGAATGGCATCTACACTTTTATATCAGTCTCTCGGTTTATCCCTAGGTTACCATAGTCAGCCGTATCCGGTCCGTATCCAGATCAGATGCACCTAGACACGACCACAACGCATCCCTGAATGTCAGCAGAGATCCTGTCAACTAGACAATCCCCTGTGAAGGCCTCATTGACCACGACAGCCATCGGTACAGATCCTCAGCAAAGACCACAAGAACCAGACAAGTCCTCTGCACAGACCTATGACCAGCTCATCTCCATACTGCTGTGATGAATCCGATCTTCAAGCAAAAGGAACTGGATGAAATATTTGAATGATACCGATCCACAACCTGATTTATGATGCAGTCTGAATCATTATCACACCGCGTTCGTTCGTTGACCAGAGGAGAACTGGCCCCCCCAACTGAGCCTGGTTTCTCCCCCCAAATTCTTTTGCCAGAAGGCTTGCTTAGTTGGGGATACTTAATATTCAACAATATTATTGATTTGACTGCACTGACACTATTGCATGAGAACTGAACTGTGCTGGATGATGACACCACAGTTTTCTGCAGAACTGCTTTGTAGATCAAAAGAACTTATTCAATAATTGATGATCTTCACAACGAAACTGAATCAACACTGAACTGCCTTCAGCTGAACAATGACAGCCTCTGTTTGCATCATTGAATCATTTTCCTGTTAATCACTGTAAAGCTACTTTGAAATCTATATTGTATAAAATGCCATATTAATAAAGGCGACTTGAAAGTGAATCCAGCAATTGTATTTATTTATTAGGTTTTCATGTGTGAGCCCATCTATGGTTCATGACTTACTTCAACAGATACGCAGCCAGAATGTGCAACAGATAGAGACTGATGTACTGCAGCTGACGAGGGACTTCCTCCTAAAACATGGAGAGCAACACAATTATGGTTTTATTATTTCTATAATTATATACTTTAATTATATTACGCATATACCTACGTATATCCCCTGCATCAATGTTTCTGCGTTCCTCTCGTCTTCGCTTACCTTTCTCACTTTTTGGAAGTAAAGCTCAGGTAGTGCGTGAAACCAGTATGCCAGCTGTGTGAGGTAGAAGAACTTCACCTGAAACCTGACAGAAAGAAAGTTACAAATCACATGACAATCTGACAGAAGCAACCACAATCAAATCAACCACTGACACTAGATGTTTCCATCCAGAGTTGCATATTTAACTTATGCACAAAAACTGGAATATCACATAAAAAAAAAGTGCAAATAAAGCAGCGTTTCCATTCTGTGTGAAATTGATGCAATATATCTGTAATAAAAATGGAAGTTGCTACAATCCAAGAAGCCAATGTGGCTTTTTCCCTACATCATAAATGATTTGGTCTAAGCCCTGTCTGTGAAACCAGCCCACTGTGTTTTGTAGAATAGTAGTGAACGAATCGTGGCCGAACACGAATACCTGAGGTCTACTTGAATATTCGCAATTTAATAACTGGCTGTCATTTTTAAGCTGTTTCCTCAGAGCGTGCAGACAAAACTCAATAAACGCTGTCATGTTATATTGCGTTCGGTGCCTGGTGTTAGTAAATGCAATCATGCAATTACAGCAAAAAAAAAGAAAAAGTATATTCTGCCTAAAGAAAAGGAAACTTTTAAAACCATTCATTTTTTACACTATAATATTTTTAAACCCATTTTTGTTTACCCAAATTTGCATAGATTTTTTTTGAATATTCACCACCTAAACAAAGATCATTATTCATTAAAATCTGCATAAATAATACAACCAGAAAACATGCATACATTTTTCACATTACAATAGTGAGAATATGGAAGCAAACCGAGAAATCTCAATGCAAAAATTGTCAAAAGAAAATAGGCTTCATTTTCTTCATGCAAAATCTCTATACACTTTATTATTTTTGAATGAAATAAGACTTCTGACATGTTTTTGACAGTGTTCATGAATGCATGTACCTCAGGTGAACGTGAGGGTAATTCTCCCAAAGGCTGCTGGGATGCAGAAGGTATCCCTCCTAATAAAATCACATAAACAATTAAGTGCCAAACAGAAAGCATGAGGTTTAATATGCTGTGCGTGTGATCTGACGGCTCTTACTGTGGCGATGACATAGAGACTCCATACACTGGACACCAGGTAAAACACACACAGCTGCCCAGATTCATTAAACTTTGTGTTTTTACTCTTCGACAGGTGGAGACGCCGGTTAATTTTCTACAATGGAGCAAACGGGTAAACAATATATTAATATAGTATTCACATTTAAAGAAAAAACCCTTCCTAATCGCCATCAATGGAGATTTTTTTTCTCCCATAATGGAGCCACCTGTATGGCTGTGCATCCTGTACTAACACATTAAACTACATTACCCAAAATGCATTGCATTGCTACTCTTACATCTAGCACATACTCCTGCACCACCGCGTGAAGGATGATGGTGATACAAAGATAGAAGAGGACAGTGGCACAGTCTTTCCAGCCATAATGATACAGAGTCATTTCTCCATCTGTAACAAACACACACACACACACACGTTAGCTCATGTTAGATGCATCACCGCACTGGATATGACAGACTATCAAAGCAAATGACTGTGTGTCAGACCTGCGCCCATGGTGCTGATGTTGTACTGAGGCTGGATGAATAAAATGGCTGTTTTGGCTGTTGTCTGAAAGAGAGAATAAATCAACTTTCCTCCACAAAGATGAGCAAAACACACAGACGTGACCCTTTACCTAAACACACACACACACAATCACATGTTCTATAATAAACTCTCATGTGCTTCCATAGTTACAGCTGAAATGTAAATCTTAGATGTATTATTCTCATTCTTAAACACATTTAAAAACATTGTTAGACACTTCCTGACTGTGTCTTTTATTCTGGCATAAATAAGATGACAATCTAGCACAAACACTTAATAACATGACAACAACCAGTGGAAAATTAATTATAATATTAATAATCTCCAAATAAAAGTCTTAAGTATTTTACTCATTTTAGTTGTATGTATTGTATGACAGCTTGTTTCCGCCACAGAGTAAAAATATAAAATTTAATTGTGACTTTTTATCTTACAATTCAGACTTTCCTCACTGTGAATTGTAAATCCGTATTGTGAAATAAACTTGTAATTGCAAGAAAAAAAGGTCAGAATTATGAGATAAAAGGTAACAATTACCTTGCAAAATGTTTACTCAGTACTTATTCTACTACATCCTTATAAAATTAATTAAAAAATGTTTACTAAAATGGGATCTTGTACAAAACTTTGACATTTCAATGTCAAATTTAAAAAAAAATGCTGATTGCTATATTGTTGTACATTTGACAAATACAGCATTGACTGAAAATAATAGCTTATTATAATAAATCTAGTGGAAGTGATGAGTTTATGAATACTGCATAACAGTAATGGCTGGAGGATTGACATGCACATTGTGCAGGAAGCATGAAAACCATATATTTCACATGCATTTTAGCATGAGAGAAACTGCGAAACAAATCAAATGAGCCTCCACTGATTTGTTTCATAAAGGCATGAACACAGATGTTCAGAGCAGCAGGTGTAAAGGGGAAACCCATCTGAACACACACATTTGCATGACACATGAGATGCGAGAAATGAACCTTAAAGAGGGTTTCATTCAGAGTTGAAGACTACAATTACAAACCTGAGAATACTATTTACCTAGAAACTTCACATGCACATTTCAGCTTTAGGTGAGGGATTCATAAGCGACAGATCATGATGTATATGAATATGAAGATTCATATTCAGGAATGTTAGTCAAACTGGGGGGCGCGTGAGAGACTTGACGTGGCACTTCAGCAGAAACCTGAGCATCATAAAACTCAAATACACCATTATGACACCTGGTTTATGTGTTCAAATTACACTTAATATGCTTTACGAACTTTACGTATCTTCATCTTTATCATCATCACAATGCAGAAATCTGGGCCCCGGTGACGGGGATAATGTTTTGAATTAAGTTGTGAAGTTTTGGACTTCTTTTAACGAATTGAACTCAAACCGAGTGGCGTTTTAATGCACACCTTTAATGTAGATTAAATGCATAAACCGAGTGTCTGAAACTTACTTCCAAAAGCTTTACACATTCAGATAAAAGTGGACTCTCTCCACATTTTTGGTCTGTTTTTAAAGCTACACTGTCTGATTTAAAACGGCATGTTTCATTTTGAAGTAAAAGTCAGAAGAAAAAGAGGCAGAAAAAACAGCTGGCAGATACACAGACAAGAAAAAAAAGAGAAACCCAAGTTTTCTAACTCACCTCAAACATCAGTCCAATCAAAATGAAAATCACCAAACTAAAGACAATGTCCGCGTGATTCTGAATGAGAAACTCTTGGCTGAAGAAAGGATAACTCTTATTTCTCCTGCGAAAAGCCATTTTACAAGTTCCCGATTTTCAGCTGTGCCTTTTTTTCCTCCAAATCTCAAACTTCCACGAATCACTCCAAACTTCAGTGAGCGCACTGCGCATGCGCGCTTTAGCCACGAACCAAAGTTAGAGCGCATGCGCGGTAGAAGTTAGAAAGGATTGGTGGACCGACCGCTGGGTGGAAAATTAACGAAAATGTACTCCTTTTGGTTTAACAAATTAATTAGCATTCCAGATACATTGAATAGTAAAGTTGGTCGCGTAATAGCCTATAAACTAAGCCTAATTTTCATAAAAATGGCTTAGATTAAATAGGTAGAACATCAAATTTAAATTTAATAATATTTTAATTATAATTAAATAATAGATTCTGTAATATTTTTAATCGCGTAAAATCCGCAGCAGCAATCGCAATGAATGTGAAAATATTTTTTATTTTTATTTTATTTTCAGAAACGACTGTGATTGGTCCATTCCTAACAGCGTGGGAAACGTAACATGTACCACGTGACAGCACAGCAACATGCGCCGGCACTGTGTATTATAATTTATAACTGAAAAATACAAATACATCCATTTATTGAATTGAGAATTTTCATGCAGACCTCACGTATTTGTGATAAGCCACTCTTAGTTCACTACTATTCTACAAAACACAGCGGCCTGGTTTCCCAGACAGACCAATTAGGACATTTAAGTAGCTTTTATAAATGTGCCTTAGGAAAAAAACACACACAAAAAAAAAACTGATGTGCATCCTGAGACAAATTAATGGCACAGACATATTTTAATATGTGCGATATAAGTCCATTTGCATTATTGTATTAGTTCAATGCCTTCCCTTCTGTTTTATCTGACACTGGTTATTCTTATTTGTGTACATTACTCATAGTTTCCACTGTGTAATGTAGACTTTATTTTGCAATTTCCTGCTATTTTCTTAATGATGATGACTAATATTTTCTATGTGCCGCAGTACAGATAAAAATGAGCTCCACAAGTGGAGACATATGAGAGGGATATATTAAGACGCGTTCATAATTTTTTGTTAAATTAATTTAATGAACAAATGGAATTCCCCATAAGAGCAAACAAGCCATATCCAGAAAAATCAAACAGACTTTCATTCACAATATCAGTTAATCGCTGTAATCTTATGGTTTTAAATTATTGCAAATATTGACCTGTTAGGGGACATAAACCATCACTACACACAGTCGTCCTTCAGAAAAAAATGCATGCAAATAGCAATTATTAGATAATTATCACACTCTCAAAATGCTTTAATGAAAAACAATGGGAAACACACACACACACACACACACACACACACACACACACACACACACACACACACACACACACACACACACACACACACACACACACACACATGTTTGTTTTTGTGAAATGTGGGACATTCCATAGGCGTAATGCATTTTATACCATACAAACCGTATTTTCTATCCCCTACACTGCCCCTGCCCCTAAACCTACCCATCACAGGAGACTGTGCAGTTTACTTTCTGTGAAAAACCTCATCCTGTGTGATTTATAAGCATTTTGAAAAGTGAGGACATGGGAACGTCCTCATATTTCACCCTCTTTTGTAATACCTATGTCATACCCATGTCATTATACACATTTGTGTCCTGATATTTCACAAAACATGCCCACACACACACACACACACACACACACACACACACACACACACACACACAGACAGACACACAGACACACACACACAGACAGACACACAGACAGACACACACACAGACAGACACACACACAGACAGACACACACACAGACACACACACACACACACACACACACACACACACACACACACACACACACACACACACACACACACACACACACACAGTGAGCACTTCAAACGGTGAAAAACCACTCAGTGGATATTCACTAAAATACCCCTGAAACAACATGACCCTTGAGTTCCTATCCAAGGCAAAATTATCATATATAGATATTTGAGATGTCATTTGTACAACTCCAACCTAAAACAGCTGTTACAGTAGAACCATGCATCAGCTTTATAAATACATAAATTACCAAATCAATGAATTATAAATATAAAAAAAGAATAGATAGATAGATAGATAGATAGATAGATAGATAGATAGATAGATAGATAGATAGATAGATAGATAGATAGATAGATAGATAGATAGATAGATAGATAGATAGATAGATAGATAGATAGATAGATAGATAGATAGATAGATAGATAGATAGATAGATAGATAGATAGATAGATAAAATTGGGGTGCAACTGCAACACTTTAAATGCATGAAGTGACCAGAGAAAATAATTTATATTATATTAGGATTAAGGTTAGTTTTTGAAGCATGGAAAAAATACAAAGGTAAATGAAATCTATAAACAAAATTGACCTATGCTTTAAACAAAAACCACAGATCAGCAAAAATAAATAAATAAATACAAAAATTCCATAAACAATGATACATCACAGTAGATGGCATTCAACTGATACATACGGATGTGGAGCAATGGACCAAATCTATCATCTACATATAATAATCATAATGTCTACGGTGGTTCTAATGCTATAATGTAGATATGATCATCTTAGATGAGTTTTGTCTCTATTTATGTCTGTATCAGGCACTGTACACCAAAGAATAATAAACCACACCACAGCCCTTTATAAGAGTAGAATTACATCACAGTTTGAGAGGACAGAAGTTAAAAAGAACACACACACACACACACACACACACACACACACACACACACACACACACACACACACTTGTTTGTTTTTGTGAAATGTGGGGACATTCCATAGACGTAATGGTTTTTATACCGTACAAACCGTATTTTCTATCCCCCTACACTGCCCCTGCCCCTAAACCTACCCATCACAGGAGACTGCGCAGTTTACTTTCTGTGAAAAAAAACTCATCCTGTGTGATTTATAAGCATTTTGAAAAGTGAGGACATGGGGAACGTCCTCATATTTCACCCTCTTTTTGTAATACCTATGTCATACCCATGTCATTATACACATTTGTGTCCTGATATTTCACAAAAACATGCCCACACACACACACAACAGGAATATTGTGCTTTCAGCTCAAACCAACAGCATGTGGATTTTTATTGGTTATGTTCAGAATGGCTTACTTCCCTACACTGCAGTGCACTATGCAGTACATACTATGCCGGTTTTCTACATGCATTAATTACACTGATTATGTTTTTATCTCCTTTTGAATTAATTTTTGTTTGGCCTGCCAATAGTAACTTTACTTAATTGAACAAGCAATGTAATGAGGTCATGTGATAATGTTAGCTTAATTAATGTTGCATACTACAGTGCATACTATTGCAGATACTATATTCAAAAATTAGTATGCACTTGTGTGCACTAGTATTCCATTCTGAACATAAACAGACAGACAGTGAGAGAACCAAAGATAAATAAACATTCAAAAAAGTTTTTTATCTTCACGTCTGAACATTTTATTCACTTTTAACGTCTTAAATATCCATGTTCAAGTTTTTATATATTCCAGCTGCTTGTATTTTATTAATGAATGCCCTGTTCGCTCACACCGATAGTGATTGTTAGAGGAAGCGACTGTATGTTTGCCGTAAAACTATTTTTTTTATGCATATATTTTTACAAAAGTTTGGGGTCAGAATTGTTTTGAAAGAAATTAATACTTTTGTTCAGCAAGGATGCATTAAACTGATTAAAAGTAAAGGCATTTATAATGTTACAAAAGATTTATATTTAAAATAAATACTGTTCTTTAAACTTTCAATAAAGAATCCTGAAAAACAAAGTGCCACAGTTCCCACAAAAATATTGATGAAACTGATAATAATAAGAAAGGTTATTATAAATCCTCATATTAGAATTATTTCTGAAGGATCATGTGACACTGAGACTGGAGTAATGATGCTGAAAATTCAGCTTTGTTTCCCTCCCACTTCACATTCTGGAGGGGAAAGATCATAAAAATTGCAGCAGCGTATAATACATCACACCATGGGCCAGATAAATAGCCTACCAAACAAGTTTTTAAAATGATATCCCTGAATGTGGGCAAAGACAAATGACACAGAACAGTGAAACGCTCACAACAACATAAACTCCTCCTCCATCTTGCCTTCACTTGTGTCATCTTCACTCTCATTGGTAGTTGCCATTGAAGCTCATTTGCATAAAGTTCAAGACACGTTGCCACAGTGTCGCTCACATTTCCTTAAAACTTTCACGCTGGAAAATTGTTGTCAGTGTGAATGCCCCTAAAAGTTCATAGGTAAATGCTGTTAAAACCCACCGTCCTCTTCCGGAGCCCTGCGGGAGAGAACCACCTGCCTGCGGGGGCCTCTGAGGTGGCTTCCAGAACTCTCTCCGTTCAGTCCGGGCGCGGAGGTGTAGCAGGGCCCCGCTCGGCCCAGAAGCCCCCTGACGAGCTCCCTGTGCAGACCGCCATCTATGGAAATGGGACTCAGCTCGTCCAGAGTTTCCAGCCCGGTTCCAGAGCCGAAACCGAAGGCCGTCTCACGGTCCAGACGCGGGTTACTGGAGCTGCTTGGGGATTGTGGGTCGGCGCTGAAGTATAAAGTGGAGCTGGATTCGGTGGGACAGTAATTGTGTTCAGGACTGTCCCCAAGCACAGACTTTCCCTCCGGCGAGCTCCTCTTGCACTCGGAGACGGGCGACTCTAATGGGCTCTCCATTTCGAGACTGTCATCCTCACCGGCTTCCTCTTCCTCTCTGGCTTCACTCACGCTCTCAAACTCTTCCCTGCAGTCGGCCATTGTGTCGTCCCGGCTTTCCGAAGTGGACACACAACCGTCTTCAATGATTTCTCCCTTCTGATCCACCATCAGTATCCCGGATACTCCACCGGCCCCATACGCCCCGTTAATCTTAGCTGGGTCGCCGGTTTTTAGGGCGAGACGGATCAGCAACCAGTGATGGTGGCGGCACTCGCCATTCAGCTTAACGCCGCAGCTCCCGGGATGCTCCAGCAGAGAGCCGGGAATCCCAGAGAGGGAGAAGGAAGGATGAGAGGACGGGAAGAGGATGGGAAGAGGGGCCGGAGGAAGACTTTTGTCCCCCAGGGAGAAGGACGAATTGCCCTGCTGAAGACACTCTCGGCCCATGTGTGCCCGTCGACGCAAACCCTGAGAGATTTCAGTGGATTTGGGATGCAGGAAACGATAGTACAAAATCAAGGATGTCAAACCTGAGAAAGACAGAGAGGCAAGTGTAAAATGCAAGTGTTACTGGAGGAGGACGGGTATGCATCTATTGCAGCCAAAATCATATTTGGTATGTATTTTTATGTAGTTTCAGAGGTCTTCCAGAATAATACACAAAATGCACATTTGATGAATGAGTAATAATGCCTAAAATGTCTTTGTTATCAAGATCTGTCTTTCTGTCATGCACTCAACACACACACAAACTCTCACCGAGCAGAAAGCTGCACAGCACAGCAGTGGGGACAGTCAGGCTTTCCCATGATGCATCAGTCAGGATGTCAGATGCAGCCAATAGCAGCGTAACATCCTCCAGCAGCATCACCTACACAGCACAGAAACCACAGAGCTGTCACTCCAATGCTTAAAGGAACAGCACATTTTGCAAAGGCTCTAAGAATACGAGAGTTTTTGATGGTGTAAACAATTCAGTAAAAAAACAGATCAAAACATTGTTAGCACAGATCCTCTAAAAATATATCTCATGCTCTCATTAGGATTGTGTGTTTGTACCGTATAGAATCCTGCCATCCGGAACCGGGATGGCCCGTCCTTCACGTTGAGAAACAGGAACACGTGTATGCCTCCCAGAATGACGTTAAACACGCGCCATGACCACTGACCCACATATATATCAGTCTGCTGGGAGACCAACCACAGCGAAGCCATCAACCAATGAGACGCTGGAGGAACATGAGACACACAAAGATTAAGAAACTACATTTATATAAACTGATGGATGAGTAAAAAATATTATTGTGTGTGGCAACTGACAGCATGCTATAGAGACAGTTCATAAACTGTGGGGCAAGTGTAATCTTGCACTTAATTTTCAATAAAATGTCACAGTGCAACAAAAAATGAAAAATGAAATCATACACTACCATTCAAAAGTTTGTAGTCGATAAGATTTTTTACAGTAATATTATGAAATATTATTGCAATTTGAACCAACTATTTTCTATTTGAATATATTTCAAAATGTAATTTATTTCCGTGATCAAAGCTGAATTTTCAGCATCATTACTCCAGTCTTCAGTGTCACATGATCCTTCAGAAATCATTCTAATATGCTGATTTTCTGCTCAAGAAACATTTATTATTAATAATAATGTTGAAAACAGAAAACAAGCTTTTTGTGCAAGCTGTGATCAAAATTTTCAGGATTCTTTGATGAATAGAAAGTCCAAAAGAACAACATTTATTTGAAATAGAAATCTTTTGTAACATTATAGATGTCTTTACAGTCATGTGTGATAAAAGTAACATTAATGTCTTAAAAAAGAAATCTTCAAAGTGTACATTCCTTCAGATATGTCATTGGTAATTTACTAACCAAACCTGAGCATGCACATCTATCCTCTTCATGCAGACTCACCCATGACCCCGATGACCCAGCAGCCGAAGGTGCGGGAGAACAGGGCGAGGCTGGTGAAGCGGGCGGCTAACATGCCCGCCCTCCACAGCAGCTGGCACAGGAGCGCTGCTGGCGGCATCTGCAAATGCCCAGGACGGATCAAGCAACAGGCCCGACTGTAGAGCACCAGCGCCCAGGACAGCGAGAGCAAACACACGGCACCACACAGAGCAACTGCAGACGCATACGACAGACAAACACACACAGGGTTATCTATAAATGTTTGGAAGTGCAATGACTGTTTTCATTCAGTTTCTATCTGTAACTGAGCTCAGGACTGACCTGGAGATGAGAGGCCGTAGCCGGAAACGGTGAGAGCGTACGTCTGCAGAAGCGTCTGCGGTAGAGTCATCAGCAAGACCTCCAGCAGACGCAAAGCAGACACGTCCGCCTGCTGCATCACCTCCTGCGCATGCGACTGCGACGAGCCCTGAGCTGTCCATTCACGCACACTGCATTCCCAAAATCTGACACACAACACACATCAGTCAAGTCAACTTTCAAAGCAGCTTTTTTAACAGTGTTAATGCTTTCCCTGCCATCTGGCTTTCTGTATTTTCACTGTTATGCAATAGGAAATAATCTCCGAACCAAAACACATGTGAAGAACATGCAGAAACAAGCGATAGCATATGTAATCATATGCATATGTAAAATAACGTGATCATTATCATTAAACAGAATACAAATCAAAACTTTTGAATGAGCTATAGGACTGTGAAGCTTTGGGGGTGTTAATGGACTCGATCTACTCCATCTGTGTTTTGATCATTCTGAATCTGATCCAGGCGTAGTCTTTCACAAAAACGTGATTTTCTCAGCTTTTTGCTCAAAATGTTGCTTTTTTAATGAAACTTACTCACATTAAAGTGATGATAAAAGAATATTGCAAGAAGCTAGAATAAAATGGGTTTTTGTTTAAAAGCAGAGGCTCAGCTCTTTCTTTTGGTATATTGCATGTTCAGATATTCATACAACAAAATATTCTGGGAGCCATGAAATTTCTGTGAAAATGATCAAACACGATGTTGGTGGCTGGCAAATTATCATAAAAACCACTGGCGGGAAAGAGTTAACAGGAAGGGAGCAGAATAAATTATGCAAAATTCATCAAGCATGAGACAAATTTAAATTGAGTCAGTTCAGTTCAATAACTGTGTAAAAGTTCATTATGAAACAAGATCAATTCTGCTATTAGCAGCTCTACAGAGGACAATAGCTCTACAGCTCTACAGAGGACGTTATTGAGCTCGAGTTCAATGTTGAATATCAATATAATATTAATATTCAATAACAGTGTTGATGTTGCAAACTTCATCAATTTTGAAAAAAAAAATTATCCAGCAAAAATAGTGTCGTTATTCAGCTCAATTCAATTAAAGTTTTGTTCTCATCAAATCTTCAAGAAACAGATTATCCAAAAATTAATATTCCAAAATTTTACAGATAACAAACAGAACAGCATGAGAAAGAATAAATCAGGTTTTTCTCTAAATGGGGAACTGCAGGGGGTTCAGAAAAGAAGCTAGTAATTAATTCAATTGAATGTCAAATTAAAATAATGAAATGGGGCCACACAAATAATTTAATCAAAACTGAAATTACAATATAATTTATAAACAGACTTTTTAGATATATATATGAAATTAAATGTCATGACAGTTTAAATCGCAATCACAATATTAACTAAATAACTGCAGTCATGCAGCCCATATATACGATCAAAATAAAACACTTACTAAAAAACATCTATTATTTGATCTGTTTACTTGCATGCCATGTGACCATTAACGAGAGAACCGTGGACATGTAAATATGTCGTTAAATTAATTTGTAACATTTTTACAATAAGCTTCAATTAGTTAACTGCATTAGTTAACATAAACTAGCAATGAAATATACTTCTACAGCATTTATTAATCTTAGTTTATGCTAATTTCAACATTTACTAAAAGAAATAACAAGAACTAACAATGTAGTTGTGAAAAAACAGTTGTATTTCTATTAACTAAAGTTAAGAGAGATGAATAAATACTGAAACAAATGTATTGATTGTTAGTGAATGCATTAACTAATGGGACCTTTTTGTAAAGTATTACCAATTAATGATATATTAATCACTTAAAGTAAATATTTTATACTGTTTGGCTGTCAAACTGAATTGTAATTTTTGAAGGAATTATTCCTTTAAAAGCACAAACACACACCTTTTGAAGATGCCCAGGTGAAGGGTGTGTATGATGAAATTGTGGCCTGTACGTTTGTCTCCGTCGGCCCTGTACCATCTGAAACTCAACACCTGCACCAGTGACCCCGGCAACAAGAGGGCAAAGGTCAGTCCGGCCAAACACAGCTCCTCCTGCCACAGGTAGAAGCCCACACAGCAGACCACTGATGAACAACACAGAGAACACGCGTTGCCACATCCATCTGTGCACATAGTGAATATGTTTTTGAATTGTGTGAGATTATCTCTAACAAAAGAGCAGTGAAATGAGATGAGATTACATCACAGTAAATCCAGGTTAAACAGTAATATGATTCAGTAATCTGTCATTTCTGACAGTCAAGCTTTGATAGATCAGGTGTTTCTCGGAGTCTTAATCTGAAGCTGCATCGGAACAATATGTATTTTGAAAAGCGCCTTTCAAATACATTTTAATTAAATGTTAATTAAATGTTTCTGTCCAGTATAGTACATCTAACAATACTCTTACAGTGGATAGGAAATTAAATACTTTTAACTTGATACACAGTAAATATTATGTTTTAAACGTCTAAAGCTTTCAATTTAGCTTTCACAACTGTTTTCAACATTGATAATAATAAGAAATGTTTCTTGAGCAGCAAATCCTCATATTAGAATGATTTCTGAAGGATCATGTGACTCTGAAGACTGGAGTAATGATGATAAATTCAGCTTTGATCACAATTACATTTGACAATATATTCAAATAGAAAAGTTATTTTAAATTGTAAAATTACTTCACAATATTACAGTTTCTACTGTATTTTACTCTTTAAATACAGCCTTGGTGAGCAGAAGAGACTTCTAAAAACAAAAAATATTACAAAAACGTGTGGCACACCATATATATATGTGTGTGTGTGTAGGATATAAATTATTGTATCCTATTATAAAAAAATAGGATATATTACTAGAATAATATAAATACTAGATAATAAAAAATAATAAAATAGTAATTAATATAGAACATATTTATAGAAAATATTAAAATGAAGGATACCATGGATCATGCCCTTCTCGTCCAGGCCCTTGTCATTTCTAGACTTGACTACTGCAATGCGCTTCTGGCTGGTCTTCCATCGTGTGCAATCAAAACTCTTCAAATGATTCAGAATGCTGCAGCACGTCTTGTATTCAATGAGCCCAAAAGGGCCCATGTCACACCTCTCTTCATCTCTCTGCGCTGGCTACCACTTGTTGCCCGCATCAAGTTCAAGGCCTTGACGCTCGCTTACGGATCCACCACAGGCTCGGCACCAGCATATTTCGACCCGCTCCTACGAGTCTACACCCCTACCAGAAGCCTTCGCTCAGATAGGGAGCATATGGCTTATGGTACCATCACAGAGAGGCATGAAATCCCTCTCCAGAACTTTTTCATTCACCGTTCCTGGCTGGTGGAACAATCTTCCTACCTCCATCCGGATGGCAGAATCACTGTCATCATTCAAAAGACAGCTAAAAACTCATCTCTTTCGTGAGCACTTAACCTTATCATAATTTTTTTTTTTAAATTAAAAAAAAACTCTTCTCTTTTATTCCTTCCTTATTCTAGCTTAAGCTTATTCTATGTAATGTCCAAAACCTGGTATTTAAGGCACTTTTTGCGTTTTTCGCCTATTCATGACCGATCGCTTCCTGTACTCCTATGTTGTAAGTCGCTTTGGATAAAAGCGTCTGCTAAATGCCTAAATGTAAATGTAAATGTAAATCATGTCTTCCAAGAATGCCATGGTACATGTCCAAAACTCCATTATAGTACCATGGTATTGTTTTCTATTTAAGTTACTGGCGGCAGTGGCTCAGTGGTTCATGTAGATTGTCTACAAACCGGAAGGTTGGTGGTTTGATCCCCGGTTCCACCTGACCAAGTGTCGAGGTGTCCATGAGCAAGACACCTAACCCCAGCTGCTCCCGACGAGCTGGATGGCGCCTTGCATGGCTGACACCGCCGTCGGTGTATGAATGAGTGAGTGAATGGGTTAATGTGAGGCAAAATGTAAAGCGCTTTGGATGGCCATTGGTCTGTTAAAAGCGCTATATAAATGCAGTCCATTTACCATTTAAGTATTATTTCACAACCCACGTCTGCATCCGACCTGAGTTCGTCAACGGTTACATTTAGCATGCAATCACAAAAAAAGAAAAGTAAGTTACCGTGGTTTAAAAAATAAATTCCGAGCAGGTATCATGGTTACATGTTATTTCAGACATGCACTGTATACCATATTTCTGCACGTATTATGGATTTTGGACTTCTACAATAATAGTGCCATGGTAAATATTATGGTAAATGGTAACGATCGTTATATTTGTGATAAATGGGGTGCATTAGATGCACCTGTGATGCGGTATAAGGTCACTCACGCGCCGCTCTCTCCGCCAGCAGCACGAGCGCGGACGCAGCGAGCAGCAGCACGCGCCAGCAGCTCGACCACGCGCCGCATCCTCTCCGCTCCGTTACCGGCATCTCACCGACCGGGACTCGGCGTTGCTCGAGACATCTTTGTGTTTGTTGTTGTCAGCGGCGGATTCGGTTTCTCCTCTCCGTCGTCCTGTCAAAATATCTGACGTCACGCTTCTGGAATATTAAAGAGACAGTAACGCGCATCCGCTAATAAATTCATGCTGTTGTATAAATAGATGGATTTGTATTATTTTATTATAATTCGTTGATTGTCATATTCTGTGTAGTCCTACCTATGGCTGCGTGTGTCCGTTCGTGTGTAGGTGTAACGGTGACCCGGATGTTTACAAACAGATGCTGTTTTGTGGGACAACACAAGAGAAACGTGATATCAGCTATTCACACACACACACACACACACACACACACACACACTCACACACACACACACACACACAAAAACGCCACACATGTATTTAAAATGTAGTAGTCTATTTAATGGTTGTTTAAATAGCAAAACATAAAAAAACAAATCATGAAATCGCACAAATGGAAAAAATACCATATAAAATATTTAACCACTGTTCTGATAAACCAAAATCGCACTAATAAATTATATAAAATTACAACAGTATATAAAACACCAGTTTTCTCCAACTTGACATTTATGAAAATACAAAATTCTATAAATTGTATAATATTGAATGATTTTTTCATGTTTTTGAAATGCGTCTCACTAAGGCTGCATTTATTTAATTGAAAATAAAGTAAAAACAGTAATAATGAGAAATATTATTTCAATGTCTGTGTGAATATATTTAAAAATATAAGTTATTCTTGTGATGCAAAGCTTCATTTTCAGCATCATTGCTCCGGTCTTCAGTGTCACATGATCCTTCAGAAATCATTATTTTCAATGTTGAAAGCAGTTGTGCTGCCTCATATTTTTGTAGACACAGAGATACATTTTTTTCAGGATTCTTTGATGAATGGAAAGTTGAAAAGAACAGCATTTAAATATTGTGCAACATTATAAATGTCTTGACTGTTGAATAATTTACTCATTTTATACATTTGTTAATGATAATCCAGTCTAGTACAAACAAAAACAACCAAATATGTATGTATAATATATAAATTAAACATATATAAAACTATAAAACAGCAAATCACAAAGAACACACTGCCAAGACTGTGCATCCCTTACAAATATCAGACCTTTTACCTTACAGATCACCTTCTTATTTAATGGAAACCTTTGGAGAAAGAGGGCTGGACGGTTCATTGTTTTATTATTTGGACTGATGGACCTTCAAGTACCTGTGTCCAGATCACCCGGCACATCCTCTTTATAGACTCCGTCTTCATATCAACCTCAAGGCTCTCTGCACCTTCGCTGAGATCAAACCTCTCGATCTCGTCATTGGCCGAGTCCAGCTGAGAGGCGGAGCCTGTGGCGCTGGTGGCGGGACAGAACTGCTGGAGGTGGATCTGTAGGCTGCACAGGTGTGTGTACCTGCGAGGGCACTGCGTGCACTGGTGTGAGCGTGGAGAGGCGTGCAGGCGTCGGTGGAGCCGCAGGTGGATGTGCTGGGTGAAGCTGGCGGGGCACTGCTTACAGACGTATGGCCGTTCACCTGAGTGCAGTCGCAGGTGAGTCTTCAGGTTACTGCAGCTGCTGAAACGCCGGTTACACACCTGGATAGGAGACACATCACAGCAAATGAGATCTCCTTTGTCTCTCCTAGGCCCTGTTTACAGCTGCTTTTAAGATGTGTTTTGGTCGATTGGATCTCAAGTAGACGAGGGAGACACATTCCCGTTTACACCTGGTGTTTCTTTTGCCCACTTTCAACCACTTCTGTCCAGATTTCTTCAGTCTATGGGCGGATAAATGTATGGGCTTTTTCAGATCTTTCGATCAAATGGACAAACTAATCTCACACTATTCACATATGAATGCTGGACATGACAGAAAAACACATGGAGAGCATCAGCTTTAGTTTCTGCTCTGACTGCCGCAAGACCAGCCGAACGCTGTGAGTGTGTGTTAGAAGTCAGCAATGGTGAGAGAACATTGTGCTTGGGACGTTATTCATCTTCAAACCAAACTTGGGTCTCCAGCCGACAAAGTTTAAATCCCGTCTGGCTAGTGTCCGTCCCATAATGTTATGTCAGAAGGCGGAGAGTAGGCGTCTTTTGTGGCTGTTCGAACACATTCGACCACATTTTTGCGCTTACACTGCAAAAGCAATCCGGTTTAATGCATTTTCCACTACCTCTGGAAGTGGTCGTAAGTGGACAAGCTCAAAATGGTTTAGGCCTCATTTACATCTTAATACCAGGTGTAAACAGAGCCCTAGAGAGCAACCAGCTGTCCCTCTGTGTGTTCTTACGTGGCATCCGTGTGGTTTCTCTCCCGTATGAACCTGGATGTGCTTCTGAAGGTGAGCCAGCTGGGTGAAATTCCTTCTGCAGATTTCACACCTGTACGGCTTCTCACCACTGTGAACCCTCAGGTGCACCTGGAGAAAGACATTTAGTAAAAAAAGAAATATTAATATACATAAACTCTAGTTCAAAATTTTGTGGACAGTGAGATTTTTTTTTTTAAGAAATTAAAACTTTTATTTAGCAAAGATTTAATTTTGATTAATTAAATGAAACACCTGCTATTAACCTGACTTTTAATTCATCAGTTGGTGTTAGAAATAGCTCATATGAAAGCTAAAACCCTCCCAAATGACGTTTAAAGCACTGAAATAAATTAGTTTCACTGAAAAAAGATTTATCATTTAATCAAGACAGAAAGGTCAAATTTTGGCAAGACAAAAGTTGTCGCCTATACAGAAATTGAACAAATTTACTGCAAATACAAAAATATGTCAGGAAATTAAGTAGTGGTGCTGTGAGATCCAAATTTAATATCTTGTATGACTTCCATGAGCTTGAAGGAATGCATCCATGCGGTTTGGCAAGGACTCATACAATTTATTGATGAAGTCATCAGGAATAGCAAAGAAAGCAGTCTTGCATGCCTCCCAGAGTTCATCAATATTCTTTGGTTTCGTCTTCCATGCTTCCTCTTTCATCCTACCGCACATATGCTCAATGATGTTCATGTCTGGTGACTGGGCTGGCCAATCCTGGAGCATCTTGATCTTCTTCGCCTTGAGGAACTTTGATGTGGAGATGGAAGAATGCGATGGAGCACCATCCTGCTGCAGAATTTGACTCTTTCATGGTTGGGAATATAAGCGGTAGCTAAGATGTCTTGGTATTTTAGACTATTGAAGTTGCCTTCCACCCTGCAGATCTCTCGCACACCCGCATACTGTATGTCACCCCAGACCATGATTTTCCCCCACCAAACTTCACTGTTTTCTGGGTGAATCTCGGATCCATGCGGGCTCCAGTAGGTCTCCTGCAATATTTGCAGCGACTGTGGCGTAATTCAACAGAAGATTCATCTGAAAAATCCATCTGGCACTTTTCCAGCGTCCATCCTTTTAGCAGGCTGTGGGCTTTGGCAAATGCCACACGGTTTTTCAATTGTCTTTTGTTTAGTGCTGGCTTCTGGGCACTGATTCGACCATGGAGGCCATTTAGAGACAGAATCAGCCAAACTGTTCTGGTTGACACAGGGACTTCAGGTGACCAGGTCTCGTGGAGCTCTGCTGCAGTGGAAAATGGGCTGGCCTTGGATTTTCGAGCCAACAAACGGTCCTCTCGAGCAGTTGTCTTGCAGGGTCTGCCTGACCTGGGTTTGTCATAAACGTCTCCAGTCTCTTCAAATCTTTTTTTTATCCTCTGTACTTGACTCTGAGACACTTTGAAGGTGTCTGCCACATCAGCAGTGGATCTGGTCTTCAGCCTCTTGATAATCAAAACTTTAGTCTCAGGGTGAATCTTAGGCATGTTTGCAGAGGTAGTTGCAGTTGATGTGAAGGTCTAGTGTACTGGGGTTATTTTTATACACACCTGAGTTCTAATTGATCCATTATTAGTCACAGGTGAAGCTCATATGACAAGGCGTCAACACTTATATCTTTGCAAAAATTGACTCAATGGGCTTTACCAAGCTGTGAATATTAGAATATTTTTTGACAGTTTCATTTTGCACTGAAGCATTATTACAAAAGCTGTTGGGATTAAAATGAGCCATTCCTTGTTAAAAAAATCTTGATAAGAAATATATTTCAGCGGCACTTCAGTTCAATTTGTACACAAGCGACAAGACTTTTGTCAGGGAATGTATTTCAATGTGTTTGATTTCTCTCGCAAAAATGTTGTGTTCCCGGAGAAACTTTGCGTTCACTCACAAAGAACTCGTTTTGCATGCGAAAGCAAAGTTTCATGGGTGACTGCAAAAGCATTGACACATAATTTTTCTTCCCATCTCATATTTTTTTCCATCACCATTAGGGGCTCCATAATACATTTTATATTATATATATATATATATATATATATATATATATATATAGAGAGAGAGAGAGATTATTAAAATATATTACTGATATAATAATAATTATGATTTAATATTCCATTTTATATCATTTCTATGTCTTGACTTTAAAAAATATCTAAAAATATGAAGTGGTTTAACCATCAAGTAAAATAATAAAATCAATACCTCTAATAGCTTTTATTGAACCACTGACACTATAGAGATTCGCAAAAGAAAATAATCCATGTACCTTCAGGTTTGACAGTTGACTGAAGCTCTTCCCACAAACATTACATTCATACTGGATCTTTCCGTTCTGTCTCTGCAGTGGATACGGTAAAGCCTTGTAACCTACAGTCTGCCGCTTCTGGGCGCCCTGAGACTCTGTGCTGTGTCTGGCGGAGGAGGAGGAGGAGAAGGAGGAGGAGAAGGAGGAGGAGACACCTGGGGAAGCCACGCCCATCTCAGGTGCGTCTCTCTTGGATGTGATGTCATCAGCATCGGAAACTTCAGCAGGAGAGGGATCGGTTGCATTGCTGAGTGCTGGCGGTTGGTTATGTGACATCTTTGTTAAGTCTTTAGGTTTTGTCTTTCTTATTGTAGAGTCTCTCACATCAATTTTGAGGTCGCCTCTATAGGTCAACTCCAATGAAAGGTGATTCTCTTTGGAAGTTTGACTCAAAAGAGATGGACACATGTGGATTGGTGGAAGGGGAATATTATGGGACATGTGTGCTGCTGTTCGGCCAAATTCCATTGGCTGATGTGAAGGCACGTATTGAATTATAGGCCATATATACCTTGGCATAGAGGATTGTGGGATAGCAGGGGTGTATCCATGCCCTCCTACATTTAAAGGAATGTCAGAGATGCTATAAGTCATCAAAGATGGAGGAGGTAATTTAGGATTCTGCAGGTCTCTGGTCACTTTTTCCCCATATTTAGATCGTGCGATGGTGCTAAGTGGAGTTTCGGTGTGATGATCAGTCCAGGGATTCAGATCCAGGATCTCAGTGACGGTATAACCTCTCTTTCTCTTCCTCACTTGATCTTTATCCTGAGAATGAGCTAAAGCTGGAAATTATTCAGAAAACATTTGAGTGAGTGATTAAAAAAAAAAACATCCTTATATTTAACAAGAAAGTTTAAAACTATTCAAAATAAAAGATAAAATTAACAGTCATCACATGATGAAAGTCTTTCCAATTAAATAAAATGTGCAAAACATAGTCAATGAAGTTCAATTTAAGGCTGCAATCCCATTAAACAGCACAATATATTGCTAATATTTTTTTATTGTATTTGTATAGTGCTCTTGACAATCAGAATAGCATGAAATTGATCATGGCTGTCACTTACGTTGTGCGGGAGATGGCTGCTTCAGATAGGCCGTTCTGGGGCTGGGGCTGATTGGCCGCTTGTATTCTAAGCTCCGCCCTACTAGTAGCTCCTCCCCTGGCATTAGATCCTTCATTGCATAGAAGTAAATCTGCATCCCAATTTGGAATCCAGCAAGATTCTGTTGCCAAGGAGATGGGGCTGAATTTACAAAGCACATCCAATTGCTGTCGCTCCCATCCTCACAAGACAGGAAGTGGTGTAATCTCCCATCCGAGAAGATCTAAGCAAGAAAAGAAAATCAGAATTGACATTTTAACAGAAGATTAAAAATTTGCATTAAAGTATCAAGTTTTCTTTTTATCATCCATCCAACATTTTATGTTGCATTTTTGCAACCTTTTTATGTTGGTATGAGCAATAGTAATAGCTATGCATAGCAAACGCCATTAATAAGCACTCTGAGCGGTTTAGGAAGTGAAACCGCATTAGACATTTGCTCTCAGATTTAAAGAGCACGTCTAGTGTGAGCGACTGTTTGAAAGTGAGAGGTTGTGGTTTAGTTGTTGATTCAGTCTTTTAGCTGCTAGCGTGTCTTTTTGACCTTACGACACCTGTTTCTCTCTCTCTCTCTCTCTCTTTCTTTTTCAGTTTAGTTCATCCTGTCTAATATTGAACCTAAGAGATTGTACTTGCACATTTATGAACTTACTTTGCATGCGATGTAGTCATATAGAGAGAACAAATTCATTTAAATTTTGAGAAATATTTAGCACTCTAGATTCAATTTTCAGGGCTTTTTTTTTTTACATTTATAAGGGTGTATTTCATTAATATACTTTGTAGTACAATTCAAATGTCTCTTATGCTAACCAAGGCTGCATTTATTTGATCAAAAAATATTATGAGATAAAATTACAGGTTAAAATAGCTGTTTTCTATTTGAATATTTTCATAAATGTAATTTATTCCTGTGATCAAAGCAGAATTTTCAGCATCATTACTCCAGTCTCAGTGTCACATGATCCTTCAGAAATCATTCTGATATGATGATTTGCGGCTCAAGAAACATTTATTATTATCAATGTTGAAAACTGTTGTGCGTTTTTGTGGAATCAATATTTTTCCAGGATTCTTTGATCAATAGAAAGTTTAACTGAAAAGCATTTAATTGAAATAAAAATCTTGCTCAATATTTTAAATGTCTTTGCCATCACTTTTAATCAATTTAATGCATCCTTGCTGAATAACAGTATTAATTTATTTATTTTAAAAAAAGAAGAAAAACGGCCCCAAACTTTTGAACAGTAGTGTTTATTATGCATTGTATAAACCATATTATATATTAAATGTCCATAATATTGCATGTTATAAATTTTGAGAATTTGTCATTAAAAATTTTGAGAATTATTTTGCCCCATTCATTTCTTACCCTGAGCAAATGAACTTATGCGGCGAAAAAAATGACTGAATTTCTTTAGTGTGAAAATCAATGGAGCTGCAAATACATGAGAAAGCTCTATTAAGGTTTTCTGGGAACCTTGTTCTCAGTTTGTGTGTGTGCGCGCGCTCCTGTCAGCCACTTCCTTGCTGAGTCAGTGTGTGAGATACAAGTGTGTATCTTTACTGGCACATGCAAGCGAGAAGCAGTGCGTCAGAGAAACCCAACATGAGCACACACAGCCCTGAAACATGACTGGTAAATATGAACCTCAATGACTCAAAATGGTTCTCGATCTCACAAACACACGCTTCTTATCTTTCTTGCTTGCACACGTACCATCCAGATGTGTTTGCGGTTGATGTTTGCAGATATATCTTCAGGGTGGAGATGTTCTCCCTGCAATGGGCCGAACCGGGTCCCTACAGGAATTACCTCTGTGGTGAAAACACCCAGCACCTTCTAAAAAATCAGAAAGGCATTACATAAAAAACATTTTGCTGCAAAACCAATGTGTGTGGTGATAAATTTAGCCCAGACTACAGATCAGTAGTCAGGGCGTTTCTAGCTGACCTTAACAGCCTTTTTCACTGGAGTCACTTAGGCTTGTCTCCTACGTGACCAATTGTTTGTTAAAGCATTTACTTTACTTTTCATCTTCAGTCTCCAGAGAATAATGACGAATATTGTCTGAACCTCCTGTTCCTGAGAGAGTGCATCTTATCAGTATGTTCTGGGAAATTTTCCTGAACAGAGCTAGAGCTCAACCAAATCCAACCTTGAAGAAGCTATGTGTGTGTGTGTGTGTGTGTCAGTATCCTTTGTTACAAGACCGGATGATCGTAAGGTGAGCAACTGGCACGCAGGGAAGATGAAATGACCATCATCTGACAGAAAAACTGAAGAATAGGAACTGAGATTTGTGACATTAGTGGGTCACTTTGTCCCTAAACTGGTATCTTGGTTGTCATCCGGATAATCAATGGAGACATGTTTCCGGCTATCAGCCCATATGTGTAAATTAGTTTATCTATGCCTTAGCCAATCAGAATCAACCTGACATGATGATATAGGGTAGTCTAGTGACCTGTGTTAGAGTGTAATTGCTGCTGTAATGAGTGTATACGCAGGGCACAGTGTGAAGCTGACTTCTGCGGATGAAACTGCAAACTATTCTCCAGTAAAATTGGACAAGTCCCCCCCCCCAATAATTAGAAATGGCCAAATTTTTAGTCTGGTCTGCTTCAGGTCTAACGGCACTCGTCAATGTCAAAATGATTGAGATGGCCAATCAAATCAAAGTAGGCTCTTTTGGCTCATGCACAGTCTTCACACAGACGAGTGCATCTATCTATCGCTTAGTGCTGTTGCGGAGAGAGACTCTATTCTTTCCGGTGAAATCACAAAACCAAATTCACACAAACGTGTCCCTGCTCTTAATATACAATCATTGATGAACATGTTTGATTTTAATGAAGAAGGAAAAAAAAACTATATGAGGGCAGATTAGAACCTGGAACATTTGACACGGTTTATAAAAATTGTACCACCAGACCACTAAGGACTTCGAAAATCAACAGCAGATCTATGTATTTATTCACTAATGCTAAGAATCTCAGGAATAATAATATATTTGATGCAAATATTGTTTGCAAATAGTCCCAAAAGGATTATTTCCCAACTAGAATTAGACCTAGAATTTAATTCACTGTTCTGTTTCTTTATGATTTATATATTTTTTTAAATTGTCTCCCCCGAGCAAAATGCAAAGTTTCTCTGGTGAACTCTTTTCTGAGAGAACGCAAAAATAATATTGAAAAAAAAAATGTGTTTCTTCCCATCTCATATTTTTCATATTTCATATTTTTCTTTGGGGGCTACGTAGAGCTCTTGAAATCCAGATTTGGTAATCTGAAAAAGTGTGTATCTGGATCAGGTAGATCCAATTTTGCTTTGAAGACCAGCACAAAAGTAAGATTACCTGATCCTGGATGGCAAAACATGGGATTTCCAAATCCAAACCTGATCCACTTTTTGAACAACTGACCCCAGGTCTTCATTCATCATATCTGGTGTTTGGTCATAACTGTAAACTCCCCTACAGTGAATACTTTGAAATATGGAGTATATTTGTGCATGAGCATTCAAGTGTGAATTGTGTTTTGAGTGATTTTAATGCATGCATAAAGTTCTCCTCAGGTTCATAGCGAAGTAGTTCATCACATTTTTACTCATGCATTTATCATTTTAAATCTTGCAAACTTCTGTTTTAGTGTGCTTGTGATATCCTTCTTTACAATGAAACTTGTTTAATATTTTTTACCTAATGCAATGACATACACTACACCAGTGTACCAGACACCCTGATGAAGGCTTATTAGCTGCGATGCATTGGTGTGCGGATATATGTGAATGTCTTTAAAATGTTATAGCCATGAATAAATAAAGGCTTTTTATATTTTTTCAAAATTCTAGAGTGCCTTAGCTTCATGTTTTTTGACATACCAGTGTTACTTTAGTATCATTGCTTTTAATTAATATTTTTATATATTAATATAAAATATTTTATATATATTTTAAATCGTTTTTATTGTATATTTTTATTTTAGATAAATTTTTTGTAATGTTTTGATTATTTTTTTCTTAATTTATTTTATAGTTTGTAAAAAATGTATTTAGTTTGAGTTATTTTAAGACATCAAGTTAATCACAATAAAATTGTGAATGACAATTATTTTCTTTTTTTTTCCACTCTTGAAGTCTCTTGACAGTCCATAGTACCATTTGAGGGAAAATTATGAAATCTGGCACACAGATCGAGGACAGTCTGAACATTAACCAGTGCTACCCTCATTCACTACTCCCTACATTACTCTAATATAGTCGGCGTGAAGGAGTGAATGAAAACGAGTGAGTGTGCCAGAAGGGCTGCCGCTTTTGCAGAGTTTGTGCTTTCTGTTTAATAATCATTTGAAACTTTTAAATGGCAGCTCCAGTAGTAATGAAAAGATTTATCTTGAACTCTGTCATGGAAAATATCATGTATAAACCCCAATTAAACTATTTATTAATCAATTAAAACATATTTTATACCTGTATGGTATTATGCTTTAGCCACATTGGACGAGTGGTTTGGAAAACAGATGGATGCATGATTCAGCTGCGGAGCCATCTTCTGTAGATGCGGGAATTCATTCTGCATCAATCTCATAATGCATTCTGGGTATTCTCCGGCCGTTGAGCGTATAACAGTTGTACACTCGTTATTGCAGTAGATTATGGGATTGAATGAGTGTACTCGATAACGTCCACTATGGTTTTGGACACCATAACAAAAGGCTGTCCCTTCAAATAGTGCCGTATTTAAGGGTATAGGGGGCGATTTTGGACACTGCCCAGAGCAATTTTGGAGTCTCTAACTCACCAGTAGTCCACCTAATAACATGCATTACATATGCCTTCAACTGTCCAAATTTGCACTTAAATTTATCCTAAAAACTTGAGAAAATGTTTTTGCAACATTTATTCATTGGCTGAAGATTTGAGTGCAGCCTATGATGTCATTTTTTGGTCATGAAAATTTTAACCAAAATTGGCAAAAAAATTGGTGATGAAAAAGATTTTCGAAAAACCAAACCGTTCTCGATTAACGCGTAATCGAATTTGAACAAGAGCATGCCAAAATAAGGCTGTATCTCTGCAATGACTTGGTGTGGTAAGACCAAACTTGTTACATGTCATCACAAGCATGACCTTTTGGGTCAGTGCCACCTACTGGTAAAGAGATTTGAAAAAATATATATTTTTGATTTTAACTTATGAATGGTTTGCTCAAAATATTGGTCTTTTGATTCAGTGCAGCATACCTAGACGAATGATAACCAATTTTCCTCTGTCGCCCATTTTGGGCATTGTGCATTTTAAATTTAAACATAAAATGCTGTATTTTATGAACTCTGAATGTGACATCAGCAACATGCCTTGTAGTTACTCAAAAAGTTGGGTCAGCGCCTCCTTGTGGTCAGAAATTATAATGAAATTTCTATTTTATTAGATTTCTTGAGTCTTACCAAGAACAATGACACCATTTACACCATATGTGGTCGAAATTGCAGTCTGTCTGCCATTTTGAATTTCTTTGAAAACCAAATTATTTCAAACTCCAATTTAACCAAGCTCAGCTTTGATCATCTTCAACCTATACCAGCCAAAACTTACAGAGAGTTTTTTGAAAGAGCAAACCATTTTCTAATAATGCATCAACAAATGCTTTGGCATGTTGACAAACTTTGTAGTGTCATTGTTACCGCACACTGACCACACCACCTGAATTTGGTAACAGCGCCACCTATTGGTTAAACCGCATAAGCTGAATGTGACTGAATTTTTGATTTTTCAGCTATTTTATCATCTAAAATGTCTTTAATTACTCATTGTTGCAGTTGGTCTGATGCTCCCAGCAATGCTTGCATAACTCATCATGCCTTTTTTCATTTATTCAATTTAAGCCTCCATATATATATTTGTAGCCACTGTACATGTATGTATGTGTGTACCTGATTGTGATGTGTAAATCTGAGGTTTCTGGGTAGTGATGTCTGGACTCTGGTTTCCTTCCACCCATCAAAGTCCATCTCACGTCGGACTCTACCATGACAGGTGTGTGTGTCACCCACACTCTCCTCAGTTTTTACAGTGATGCTCTTGTTTGCTGTGGTGGTGAGTGTTTTTGATGGCATTATAAAGTTGAGATTACACCTGTGTATGACAGACAGACAGTACACATAATGAACAGTGTAAGATCACACTATTTTTTTTAAATGCATTTCTCATGCAGTCGCTGGGGTGTTCTGAGTGCTTCCTACTAGCAAAAATGACATGCATGATTTAAAATAGAAGTTTATACAAAAAAGATTATAAATAGTAATTGAATTCACTCATTTGACTCATCATTTCAATCATTATGATATAAACGGAACAAAATGTAAGTGATTGCTAATTTTCCAGTAACTAACTAACCAACATTTCCATTAGTTACCCGAATGTGACTGAATCTTTTACTCTGAGGAGTCACAAGAAAATGAGCAACTAAAAAGACAAAACACCAATGGCCAAGCTAAGAGAAGAATATATATTCTAAGAACATGCAATTGTATAATTTTGCAAACATTATGGGAATGTTAATTTGGAAAGTTCTCTGAACATTCTAAAAAAAATAGTAACATTTAAAAAACAAAACACCCAAAACACTTCAGAAAATAACATTTCATGATCTATGCAAAAATAATGTTCTTGTGCAAACATTTCAAGAACATCATTAGGGACCAGTTAACTTTGAACAAACTAAAGTTCATAACTTTGAGAGATTTCTAATAACGTTCCTTGTTATTTGGGGAAAATAGAGCTCAAATGGAGTTTTTCCAATAATGTCTCAATAATACTAAAAGGGCACATTTGACAGGTACGTGTAAGTTTGATGTGGGAATCGAGATGAGTAAACCATTAAGAACGAAACTCAATAAATGAGCAGAGTTCTCGCTCTCACACAGAGCTGTGACCACAACACATCTGACCTGAAGAGGTTTCCTTCAGACTGAGCTTCAGCTGATTCATAGGCCGCTCGCACCTTACAGACCTACAGACCAACTGCATGTTCAAATAGAGTAAAATGCAGACTTACTGTGATGGTTTGAGATGAGTCAGTGTGAGCTTCTCTCCTGCCGTCTGGAGGTTGCAGTCAAGCAGTCTATCTCTGTTCTCTCTCTTGAATGTGTAGAAACCTTCGTTTTCATTCAGGCATCACTTGACAAACTCCACCCTGATGTCTTCCTCCACCCCTTCGAGTCTGTCTCTCTCTCTCTACCTCTCTTTGAGTGTGCATTTTACAGAAGCTCACATGGTCTCTAAATGACTATATCTCAGACATGTCAGTTTTGATATCTGTTCATATTGTCATACTGTTCATACTGATACTTACAAATGACGCAAAAACTGGATATTCTGATGAAGAAAACACATGCACAACATTAACCTGCTTACTTACATGTGTTTTGTTTGATTTCTGTGTTGCAAAACATACAAAACAATCAATTTTAAGTATACAGTACAATACCCTATAATTAAATCAAACAAAAAACTGTGTATGGAAACCCATTTCCACAACATAAGAAATAAATGCTTTTGTAAATCTTAATTATGACATAACCACTCACAATTACGACATACTAAGTCATAATTCGTCAAAATTATGCCTTAACTCATAAATATGACATATAAAGTCAAAATTATCAAATTTTCTAATGGATGTATTCATAATTTTGATTTAGTATGTCTTATCTTATTTTAGTATGTCATAATTACGAATTTTTTATCTCATAATTATGATATAGTGTCGTCTCATAATTATGACTTTTTTATGTCATACTTAAGAGTTAACAAAGCATGATTTTTTGTAGTTATGCGGCACAAATGGGCTTCAGTAGCTTTTCAAACACATAATGAAAGAAATTGTAACCAAAATAATAATACACATGTTCTGTCATTTAACGTTACTCACCCTCATAAGAAGGATGTGAGGATAGCCAGCTGTCAAGCTCCAAAAAAAGCACATTAAGGTACTATAAATGTGCGTTATTTAAAGGCTTCCGTATGATTTCGACTGATAAAAAGAACGTAATTTATATCCTATTTACTCAAAATCTTGTCCTGGCATATGTTTACGTACAAGCAGTGCAGCGAGCGCCGTACCATAGACATACAGTACATAGAAGAAACTGCACAAAACAACAGACACTGCAGATATGCTGAATATAACAAACGTGGCTCATAAATAGTTAGCAGAACCTAACTATGAGTTAATCATGATGAGTCATTACGGACCCGGAGTGTTTGTGTCTCCACCAGCAGGGGGCGCTGTGGCGAGTTCAGCGCTCTTCCCCCCTCGGCGCGTTAGTCTTTGTACGGATTCTTTTCCTGTTGATTCCGGACATTGTGCTGCGGCTCTCAAACACACTAAACTCCCCAACACTCGTCTCCTTTAATTTCATCATATCATTATTTCATCTGTTCACCAGCTCTGAAGATCACTGAATAATGGCTTTCCAGTATCCAAACGTCTATAGAGAGGAATCAGTGGTGAGTGACTGAATAATAGAGAGAAAGAGTACATGGATGAATAGATGAAAGGATGAATGAATGGGAACAGATGGATAATAGAAGGAGTGAATGGATCAATAATTGATGAATGAATGAATGACTGAAAGAAAAAATCAATGCACTAGAGAGAGTGTATAAATTAATGGAATAATAAAGTTAATAACTGCTTTAATGAATAATAGATGGATGAAGGAAAGATAAGATAGATATTTATATAGACCCCAAGTGATATATAAGTGTCATATATAATAGATTAGATACTGTATATAAAGAATGGATAATATACATCAATGCAGGAACGAATGATGATACATTTATATAAGAATAAATGAATGAATGGCTGAAGAGTGAATGAGTAAACAAACTTATGAGAGACTGATAAAAGGCAACTTCCACCATGTTGCCATGGTGACCTCACTGCTCACGTGATGCATGTGTGTTATCAGGTGGACGACTACCATGGCTGTAAAGTTCCTGACCCGTACAGCTGGCTGGAGGATCCCGACAGTGAAAAAACACAGGTGATCTCCACACAACCCCTCTCCACTCTCCTCATGAACACCTGACTCTGTGTGTATGAGATATATGACTCTTTCTGTGTCTGCCAGGCCTTTGTGAACGCTCAGAATCAGCTGACCCTGCCGTTCCTGGAGCAGTGTGAGGTCAGAGACGTCTTCAAGGATCGCATGACTGAGCTCTATGACTACCCCAAATACAGCTGCCCCTTCAAACGCGGGGACAGGTGAGGCGGCGGACAAACACTGATAACAACCAAACGGACATAATCAATGCATTCCAGCAGAATATACTCTAAAATGCACCGTTTAGAAAGTGGCAGATGTTCCTTTAACCAAACTCTGAAGGATTATTTTGTATTTTCAAGCATGTGGACTACCAGTCAAAAGTTTGGAATAATTCTGAATTCTTTATGCTTTTGAAAGAAGTCTCTTATTCTCATCAAGGCTGCATTTATTTAATCGAAAATACGGTAAAAACTGTAAAATTGTGAGATATTACAATTTGTTAGTACAATTACAATTAGTACAACTGTTTTCTATGTGAATATATTTTAAAATGTAATTTATTCCTGTGATCAAAGCTGAATTGTCAGCATCATTACTCCAGTTTTCAGTGTCACATGATCCTTCAGAAATCATTCTGATATGATGATTGCCAATGCAATTATTAATAATGTTTCTTCTTATTATTATTATTATTATTAGTTGATTTTGTTGCTGCTTAAAGGATTAGTTCACTTCAAAATTAAAATGTCCAGATAATTTGCTCAGCCCCATCTCATCCAAGGTCTTTCTTCTGTCAAAAAGAAATGACGTTTTTTGAGGAAAACATTTCAGGATTTTTCTCCACATTATAGACTTCTATGGCAACGAAAATGTTGAAGGTCCAAATCAATGCAGTTTCAAAGGAAGGGCTTCAGAGGCTCTGCATGATCCCAGACGGGGAGTAGGGTCTTATCTAGCCAAAATATCGGCCACCCAAAAAAAAAAAAAAAAGTATAAACTTTTGAACCTAAATTGCTCATCTTGCGCTGATCTGCAACGTGCCACGGATTGCGTAACCACGGCCCAAGCAAGGGGCGAGGATTTATACTAACGCCCTTTACCAAAAAACATTCCATCTTCAACTTCAAAATCATCCGACATCATTGTTTACCTTTTTTTGCTAAAGGACATTTGTATTAGTCTTTGCATGAGCGCTTTGTAAACACAGGCGTGGTACTTCCACCAACGTCTAGTGTGACCTTTCCGACGTGATTACACAATCCGTGATGAGCTGGATGAGCCATTTAGGGTAAAAAGTATTTACATTATTTTAGTATATATATTATTTTTTTTAGTTAAATGACCGACGGTTTGGCTAGATAATTTTCATTTTGAAGTGAACTAATCCTTTAATATTTTTATGGAAACCATTATTTTCAGGATTCTTTAATGATTAGAACATTTCAAATAAATAGCTTTTATTTGAGATATAAATATTTTATTTTTCTTAAAATCATAAATGTCTTTACTATAGAAGCTTGTTTCCGCCACAGAATAAAAAAAATTAAAAGCTAATTGCGACTTTTTATCTCAATGTTCTGAGAAAAAAAGTCGGTTTCTACAAAAAAATTATTTAGGAGAACAACTGTTTTCAACATTGATAATATAATAAATGTTTCTTGAGCAGCAAATCCTCATATTAGAATGATTTCTGAAGGGTCATGTGACACTGAAGACTGGAGTAATGATGCTGAAAATTCAGCTTTGATCACGGGAATAAAATACTTTTTAAAAATATATTCAGACAGAAATCAGTTATTTTAAATTGGTAATAATATTTCACTGATCATCTTTCAAAAACATTAACAATTTTACCGAGCCCAAACTTTTGAGTATCAGTGTATGTCTGTGTTTTTGAAAGCACTAAGAAACATTTATTTTCCTCTCCTGTAGGTATTTTCACTTTTACAACACGGGTCTGCAGAACCAGAGCGTTTTGTACATGCAGGAGAACCTTGAGGCAGAACCCAGCGTGTTCCTGGACCCAAACACCTTCTCCGAGGACGGGACGGTCGCTTTACGAGGTTTGTTAGTGAAGCATGTGAGGTCTGTTTCTGCAGTGTATGGACGTCAGCTAAAGCCTGCAGCTTATTGGCAGGTTATGCGTTCTCTGAGGATGGCGAGTACCTGGCGTACGGGACCAGTGCGAGCGGCTCGGACTGGGTCGAGATGCGTTTTTTGCGCGTGAATGGCGCTGTACTTCTGGAGGATCAACTGGACAGGGTCAAATTCACCTGCATGTCCTGGACTCATGATGGAAAGGGACTCTTCTACAACTCTTACCCTGAGCAGGAGGGCAAGAGTGACGGTAAAGGCACACAAACACGCCTGATGCACAAATTCACACATGCAGGTGTAAGAGACATGTTATTTTAGTGTTATTATATACTATAGTAGTATTTATTAATATTTTGCATTACCATTTATTTTTATATTTTCAGCTTATGTTTTGATTTTAGTTTGTTTTAGAAATGTTTATTTGTTTAATATTTCTATTTAACTAAATATTTTTTTATAAGGGCTGTTGATTTAATGCGTAATGCTGAAAAAAATAACGCATTAAATTATTATTGCGACATCTAACGTTTTATACAGTTGATGGTGATGAACATGATGCAGGGCAACAACTCACTGCAAATTCAAGATATCTGGGCAAAAATGCCACTGTACGAGTTTTTGTCTCATTTAATGGGATATAGTTAAGCAGTATCACACAGGTAACGGGTGCTGTCCTGAATAGCATGAGTGCAAATGTGATATTGATCTTATACAACAGTTCAATAAATAAGAAGTTAAAGCCACAATATGTAATGTTTCGCCACTAGACGTCGCTTATTCAAAACAAAGGTGTTTCTTGATGACGCCTGGATTTCACAGAGCTTTTATTCTGCCGCAGACGAACGCTTCCGCTTCTTCCGCTCATGCGTATGTGGGGAATCGCAGCGCTGTTTATTATATTTAATACATTATTTCAGTGTGTTGAAAGTTGTTGTAATGCTTCTTTGTGCGTTCACACGGAGGCTTCTATGAGACACTTGTTCTAAATGATTAGTTTTCTGTCGATGAATGATCCAAACAGTTGCTCACCTGTCTAATGAAACGCATTATATATTAAAGCGTCTTTGGTGTTTCCATGTTTTCCACAAAATAAAACCAGAAATGAATTGAGGTTAATGCATGTATGATGTCATGGATAGGCGACACATGGTCCATGTCCTGGTTAAAATTGCTCGTTCCTCTCGAGTTTAAAATTCTTGGAAACATTTGGGATAATGTCAACAAAGTCAAACAAATATATAACATTGTTCTAGTGGTTTTTGGTTATTTTAATCCAAAAATCTTACATAGTGCGCCTTTAATATTGTTATATTTTAGACACATTTTTGTCTGCTTTTGCTAAATTTTTCCACAATAACTTTACCTTTAAATCCAGAGCCGAACTGTTGTGCATCTCAGAGCGACACACAGCGGTGTTTCTGAATAAATTTGCGTTTTGAACGAATTGGGTGAACCAATGATTCAATGGCCCATTCATAAAGAAAGCCATTTACTCAGTTCCTGAATGAATCAGCCTTTTGAATGAATAAATGACTCTGACTTATTCATTTAGACTTTTACTGCCATCTGCCATTATTTCATTAAAAAAATATATTTTGTATGTAATAAAAAAAGGGATAGTTAAAGAGTTAGTTCACCCAAAAATGAAAAATGTCATCATTTACTCACCAGTTGTAGCCTAAACGTTTATGTGTAATACATTTTATGCTGAATCAAATAAAATATATTTATTTTTGTAATGTCTATTTGATGCTTTTCTCATTTAACACAATAATGACTTTAAATGATCTTTTGGGGGTCATTTCTCAGCCAGATTTGATGTGTAATTGATTATATTAAAAATGTTATTCGCTTGACAGCCCTTATTTTTTATTTCAGTTTTAGTCATTTTAGTACTTTAAACATATTTAAGTTAGTTTCCAAAGAAACATGTCTCTTTTTTTAAAAAGTATTTTGTATAATATTTTTATTTTATTCCACTATTGTTTAGTAGTTTTAGTTAACAATAAAAGCCCTGGTAGGAGATCTTAATCAAACTCTCTCTGTCTGTCTCTCAGGCACCGAGACGTCCACTAACCTGCACCAGAAGCTGTACTATCACGTGTTGGGAACCCCTCAGTCTCAGGACGTCCTGTGTGCCGAATTCCCCGATCAGCCGAAATGGATGAGCGGTGCTGAGGTAACAAACGAACAGACACAGACGGTACTTCCTTTCTGATCATGTTTGAGGGGAATAATGCATGCGTGTGTGTTTTCAGGTGTCTGATGACGGCCGTTACGTGCTGTTGTCCATCCGAGAGGGCTGTGACCCCGTCAACAGACTGTGGTACTGTGACCTGAACGACATGCCGCAGGGAATCACTGGTACAGATGCACAGACACACTATTATTCTGACAAGAATACTTATTTTCTGCTGCCACTGTCTCATTTCTCTCTTATTGATGGTAGGTTTGTTGCCATGGGTGAAGCTGATCGATAACTTTGATGCGGAGTATGAATACGTCACAAATGAAGGAACCGTTTTCACATTTAAA
This sequence comes from Gobiocypris rarus, assembly GCA_023029165.1. Lineage (NCBI taxonomy): Eukaryota > Metazoa > Chordata > Actinopteri > Cypriniformes > Gobionidae > Gobiocypris > Gobiocypris rarus. Next base: position 4,522,654 of record CM040917.1, read on the forward strand.
ACCAACCTGGACGCTCCTCAATATCGACTCATCAACATCGACTTCGCCCAACCATCCGTCAACCAATGGAAAGAGCTCATTCCCCAACACGACAAAGACGTCATCGGTGAGTAGAGATGCTGTTTTTAGAGCATAATGCATTATGCATAATTAATCTGCTTGTATTATAACAAAAAACGTTTTGGATAATCTATTAATTCAAATGTATGTACTTTCTCACACGTTTAACAGTCCAGTCAAATATGGATAAAGAGTGTGTTTGTGTATATATAATTAATCTCACGGTTTTCTGTAATTAATTGATTAATTGCACATAACATTAAAGGGTTCTAATATATAATATGTCATAATTTCACAGTTAATCTCTAAATTAATGTAGAAACAACATAAAAAACAACATAAATATTTATTATTGATTAATATATATATATATAATTTTCTTATTATTACTTTATACATTTATGTTTTTATTCATTTTTATTATTTTATTTGAAATATTATTTTGTCAGTGGTTTATGATGATAATAGTTATTAAAACATAATTTCTCTTTATCTCTCTCTTTCAGTGTTTGCTACCTGTACGTACTCCAGCTTCCTGTTTGTGTGTTTCCTCCACGACGTGAAGAACGTGTTGAAGATGTTCCATCTGTCCTCCGGGGAGGAGATCCGCACGTTCCCGCTGGACGTCGGCTCGATCGTGGGCTTCACTGGGAGAAAGAAAGACTCTGAGATCTTTTACAGCTTCACTTCGTTTTTGTCTCCAGGTCCGTGGAGACTTCTGACCTTAATAACTCATTAATAACAGTCAGGTAACAGGTGCTTCTGGAATGATGTGTGCTGTGCTTTCCTGCAGCGATCATCTATCACTGTGATCTGACGAAAGAGCCGCTGCAGCCGCACGTCTTCAGAGAGGTCACAGTGAAGGGCTTCAGTCCTGCTGACTACCAGACCACTCAGGTACAGCAACACGCTCGCTGGCGGTTCATCTGTCTGTAAATTACATTGTGACATACATTCAAATAGAAAACTAATTGCAATCATATTTCACACTTTGGCTGTTTTACTGTAGTTTTGTTCAAATAAATGCAGCCTCGGTGAGCACAGGAGACTTGTTGACCTGTGTGGTATGACCGTCTTCACTTTATGTCTGTGTGTTTCATACAGGTGTTTTATCCCAGTAAAGACGGCACCCAAATCCCAATGTTTATTGTCCATAAGAAAGGAATCAAGCTGGATGGTTCCCATCCTGCCTTCCTATACGGATATGGAGGTTTTAATATTTCCATCACACCCAGCTACAGGTACAATACACAAGCACAAAAACATACAGCCGATCACACACTCCACACATCTGTTACCTTAATGTTCCTATAAACGCCTGTCCTGTTCCCGTTTGTTTTTCAGCGTTTCTCGGCTGATATTTGTCAGGCATCTGGGAGGAGTTTTAGCTGTGGCCAACATCAGAGGAGGTGGAGAATATGGAGAGACGTGGCATAAAGGCATGTGACTAATTCTGATAATCAGGGATTGATATGTGAATATGTTCAGAATACTAGAAAATTGCATACAATGCATTTAAAAAACTATTTAAAAAAATAGTACCATTGAAAAGTTTGTGGTCAATAAGATTTTTTTTATTTTGAAAGAAACTACATTTTTATCCTGCAAGAATGCATTAAATTCATCAAACATGGTCACATTTATAATGCTACAAAAGATTTCTAATTCTAATAAATTCTGTTCTTTTGAACTTTCTATTCATAAATGAATTCCACAAAAATATAAACTGTGTTCAGCAGTAATGATAATGAGAAATGTTTCTTGAACACTACGTCAGCATTTTAGAATGATTTCTGAAGGATTGTGTGAAAATGAAGGATGCTGAAAATTCAGCTTTGATCACAGAAATAAATTACATTGTAAAATACATTCACATAATTAATTGCAATTATATTTCACACAATTGCTGTTTTACTGTAATTTTGATCAAATAAATGCAGAAGAGACTTTGGAACATTAGTGTACGTGCTGCAGAGGTAGTGTGTGTAGTATGTATTTGGAACATAACTATAATATCTTTAACATTCTGTTGTATTTAAATGTAAAGTGTCTCTTCCTTTTCTCTCTTGCTGTGCAGCGGGGATGTTGGCCAATAAGCAGAACTGTTTCACTGACTTTCAGTGTGCAGCCGAGTATCTCATAAAGGAGGGTTACACTTCCTCCAGCAAAATCACCATCAATGGAGGCTCTAACGGGGGGCTGCTCGTGGGTAAGACACACACACACACACACACACACACACACACACACACGTTTGGTTTTGTGAAATGTGGGGACATTCCATAGGCGTAATGGTTTTTATACTGTACAAACCATATTTTCTATCCCCCGACACTGCCCCTGCCCCTAAACCTACCCATCACAGGAGACATTCAGCATTTTTACTTTCTCAAAAAAACTCATCCTGTGTGATTTATAAGCATTTTGAAAAGTGGGGACATAAGTCAACCTCTTCTGTAATACCTGTGTCATACCCATGTCATTATACACATTTGTGTCGATATGTCACAAAAGCAAGCACACACACACACATCCCATAGTGACACGAGTCCCCAGGAGTCTGTGTGCATTCAGGTTGAAGTGCCCACCGGGATAGAAAAACATGTCCACACACACACACACACACACACACGTCTGTATTCTCCTGGTACTGATTCCTGTCTCCTGCAGCGGCGTGTGTGAATCAGAGGCCCGATCTGTTCGGCTGTGCTGTGGCTCAGGTCGGCGTCATGGACATGTTAAAGTTTCATAAGTTCACCATCGGGCACGCGTGGACCACTGATTTCGGCTGCTCTGATATTAAGGAGCAGTTTGATTGGTTAATCAAGTGAGTTTACGTTTCTCAGTCCAGTGATGCACAGGCACAGTTCATTTTTCTACAGTTTTTAGAAGCAGCAGAGGCACTGACACATCTGGCACTCTAGACTTTGTGTTTCTGTGATTTCACCCCATTAACTGTGGTCAAATCTTTATGCACAACGTCAAAGGGATAATTGATTTTATAGTATGGTGGCAACAGCCGTATGATCAAAATATGTAATGCTTTTTTTAATATACCTTATTACTTTTAATTGACCTATATTTTAGTATACCTTTATTAAATTATTTTATTATAATAGATCATGTTGGTATTAACTAAAACTATTACATTTTTTATGTAATTGAAATAGCTCAAATTAAATATGAATATTATTAATTAGAAATGTTTCCATGGCAACGAATTGAAATTACTAAAATGACTAAAACTCCAAAGATAAATAGGGGAGCTGCTTGATTAAAACACCCACCAATCTTAATTTGCCAGCTGTGAAACCTTTGACACGTACGATCACAGCGAACAGTCAGATCAAGTACTGGGATAAAAGTTCATAATTCAATTATAAACACTGATGTCTACGGTAGCAAAAAGTATAGAGTAAATCACCTTTTGAAAGCAACTCAACTCTTCAAATATTGATTTCCACAATTACATTGTTACACCAGTAGGTGGCGACAAGTGGCTGTTTAAAACATTTCTTTGCATGAAATCCCCCCCCCTCCCCCATACACCCTCATTCACTACTCCCTACATTACTCTAATATAGTCGGCGTGAAGGAGTGAATGAAAACGAGTGAGTGTGCCAGAAGGGCTGCCGCTTTTGCAGAGTTTGTGCTTTCTGTTTAATAATCATTTGAAACTTTTAAATGGCAGCTCCAGTAGTAATGAAAAGATTTATCTTGAACTCTGTCATGGAAAATATCATGTATAAACCCCAATTAAACTATTTATTAATCAATTAAAACATATTTTATACCTGTATGGTATTATGCTTTAGCCACATTGGACGAGTGGTTTGGAAAACAGATGGATGCATGATTCAGCTGCGGAGCCATCTTCTGTAGACGCGGGAATTCACTCTGCATCAATCTCATAATGCATTCTGGGTATTCTCCGGCCGTTGAGCGTATAACAGTTGTACAGTGCATTATGGGATTGAATGAGTGCACTCGATAACGTCCACTATAGTTTTGGACACCATAACAAAAGGCTGTCCCTTCAAATAGTGCCGTATTTAAGGGTTTAGGGGGCGATTTTGGACACAGCATATGTATTTGTCATTGAATCATTCTTTCAAGAGATTCGGTTAAAAACACTGATTCATGAAGTATTTATGAGTGAGTCGTTGACTCTTTCATTCAAACCGATTAAAACATTTTTTTTTTTAAATATTTTAAAAAAAAATGTAACAGACCGCAGCAATTTAAAATGTGTCATGTTATTTTTAGTTGTCTATAAATAATTTTGTGAAACATGATCTCGATTTTAAACACAAAAAAAATCATGATTCCCAGTTTATCCAGAGTCGTGCTGCTCTGCCAAATAGAAATTTTTTAAAAAGACCGAAACTGATAAGGACAAGTACATAAAATTACTAAACCATAAAGTAAAATTAAAATGCTAAAATGAAAAAGCTAATTAAAAATGTTAATAAATTCTATAATGTTATATAAATAATATAACTATAACCAAAATGACCATTGATCTGCTCATCCGGTTCGATCATAAACCACTATTTGTTTTTTTAATGTAATTTAGGAAATGTTGCACACCAACTGACTGTTTATTTTCAATGAAAATTTAAATTTTTTATTGTGTATCCCTGACATAAAAGCACCTTTCTGTTATGAATTTAAAGATCTGTAAATGTTCTGATCCTGCAGGTATTCTCCTCTTCACAATATCCGTGTTCCAGAAGGAGACGGGGTTCAGTATCCCGCCGTACTGTTGCTGACGGGTGACCACGATGACCGCGTGGTGCCGCTGCACTCATTAAAATACATCGCCACCCTGCAGAATGAGATCGGTCACTGGCCCGGCCAGTCAAACCCTCTCTTCATCTATGTGGACACTAAGTCAGGCCACGGCGCAGGAAAACCCACCAGTAAAGTCATTCAGGAGGTGGCGGACACGTACGCCTTCATTGCTCGCTGCCTGAACCTCAGCTGGCTCGAATGAAGCCTTACGAGGCTCTTAACCTCCTCTAAACCTGCAGGTTTTTTCCTCTTAGTTTGATCTCATGCCTGTTTGCGCTCCTGTTCACTCAAATATTAACTTTTCTTGGTCTCTGTTTTTCCCAATCCTCCTCGGTTTCATTATTTGATGTTACTTTCTCGTAGAAACGCTAAAATCATTTCACAAGACTGAACGCTATAACCTGAACTGCATTCATGACTGATTTCATATCAATTCACCATGTGTCGCGGCTGTGTACGGGATACACTGGGCTCTTGTTCTTAGGAAATATTATAATTACTGAGGTCACGGGGTGAAGTGTCATAACCTCTCAAGCACTTTACTAAAAACTGTATTTATTTGATGACAGAAAGGCATGAGCAGTTTATGGATCACAGCATTAATGTATAGCACCCATCAAGAAACCATTTTGCAAGTGAATCTCATGAAAACATGTTCAGATCACATTTTCCCCCAAAACCAAAAGAAATAAATGCATAAAGGAAGCCTGTGTTTTAGGATTTTTTATTCTTTGTTACACTATTTTTAATGACAGTAAGCACATTTAAACTAGGGGTCGAGTGTTATGAATGCTTTTATTTTTCATTACTGTAATCTGGATATGATTCCCATTCACAGCATGAGTGATATAAATGTATAAATACTTTGTAATTTTTTTTTGCATTACTGTAATGACAGTGAGTTTTTGCTAAATGATTTCTTTTGGTTGGAGTTGAAATATGACCTGAGCATGTTTCTGAACGTGAGATTCACCCTTACAGTATTTGCGAGTATGTTCATTTGTGCGAATGAACTAAATCTCCTGACAGAAATCCGTTTCTACCTCCACATTTATGCAGATGGTTTTAACTTTAAAGGGAAAAGCAAATGAAATAACCTAGTACAATAAAACACATTTGAACATGAACAGTGTGTGTGTTCAGTGAGATCATAACATATAGCTGTTTTTTGTTTACATGCTCTTTTATATTATATTATTTATATTTTTCTCGGTATCAGTGTGAATTGAATTAGTCTCCCTCTGCTGGCTGGTGGCAGGATTACACACCCACATCCCATGAAACAAACTAAAGCAGGTTTAGCATTAGCTCATATCACATATGGTTATTTTAGGGTCCTTTTAATGATGTGTAATGATTTTGTTATATTTGACTTTTCATGAGCTTGTCTATTACACGTACACACATATATATATACCAATCAGGCATAACATTATGACAGGTGAAGTGCATAACACTGATTATCTCTTCATCACGGCACCTGTTAGTGGGTGGGATATATTAGGCAGCAAGTGAACATTTTGTCCTCAAAGTTGATGTGTTAGAAGCAGGAAAAATGGGCAAGTGTAAGGATTTGAGTGAGTTTGACAAGGGCCAAATTGTGATGGGTAGACGACTGGGTCAGAGCATCTCCAAAACTGCAGCTCTTGTGGGGTGTTCCCGGTCTGCAGTGGTCAGTATCTGTCAAAAGTGCTCCAAGGAAGGAACAGCGGTGAACCGGTGACAGGGTCATGGGCGGCCAAGGCTCATTGATGCACGTGGGGATTGAAGGCTGGCCCGTGTGGTCCGATCAAACAGACGAGCTACTGGAGCTCAAGTTGCTCAAGAAGTTAATGCTGGTTCTGATAGAAAGGTGTCAGAATACACAGTGCATGGCAGTTTGTTGCGTATGGGGCTGCATAGCCAAAGACCACTCAGGGTGCACATGCTGACCCCTGAGCATCAGAACTGGACCTCGGAGTAATGGAAGAAGATGGCCTGGTCTGATGAATCACGTTTTCTTTTACATCATGTGGATGGCCGGGTGCGTGTGTGTCGCTTACCCGGGGAGCACATGGCACCAGGATGCACTATGGGAAGAAGGCAAGCCTGGCGGAGGCGGTGTGATGCTTTGGGCAATGTTCTGCTGGGAAACCTTGGGTCCTGCCATCCATGTGGATGTTACTTTGACACGTACTGTAGGCTACCACCTACCTAAGCATTGTTGCAGACCATGTAAACCCTTTCATGGAAACGGTATTCCCTGGTGGCTGTGGCCTCTTTCAGCAGGATAATGTGCCCTGCCAGAAAGCAAAAATGGTTCAGGAATGGTTTGAGGAGCACAACAACGAGTTTGAGGTGTTGATTTGGCCTCCAAATTCCCCAGATCTCAATCCAATCAAGCATCTGTGGTCTGATCCATGGAGGCCCTACCTCGCAACTTACAGGACTTAAAGGATCTGCTGCTAACATCTTGGTGCCAGAAACTACAGCACAGCTTCAGGGGTCTAGTGGAGTCCATGCCTTAATGGGTCAGGGCTGTTTTGTCAGCAAAAGGGGGACGAACACAATGGCTGATCGGTGTATATAGTCATGTGGAAGAAAATAAACCCTTCTTAATCATAAAAAAAAATTATCTGGTCTTTAGCAGGTCTTAAAATCTGATAAATAGAAACCTTAGATGATGAAAAACACATTACTGAGACCTTAGAACAACACATGATGTATTACACTTAAGTCATTACTTATTTAACAAAAATACAATATGACTTTATCAGTCTCTAGAAGAATTTTGGCCCACTTTTCTTTATAATGTTGCTTCAGTTCATTGAGGTTTGTGGGCATTTATTTATGCACAGCTCTCTTAAGGTCCCACCGCAACAGTCGGGTTGAGGTCTGGACTTTGACTGGGCCAGTGCAACACCTTGATTATTTTCTTTTTCAGCCGTTCTGTTGTAGATTTCATACAAAATTGAGCTGTCAGAAAGATGGCCTTACATTTGACTCTAGAATACTTTGGTAAACAGGAGTTCATGGTCAAGTCAGTGACTCAATGAATGCACGATGCCTGCAAAACAAGCCCTAATCATCACCAGTCCGTGATGGAGAGTTGGTATGAGGTGCTGATATGCTTTGTTTGGTTTTCGCTTAATTTGGCACTGTGCATTATGGCCAAACATCTCCCCTTTGGTCTTGTCTGTCCAACGGACATTGTTCTAGAAGTCTTGGGGTTCAATCAGATGCAACTTTGTAAAACTAAGCTGTACTGCTTAGAGAGAAGTGGCTTTCTCCTGGCAACCCTTCCAAACAAGCCGTACTTGTTCAGTGTTTTTCTAAGTGTGCTGTCATGAATTGGATTTTGCGGATTTGCCGCATTGGCCAGCAGAAAGTTGCTTGCTTTGAAAGTGACTTCCGTGTGAGCTGCACTTCATACAGTACGTGACCTAAATGGTGAACATGAAGTACAACATGTTCCTGGATCGACATCGTTGTTGATCCTGGCACATCCAATTAACCAATCAGATTTGAGAGACAAGTTAACAGTTTGTCAAATTTAGTTTTAAAACCAGGAGTAGGTGCTTCTACATCCGTGTTATTCACCTATCTTTTCCCTATAAGTATATTTTACATTACAAAACAGAACAGTGTTTCCTTTACATTTTGCGCGTACAGACGACTGTGTCAAAACAATCCCCGTTCACATGGATCTGTGAATACGATGAAAATTGCTGTATTATTCATGTCAGTAGTTGGCGATGTCCATTTGTAAAGGAAAACCTATGCGTATATACACTGATCATGTAATATGCATGCAAAGGAAGTCACCATTTTCGCAGAGATGATAATGGTATAGTTTTCAAAAACTTGCACTTTGAAAGTTTGCATTTTCATGCCCCCAACTGTTGTGTAAATGAACGGCCAAAACTAGTATTTAGTTGCAAACGCTGTTGTTTAAATGGCCCCTGATTTTAGGAATAAGGGTTGGCACAACATTTTCAGATAGGAATGTTGATCCAGGTCTTGAACATGTCTGTCTTGGCAAAATCAGCATTGCTGAACTGACACTGGCCCTTGTTTGGAAATTTCTTTAATGTGACCGCAACTTTTTCTGTCCGGGTCATCGTAAGTTGCTACAAAGAATCATTATTCTGTTGCTATAATTAAACATACAGTTTACATATTGAGATGTAATATCATTAAAGTCCCACTGAAGTGCCTTGAAACGCTCAGCATTATTCAGTGTGTTTGACGTAATTTCCACTGAAACAGGAAGACGGCATATCAAACAGCCCCTCCCCCTTTTTAAAATAGCCAATAGCGTTTTGTTTTATCACAGTTTGGCCAGAGCCATTGAGCATGGTAAAATCTCTAACCGTTTCTCCTCCTAATTTCCCCCATATCGCTTTAAAATATAGAATATGGAAAGCATATTTACACTGACTGAATTGTTCCCTACCCCCTATATAGTGCACTATGTGCCATTGACCATGTAGAAAATACTAATTATGTGAACAAGTGGCCGATTTCAGCCACAGCTTCAGCATCTGTTTATAATGTAGGGGGCGTGGCTTCAGATTCTAGAGAGCGTTTGATTGGACAGAAAATCTGATGAGAGGCTGAAGTGCAGAGTGATGTCATCAAAATCATTGATCCATATTGGTGTCAGTGAGAGACTAAGTTTTGAATGCTTTTATCTTCTAAATGCCATTGTCATTGTTTTGGAGCACACTATTACAGATAACAGTAAGGCTAACATATTCATACTAAAATAAAAAATCCACTTTGATTTCATAGGGACTTTTTTAGTAAAAATAACTTTTTAGGTTTTACTAATCATAAAAGTATAGGCCTGAGTACCAGATGTACACTGTAAATAATTAGTCACTGACGCAAATGCTATTAAGCCAAGACACCCTTAAGGTTCCCAGACGTCCCACGGTGTTATAACTTGGAAATATCAGGGATTTTAATTAATAATCACGAGAGTGTTGTAGGACTACCTTACAAAATCTAAAAAGTTTTTCGTTTTTCATTAAAAGATACAGAACGACCCGTTGGCATGTTGAGGTGGTAAGAATCTCCAGTATTGGTGTGAGCGCACTGTCAGTCCGGTTCCGGTGCGCGCGGGTGCGTGAGGAGGAGGAGGAGGGCGGGTGTCGCGCGCCTTGCTCGGTGAGTCCGGTTTAGATCACATCACTTCGGAGTTTCTCTCACGCGTTTCTCTTCATCATGGCGCGATGCGCTCCTGACACCGGTTCCGTTCCGTCCCCGTGAAGCGCGTGATGATGATGATGGTGACGGATGAAAGATGGAGAAACTATCCGCGAGCATTACCGGACTCTCGTGGAGCTCCGTGTCGCTGCCGTTGGACGTGATCGTGAGCAAATTCCGCTTACCGACACTCGTGCGGCTGAGCCACGGTAAGAGTTATTGAACGCAGTTATAAACGGACTATCGAGCACATACTCCGCGAGAGTTTGACGTTGTTGCGCCGCGTCGCGTCAAAGATTCTTCAGCTCTCCGAATCAAAGTTAGCGGAATAAGAAACATGACATTTCGATCGCATATGAATGAACTTTCGTCTCTGATTATGCAAAGTATTAACAAACCCTGATAAAAGCAGCGTTTTTATCGCATGAAACTTTAGTGAAACGTTGTGTAAATGTTTGTAACACAGAATCCTCAGTGAAGTGTGTAGTTGATTTGTCTTTTGGCTAAAGGTGACAGAGTGTGTGTTGTGTGTTAAAGAGCTGCAGCTCTTTTCATATGTTAATGTTGTAATGCGCTGTAGTGTGTGTTGAATACTAAACAACCTCCTGCAGGAGAAACTCCAACATTTACTCAACAATCACAACTGAAGAGCACAGAATTAAACTCCCATCGATGTCGACAGTGTGTGTGTGTGTGTGTGTGTGTGTGTGAGTGTGTGTGTGTAAGTTTGACTCTGGTGGGAAAAAGCTTCTGAATTGGAACTTAAATAATCATAATGATCATCTACTGCATATGTGGCTGATATTAGTCATGATGTGTGACAGCATGCTGTTCTTTACACTTGCACAGACTTTTTCAGAGAGTTTTTGTGATGCATTATTCTCCATATTCTCTTGTGAGAATATTTAAAAGAAATATTTTGCACCCAGAAACGCATATTCTGACATTTACTTAACTAAATTGATTTATATTTTGAGTGGGTGAGTTAACCCTTTAAACATAAAATGGTATCTCTTGACACATCCGGCGGCTCTTCGGTAAAGATGATTAGATCAGACGAAAATTAATCAAACATTGAGGGATTTTCAATAGATTTGGGAATGCTGAAAATGGTTATTATTAACATAAGCAAACAATCCAGAACTCAAATTTCCAATTTTGCCGACCCAAAGCTGATGACTGAGCTTCAGACATTCAATGGCAAAACTTTTACATTTGTGTTAAAGTAAACTCGATCAATCTACCGATTAAGGGCCATTTCCACGACCATAATGGATTATTACTTATTGTTTATTTTATGCACATGTATTGCATAAATACTTATAATGCCTGACTGTTCACCCCAAGTATGATAATAACTATATTATTGTTCACACAAACAAACAATAACAATATGGATTCTGAATGGCTGACAATGTTTGTGTAGTTCATCTGTTGGAAAAAAGGGTAACACTTTACAATACGGGTGCACTAATATGCATTAATTCATGCTTAACTAATGCACAGATAATCATGAGTTAATGTGTTACTAATGGTTAACTAACCCATTTATTAATGATTACTGCATCAGCAACTAATGAAGAGTCGACATGATTAATATATTAAGTAATCATTACATTGTTATTAGTTAAATGTGTCATAATGTATTAATTCCTTAATAACATATTTTATGAACTAATAATTTAAATTAATGTGTTAATTACCACAACGGGTCAAAGCCATGCATTACAACTTCCAGTTGTCTGCTTTAATTAATCATTAGCTATAGATTTACAAAGGTGTCATTATGGTATGACTTTTTATTGTTGGGGCACATGACTATTAACTAATTCAAAATTAATTCAAAACTCATAACCACAATTACATATTACTTAATCAATTAGGTAATAGTCATTTAACTAATAACAATGTAATGATTACTTAATCTATTAATCATGTCGAATCTTCATTAGTTGCTGATGCAGTAATCATTAATAAATGGGTTAGTTCACCATTATTAACACATTAACTCATCATTATCTGTGCATTAGTTAAGCATGAATTAATGCATATTAGTGCACCCTTATTGTAAAGCGTTACCGAAAAAAGATATTCCAATGATATTTACTCTTTGTTGTTAGGTCACTGTTTACACCTGGAAGATGTGTTTTGGTCGATCGGATCATGCCATTCACCATCTAAAAAATACTAATTATGTGAACAAGTGGCCGATTTCAGCCACAGCTTCAGCATCTGTTTATAATGTAGGGGCGTGGCTTCAGATTCTAGAGAGCGTTTGATTGGACAGAAAATCTGATGAGAATCTGAAGTGATCCATATTGGTGTTAGTGAGAGACTAAGTTTTGAATACTTTTATCTTCTAAATGCAAATTTTGTCATTGTTTTGGAGCACAGATAACATATTCATACTAAAAAATTCATACCACTTTGATTTCAGGTGTTCACGTGGTCCTAAAGGTTTTGAGCTTGTCTACTTTCGACCACTTCCAGAGGTATTCAAACGCATTGGACCGGACTGCTTTCATTGTGTAAACGCTCATGTGGACGAATGAGTTCGAATTGCCATAAAAGACGCCTACTCTCCGCCTCCTGACCTAAAGCGTGAACATTATAGGAAGCGCGCTAGCCAGACGGGATTTAAACTTTCTTGTCTGGTGACCCAAGTTTGGTTTAAAGATGAAAAAAGTACCAAGCACAATATTCTCTCACCATTCCTGATTTCTAACACACACTCACAGCGTACGGCTGGTCTTGAGGCTATCAGAGCAGAAACGAAAGCTGATGCTCTCCATGTTTTTTTTCGTCTATGGGCGTATTCGGATGTAAATTGCGTGAGCTTATTTCCTCCATTAGATTGAAAGAAACATACATTTACCCGGCCATAGACACTCCCCTCGAAGAAATCAGGACAGAAGTGGTTAAAAGTGGACAAAAGGTTTAATGTGTCTCCCTCGTCTCCTTGTGATCCAATCGACCAAAACACATCTTAATACCAGCTGTAAACAGGTCCATAGTTGTGATGTGGACTTCACTATGCTATTACGAATAGTGCGTTGCTTCAGCAGATTTCGCTGGTAAAATATTCAAAAGGAATCCGTTACTGTGAAATTCGCCAATACGAAGTTCCAACCTGATCTCACGGCAATTCGTACATATTTTATGAGGTGGCTATTCATACGAATTTGTACGGCCTCACTTGTATGAATTTGTAAGATTTTTGCTAAATAGTTTGTATTTGATGAGTTGCCAAATTTGTATGAATTTGTACAAATGACCTACCTCAAACCCTGCCCCTAAACCTACCCGTCACTGGGGTTTAGACAAAACATACAAATTCACACAAAGTAGCTATCTCGTAAAATATGTACGAATTGGTTGTGAGATAGCGTTGGAAGTTCCCCATTCGCTCATGTTCAGTTCGCTGTGTAACCATAAACCAACAGAAAGCTGCTTCATGAGCTCTACTTTATTCATCACTACAGTATTGACATTGCACAATGGAACTTTTTTGCCCACAAAAAAATTGCAGACATTTTGCTAATGTTCCACATAGAATTATAATGATTATAAACAGTATAAGTGTGAATGGGCCTTTAGAATGTAATAAATATGTTATATACAGTATAAATATGGTAGATTGAAAAGTTTTTTTTTTTTAAATCTATCTTGTTCCTGTTGACTGTAATGCTAATTTTAAACCTTCAGATCATGTTTGATTAGATGCTGCTGATGTGTTTGTGTGGGAGGATCTCAGTGTATCAGCACAGACAGCAGTAATTATACACAACAGACAATCTGTGTGTGTTGGACTCGTTCCCTGTGTAAAGCATCTGTTTGAGACTCCTCTCAATGAGGAATGCGCTTAATACCGGATCAATACAGTTCTCCTCTCTCTCCCTCCATTCATCCGCTCTTCAGCGGAGAGATCAGCCTGATGTTTGTGAGGTGATGATGTTGTTTGTGTGTGATCGCTGACCTCAGTTCTCTCCCATAAACCCCATGTGAGGAAGTTCAAAGAACTCATTTGATGTTTGTGGTTGAGCTCTTATGTGTGTGTGTGAGACTGACTGTCTCTTTGGCTGTGTGTGTGTGTGTTTTAAAGCAACAAATTAAGGTCAGATACATCCGGGTTTATAGTTTTGTGCGTTATGTTACGTGATTTATAATTCCTAGTTAACATTTATAGGTGTGTGAAAGGAATAATGTCAAGTCGTATTTATTTATATAGCACTTTTCACAATACACATTGATTCAAAGCATAAAATCATGTTATTGTTTATATTTGATTCAACCCATTAATTAGAATTTTGTTGGTATAAATTAAAGCATTTTGCAGTTGATTCTGGAATGTTAAATAATATTTTGACTTGAATAAAACCAGGTAATTTAGAATTTTTTTCAGTGAAATGTATATTTTTAACCATATAAGCAATCAAGCTGTTGACCGCATGTATGATCACCATATACTGTATATATGTGGATAAATTTGGGCATATATCCAACATTATATAAAGACCTGGGTAATAATAGTTAAATAAAAAAATTAAAAAAACAGGCAGTTAAGGTTGGTTACAGTATATATTGCTTTATGTGAGTGTATGAATGCGAATAAAGTTGAATATAACTATAACTATATATATATCTCGCTGGATAATAATAGATTTTATTGTAAATTTTTCAACAATATAACAAGTAGTTGAGATTTGCTATATAATACATAGTTTAATGTGAGTGTACTGTATACATCCGGATAAGGTTTGATGAACTAGAAATTGTTTGATTTGTTATTACTTATTATTAATTTATTTAATTTGAGTTCTTGCACCGATGCAGATGATCTCAAAAAAGCCAAGTATCGGCCAATATAAATGTCTTTTTTGCATCAGTGCTGAAGCTGTTTTGTAATGTGCAGGTGAGAATGTGGAGGGTCTGTCGGAGGAGGATGTGATTTTGCTTCACTCCTGCAGACAGTGGACCACCGTCACTGCCCACAGCCTGGAGGAAGGTCATTATGTGATCGGACCTAAAATAGACATCCCACTACAGTATCAAGGTACCATATAACACACACTGGACTGTGCCAACAGGTGTACTGACACACAAGTAATGAGTTCAATTTATAGTGGTTGCTGAGTCAAGCATCACGTTTGCTAGTTCTATAGACGTGAATGATATTGCAAATTAGTTTGTTCACTAGGGGTGTGCTATACCTTTTCAAAGTGACTTATAAACAAAACTTTTTCACATATGTACAGTATTTGCACCACTCACATTTTCATCCAAAAATCTAGTTTGTAAAAGTATCGTTTTAAGCAAATAAAACGTCCCTACAGCAGAAACATTGAACTGAATACAGAAAACTGATTTCATTATTATCCACTGAGAGTGTACAAGCTATTAAACACACACTCTGGCCAGAGACAAAGAGAGACAGACAGAGAAAGGGAGATGATTGGTTGTTAACAGTATATTGATTGTTGTATTCAAGCACTTAACTTCACACATGGTCACTTAGACGTTCTGAATCACACACACACACACACACACACACACACACACGCACACGCACACGCACACGCACACACACACACACACACACACACACACACACACACACACACACACACACACACACACACACACACACACACACACACACACACACACACATGTTGTGTTTCCATGTTTTATGGGGACATTCCATAGGCGTAATGCATTTTATACTGTACAAACCGTATTTTCTATCCCCCTACACTGCCCCTGCCCCTAAACCTACCCATCACAGGAGACATGCTGCATTTTTACTTTTTCAAAAACATCACTTAGTGTGATTTATAAGATGTTTTCCTCATGGGGACCAAAAAATGTCCCCACAAGGACAAAAATTTGGATATTGCCATCTTTGTGGGGACATTTTGTCCCCATACCGTAGGGATTACCAGACCACACACACACACACGCACACACACACACACAGTCTCAATTAAGTTGTATTGCAGTGAGTGTTTTCATACAATAAAAAACACGCTCATGAAGATTATGAACTATTATAAAGATGGTGAATTTTAAATAAAGCCAAAAATGTCTAAGTGATATAACCATCCTAAGATTGTAACAAAGACAAAGAAGTCTTTTATGAAGTCGTTTTATATAATCTTTTATTCGTATTTTGTATAAAGTAGTAGTAGTGAAGCTATTTTGTTTTGAAATATGAAATGTATACACGTTTTTCATCTGTGTGTGTTTAATATTTTTAAACAATATATTAAATTATTAACATTAATTAAACCATCCACAATTATTCTATCTATCTATATATCTATATATCTATCTATCTATCTATCTATCTATCTATCTATCTATCTATCTATCTATCTATCTATCTATCTATCTATCTATCTATCTATCTATCTATCTATCTATCTATCTATCTATCTATCTATCTATCTATATCTATCTATCTATCTATCTATCTATCTATCTATCTATCTATCTATCTATCTATCTATCTATCTATCTATCTATCTATCTATCTATCTATCTATCTATCTATCATAACTTGCAGAACATTTTATTTCATTAGAATACACGACAGCTTATGATTGGCCCTCAATGGAGAAAGATGCTTTTTGCCCACAGGATGGTGTAGTTACGGCATCCACCAGCAGGGACACATTTTTAAAACCCTGACCCTTTGGTTAGCGCTCTCATTCATAAAGTCAAACACATCATTACCTCATCCTGACGTCATTCCCATGAGAGCCACGGAGGAGCCCGTTTTTCGGAGCTTCCGGAATCGCAGACATTACTGCGCTGGACTTCCTCTCATGGGACGGACGTTACCTAATATACCCGCCACCCGCACCATTAGGTCAGGTGACCAATGAGATCATCTGTTGGGGTTTCCGGAGGCAGTAAGATGCTGAGAGGGATGGATGAGGTCATTTGTGTCTCGGTGGCTGGGTCTAACGTCTCTCAGATAGACAGATAGTGTGCTAATAAGGAAGATGGAATTACAGAAGGAGGATTATTACACAGCTGAGAGATGCAGAAGATGAGACCATGTTGATATTTTAGATTTGCTCACGATTTTAATGATGACTCTCAAAACGGAAGATCTGCAGAATATAGACATTATATTTGTGTTTTTCTGACTGTACTGTAGGGACTGAGAATAATAATCTCATTCATTTTCAGCATAGAAAATTGATTTCTAAAGGTAACATAAACCTATAAACATATATTGTTTACGCTCTATGAAGAAAATGAACAAAAGTACTTTGAGAACCAAGGCAGCTGAAAAAGTGGCCAATCACTGCTCAGTTTTGCACTCTATACAAAACAAATTACATTCGGAACACAAATGAAGTTAATTTGTGAGATTTCTGTCCCTCCATTGACAGCCACGCAACCAAAACGCGAGATCATAAAACTAATCCATATGAATTGAGCGGTTTAGTCAAAATTTTCTGAAAAGACACAATTGCATGAATAACTATAGACTTTATAAATTTAATTTAGGATTTATTCACATTCATCAACTCACACATCAGTTGGTAAACAGAAGCTCAAGCATGTATGCTTGACGTGTGAGGACCAATGAGGTTCATTCTCGTGTTACGCATCACGTTTGAACAGCACATCTCTCCTCAACAAGAAACATTATTTAAGGAATTATTCATGTCCGTAGCACAGTTTCATACACAAGTCCCTGTTTAGATTGCTGTGTAAATGTGTGTGCTGTGTGTGTTAGAGTGCTAATGAAATGTGATTGGTGTAGTTAATTGTATGCTTGCTGTGATTGGTTGAAGGTGCTTCAACTGATGTTTACAACAGTAATTTTAGTGGCTTTAGTGGAAGAGATTTATTTTGTACAAATGCCTCCAGAGCAGAAAAGAAAAAGTGAAACTTCAGAAGAGAAAGAAACCCTTTCAGCTCTGAGTGTCGTATAGAACGACAGAAAGAAAAGCTGTTGCCAGGAGACAGAAAGACAAAGAGAGATACGCTCTCTTACGCTTTATCTGTGTGTGTGAAAATGACCTATAAGATCACACACACACACACTTAAATGAGGACATACCATATACTTCTGTTTTTTTATTATATGAAGCTACTTATAATCTCGACAGACCAAACTCCATACTCCTAAAGAATCCTTTTGCATGTTAAAAAATAAAATAAAAAACTGAATGAACTTATTTTTATCTTCCAGGATGTCATCAAAGGGCGGTGTAGTTTTATTTGGCTAATTTCTGGAGAATTTTGTAAAACGTTTTCTTTGTTTCTGTCTCAGGAAAGTTTAAGTTATTGGATCAGGATCGGGATGTCCGTGAGCCGGTTCAGTATTTTGGAAGCGTGGAGGAAATCGCAGGAATCTTTCCTGATCGTGTGTTCGTCATGGAGCCCATCACGTTTAGCGTTAAGGTAATGACACCATCTCAGCAATACCTCACATCAGTCTGTCAGAAGGGTTGCTATGGTTAGCTAAAACTATTACAAAAGTGCTAAAACTAAAACTGTAATAAAAAGGAATAAAAACTAAACAAATAAAAAAAATAGTACTAATTACAAACTATAACTTAAAACAGAAAATATAAAAACAAATAAACAAATTCAAAATATTAATAATCTCCATATTTCATCATTTTTATTTATTTTCATAAATCATTATTAATGGTCAGCCTTCACATTTTTCTGTGAGTTTTGCAAAAACGTAACCAATGAAAATGATTAAAAAGAGCTTGTGACTAAAACTCGTAACTCCATTGGCTCCTCAAACTGTCAGTCAAACCTCATAACTCTATCTTGAATGAAATGCCACAGACTGTTTGGACCATCTCTGCTTGTTTGCGCCAGTACTGTCATAAATAGCCTGTGCGAAGCACATTGTCTTTAATGACATGAGATTCTGGCCAGAGGACAAAAAAAAAAAAAAACTGATTTACCGCATAGCTTCAGTGAACTTTATAACCTACAAGTTGATGAAAACGTAATGCGATACTGCTTCAGATGCAACCATTCTAATGACGGACAAAACCTGTATGTCCAAAATTCTTATAAATTCGCTGTTCAAAAACCTTGTAACTTCATTTGAAGCTTGATTTTGGTAATATGTAATAATAATGTAATTATATAATAAGACATGCAAGTGTCTCTGACTATATAAAGCCACAATATAAACTATGACAGTGTGTTTTTTTTCCATTTCAAGTAGCGTTTCTACCCTGACAGCACGATATTTTAAAAGATATTTTCCCCTTAAATTTAGTTGGTGCATTTTGTTAGTAGTGTAACTAAGTCATCTTGGGCTCGACTGTAGTAAAACAGCTGTTAATTATGAGTAGCTTGTAGCTTGACAAGTGAGGTTCATACTTTACGGCATCAGTCTTCAGATTTCAATGTCAAATGCAATATATGTTTGTCTCTCTCTTTCTCTCTCTCTCTCTGTAGGTGGTTTCTGGGGAGTTTACGGAGGATAGCGAGTTATATAATTTCTCTCTGCAGGCGGGAGATGAATTGACTCTCATGGGCCAAGCAGAACTGCTCTGCGTCCAATCAACTCGCGAAAAATCCCGCCTGACGACGCTGCTACGGCGACTGGGCAAAGCAGGTGGAGCTTTGGGACGCCCCGCCAGGACGAAGATGCCATGTTTAATATGCATGAATCACCGGACCAATGAGAGCGTCAGTTTGCCGTTCCAGTGTCGCGGGCGGTTCTGCACACGCTCGCCGCAGGAACTGCAGATGCAGGGAGGTGAACACACTGTGCGCAGCATCATTGAGCGTGTGCGGTTGCCTGTGAACGTATCCGTGCCCTTGCGACCTCCTCGCAATCCGTACGACCTTCATGCGATCCGCGAGGGTCATCGATATAAACTCCTCAGTATCATCAGCAAAACTGTCGTTCTGTGCTGCATACTTCGCAAAGAGGAAGTGACACCATCTCACTTCCTTTTATTAACGGACATGCCACGCTTCACTCTGCCGGAGGGGCTTTTGCGCGCGGAGGCTTCCTACCAGCAGGTGGTGCTACAGTGTGCGCTGCGTTGCCAAGAGAGCTTCGACCCAGACAATTACTCGCGCGCTGTGCGTGAAGTCAAGACGGATTTCTCAGAGGAGTGTCTCAGTCCGCGGCGGATTCGGGTGTGTGTCCAAGGCTACGGGCGTGACGAGTTGGGGACGTCTCTGCAGAGACTGTCTCTGTGCGTGTACGGAGGCGGAGCGGTCACGCACACAATCTCACACGGCTGCAGGGACTCGCTGGGCGACTCGCACACACTGCCCTCTAGTGATGGCGACGGAGAGGAACGAGAATATGTCACGCCTGACTGGTCGACTGAGACGCAGGAGATTCCATACGAGGAGCTCTGGACCAATCAGAGTTCTGGAAGCTTTGGCTTGACGTCTGAGAGCGCAGTGAAGGCGGAGCATAACCTCATATCGTTTCACTCCACTACCACATCATTGGATGGAACGGTGGGCTCCACCCATGTCGCGATGGTGCAGATGGAAGCAGGAAGAGTAGCGAGAGTATCGACTCCACCCCCAGTCCCACCCAAATCAGAAGCTGTAAGCAGTTTTCCACAGATTTTCAATTACATTTTTGTCTCATTGTTTTTTCATTTAAAACATATCTGGGGCCTAAAATCAAAGGAAAAAAACGTACATAACGAAAGTGAAGCCTATTTTTAGGACCAATACTTTTACATTATATGACATTATTTTCATTATAATTAGGAATATTTACTGTTTCTGTGATTCTCAATAGATTCTCATTACAAAAAACAAAAGAGAAACAATGTTGCTGTGTTTGGCTGGTCGAGATACTCAAACAAACAGATACATTTTTTGATGGTATTTACACTTTTGTGTGGAAGTCAACCTTCAAATGGCTTTCTTAAACACATTATACTGCATATATACTGATGTGCCAAAACATTATGAGCTGTCACAGGTAAAGTGAATATTGTTCATCATCTATTAACAAGGCCTCATATTAAGGTCTGGGTAGATTAGATGGTAAGCAAACAATCAGTTCTCAATCTTAATCTCGTGTTGGATGCAGGAGAAATTGGCAGGAATAAAGATCTGAGCGACTTTGATGAGGGCCAAATTGTTATGGCAAGACGACTGGGCCAGAGTATCTTGGCAAGGCTTGTGTGTTGCTCCCGGTCAGCAGTGGTGAGAATTTACCAACAGTGTCTGAGGAGGGAAAAACCACAAACTGAAAGCTCATTAATGCACAAGGTTAATGAAGGCTATCCCGTCTGGTCCAAACTAACAGAAGGTTTACTGTGGCCATCACAAAATTTTAATTATGGTTATGGGAGGAATGTATCACAACACACAGTGCATCTGCTGCGAATGGGGCTGCAATGCCATAGACGAATCAGAGTGCCTATGATGACCCCTGTCCAACATTGAAAGCATCTACAATGGGCACACGAGCGTCAGAACTGGACCTTGGAGCAGTGGAAGAAGGTCATCAGGTCCAATGAGTTCTGTTCTCTTTTACATCATGTGGTCGGCAAAGTATGCGTACACTGGTTACCTGAAGAAGTGATGGCACCAGGATGAACTGTGGGACAATGACAAGCCGGTGGAGGGAGTTTGATACTCTGGGCAATGTTCTGCTGGGAAACCCTGGGTCCCTGTTATGTCTCATGTGGACATAAATTTGACACGTGCCACCTACCTAAACATTGTTGCAGACCACATCCCTTCATGAAAAAGGTGTTCCTTGGTGGTAGTGGCTCTTTCAGCAGGATAATGCACCCTGCCACACATTGTTCAGAAATGGTTTGAGGAACATGATGAAGAGTCCAAGGTGTTCCCCTGGCCTCCAGATCTGGCCTTGGCCTCAATCCACTTGATCATCTGAGGGATGTGCTGGACCAATAAATTCAATCCACGGCGACTCCACCTCGCAGCCTACAGGACTTGAAGGATCTGCTGCTGACGTCTTGGTGCCAGAGACTACAGGACACATTCAGGGCTCTTGTAGAAGTCAGTTTTGGCAAAAAACAGAGGGCCAACAGCATATTAGGTCATAATGTTTTGGCTCATCTGTGTATATAGGATTACAATCATGTTAATACAATTTTGTAATGATCATTTTGGGGGAAATATATGTATTTGTTATGGAAAATAATGCCACTTCAATACAAATCTTTTACAAATCTTTTTAAGTATAATGTAAATATTAAATCTAAATATAAAAATTTTAAATTATTTAAACAAATTATAATAATAATTTATAATAAAATAAATCAAATATATACATACAAGTCCTTAGTTTCTATTGGTTTTGAGGTGAAATATTCTGGACATTTTGTGAGAATCTCCCTTCAGACATTTTCCTAGTGTTATTGTGCTTCTGACCCTGAGCTCAGCTGTTCTGCAGTTCAGTAACCCTCTTTATCCTCATGTGAATACTGGTCTTCCTCGGTTCTTTTTTGCCACAGTCCCACACACACAATCATATGTGCATTGTATACAGTATCACACAGCACGGCTGCCCCAGACTAAATTATTGATACTATTGCTTTTAAAGACTGAATAATGAGTATGCGTTTACCGGAACACAGCATACATACAACACACACACACACACACACACACACACACACACACACACACACACACACACACACACACACACACACACACACACACACACACACACACACACACACACACACACACACACACATACACACACACACACACATCATCATCTCAGCAATGTCTTTTATATATGTGGATCTACTTGAATATTTTGAACACTTAAAAATAGTCTGATAATGCTAATAATGCAGGTGGTAAAAGTTTTTAATGTAGTAACTTTTTCTGATAAAATGACTGACATTTTACACAGAGAAACAAACATCTTGTCTCATCAGGATGTAGAGCCAGAATTAAAGTGTTTTTGATGCTGTTGACTGAAATTACAGCCTTTTGCTTTTCTTCTCTCTTTCTCCCACACATAGAGTGCTCAGTTCTGGCCTGTAATTTAGCTTCCTTAACACACACACACACACACGCACACGCACACGCACACGCACACACACACACACGCACACGCACACGCACGCACACACACACACACAGTCTTTGGTGTATTTGTGGAGGAAGTGAATTGTATCCAAGAATCCCAGAGGGCATTCCTCACAGAAGAGGAAATTTAGACAATAATGATGAAGATAATATTTTCATACTAACTGTAATTAAAAAAAAAATCCATATTAACTGTAAATAAAAAATAAACAGATGCAGAAAATGTCAAACTTTTTTTATTATTGTTCTGTACATTGTTTAGAGTTTAATAAGAAGCACATAATTAATATTAAGTCGCTGAACAAAGTTTTGTGGATTGAGGAGTACCTATTTGATTATTAAAATATAGTTAAAATAATATTAAAATCATTAACATTAGCAGTACAATGATATACAAATCTGGCACAATTATGCGTTTGAATAATCTCAATATCTTATATATTTAATTATTTGATTAATTAATCAGCAGCATATTATGCAGTTTATTTGATTGACGGCCTGAGATGAACTGATAATAGTGTATCATAGTTTGAATGTACAGTATTATATTCTTTTAATGTAAGATATTTTTTGCCCCTGTTTAAACTTTTAATCATGAGACTATTCATTGTAAACAAATTCATAGTGTTCTATATTTAGTTTTCAATACTCAATGTTTAATATTTATTATTCAGTATTTAGTGTTGCATTTATTCCATATTCTGTGTCCATATTACATTTTTGGTATTTTTTGTTTCATTTGGGTTCAAAATGGTGTTTACTGTTTACTGTCTTCTGGACAGAAAGTGACATTTACTTGTCACTGTGTAATATAGGACATGTCACTGACCCCCTAGTGTGACCTTGTTATAGTTCTTTTGCATTTCTTCTGTCTGTCTAGGTGAAAGAGGAGTGTCGTTTTTTAAATGCGCCTCCTGTTCCACCCCGCTGTGCTAAAGGCCCCGCCCCAGCCCTCCAGTCCCCACCCGCTTCCCCAAAAGTCCAGCCACACAGACACTCAACCCAAACCTCTCATTTTATTCCTCTGGACTGCAAGAGAGGTAAAAATCACACACACAGAAAAATGTACTTATTCAAAGACTTTAAAGGTTAGTTCACCCAAAAATGTAAAGTATGTCATTAATTATTCACCCTCATGTCATTCTAAACCCGTAAGACTTTCGGTCATCTTCAGAACACAAATGAAGAAGATCTTTTTGATGAATTCTGAGAGCTTTCTGTCCCTCCATTGACAGCTACACAACTACCACTGTGATACTCCAAAAAGTTCAGAGATCATTAAAAGTAATCCTTATGAATTGAGTAGTTTAGTCCAGATTGATTTAAAAGACTTGATCACTTTATATGATGAACAGATTTTAGGCTTTTATTTACATATAAACATAGATCAACAAACATGAACAGAAGCTCAAAAACTTGGTATTTTTTAGGCACTTTTTGCGTTTCTTCGCCTATTCATGAACGATCGCTTCCTGTACTCCTCAGTTGTAAGTCGCTTTGGATAAAATGCATAAATGTAAAATGTAGCTCAACCGAACCTGCTTGACATGCGAGAATAAACCTCTTGCGGAAGCTCAAACGTGCTGCGTAACACGAGAATGAACCTCATTGGTTCTCGCTGAAGCTCAAATGTGATGCGTAACACGAA
This sequence comes from Gobiocypris rarus, assembly GCA_023029165.1. Taxonomy (NCBI): domain Eukaryota; kingdom Metazoa; phylum Chordata; class Actinopteri; order Cypriniformes; family Gobionidae; genus Gobiocypris; species Gobiocypris rarus. Next base: position 4,547,402 of record CM040917.1, read on the forward strand.
AATGAACCTCATTGGTTCTTGAAGAAGCTCAAATGTGATGCGTAACATGAGAATGAACCTCATTGGTTCTCGCTAAAGCTCAAATGTGCTGCGTAACACGAGAATGAACCTCATTGGTTCTTGAAGAAGCTCAAATGTGATGCGTAACATGAGAATGAACCTCATTGGTTCTTGAAGAAGCTCAAATGTGATGCGTAACACGAGAATGAACCTCATTGGTTCTCGCTGAAGCTCAAATGTGATGCGTAACACGAAAATGAACCTCATTGGTTCTCGCTGAAGCTCAAATGTGCTGTGTAACACGAGAATGAACCTCATTGGTTCTTGAAGAAGCTCAAATGTGATGCGTAACATGAGAATGAACCTCATTGGTTCTCGCTAAAGCTCAAATGTGCTGCGTAACACGAGAATGAACCCCATTGGTTCTTGAAGAAGCACAAATGTGCTGCGTAACAGAATGAACCCCATTGGTTCTCGCTGAAGCTCAAATGTGCTGCGTAACACGAGAATGAACCCCATTGGTTCTTGAAGAAGCACAAATGTGATGCGTACACGAGAATGAACCTCATTGGTTCTTGAAGAAGCACAAATGTGATGCGTACACACGAGAATGAACCTCATTGGTTCTCGCTTAAGCTCGAATGTGATGCGTAACACGAGAATGAACCCCATTGGTTCTCGCTGAAGCTCAAATGTGCTGCGTAACACGAGAATGAACCTCATTGGTTCTCGCTAAAGCTCAAATGTGCTGCGTAACACGAGAATGAACCCCATTGGTTCTTGAAGAAGCACAAATGTGATGCGTAACACGAGAATGAACCCCATTGGTTCTTGAAGAAGCACAAATGTGATGCGTAACACGAGAATGAACATCATTGGTTCTCGCTAAAGCTCAAATGTGCTGCGTAACACGAGAATGAACCCCATTGGTTCTTGAAGAAGCACAAATGTGATGCGTAACACGAGAATGAACCTCATTGGTTCTTGAAGAAGCTCAAATGTGCTGCGTAACACGAAAATGAACCCCATTGTTCTCACATGTCATGTGAACATGCTTGAAAGCTCAACTGGTCAATAGGGGGACAGAAAGCTCTTAGATTTCGTCAAAAAGATCTTCATTTGTTTTCTAAAGATGAATGAATGTCTTACCGGTTTGGAACAACATGAGGGTGAGTGACATACCAAGACAGTGGAGTCATATTGTTATATTGTGATAGAAAGTGCAACGTGAAATTTGGTGGAATAAGTCCCTGCCTTCTTATTAGAAATTGTGTCATGTCTATTGGCTAGTCCACCCTGAAATATAAATTTATATTAAGTTATATTTAAGCATAAGAAATAACATTTATGGGACAGTTCATGTCAAAAATATTTGCTGATCTGAAATGTAAGTGTGGCAAGAGGTTTGTGAGATTTCAGGATTGCCCCATTCAAGTAGATGACTTGGTCTTGGATGCCTAAAATAGCTGCCACAAAGGCGTTGCAAATTGCTTTTCTTGAAAGGAATATTGCAAATGGAAATATTGTGGTGTGGTGTACTCCTGGAGGGTTTAAATAGAGCCTTTTAAGTTATTAGTTGGAGATAAGTAGGAATGGGAATCAAGAGGAAGTTAATTATTCCATTAATGATTATTTTAGTACTTTCGAGCAAATATTTTCATTCGGAAGCACTGATAATTGATCCTAATTATATTAAATACTACTAAACAAAATCCTAAGGAACAAATGCTATGTTATTTTTTCATTTATTTAATGAGCAAGCAAAAAAGGCCTGCACACTAAGATGGTGAAAAGAGAAAACAAATAATCAAATGCCAGATAAAAACTACAGCAGAGGATCTGCAAATGTTTTGGTCACGACATGATCTTGCATTTGCTTTCTTGTAGTGTTTTTTCACTATCTTAAGCCCTATTAGAACGGGCCTAGTTTTCCAGGGGGACTTTGCAAAAGTACTTTATGATTTTAATCACGTCTGAATCTGCCAAGTCTGTGTTTTTCCTCACACAACAACCTCCAAAATTCCAGAGCAAATTACCTTCTGCTCTTCAGCTAAATCCACGGTCCTCTGAGAACCTAATCCTGTCCGAATGCGAATGTTGTTTTATCCTAACGCTTCTTCCTCAAGTGTTTTCTGACCTACATGAGGTAATGCTAGTGCACCAAAATTCGACAAGCTTTCTTTTAGTTTCAATATGGATGGTATCCTATGAAAAAAATTACTTTATAAAATTAATAAATAGAGCCAAATCACAGAAACTGTGAAGACCGCCCACGGGTAAAGTTTTTTTCCGTTCTTCGCTTAGGGGTAGAAAGAAGTTTTAAATTTGTCTGCCTCTCAATAACAAAATAAACACAACAAAAATGAGAAAACAGCAAGCATATTTTTTTAATAAAGCATAAGAAAAGCATTTGATCAAAGTAACGTGGAAACAAGGCGGAGCCTCTGCGCACACCTATCTATTACGTAAATCGCCACAGACCAATGGGAATTAGAAGGTGTTTACTTTGCGTTGGCAAGGCGTTTCAAACTCCTGAAACAAACACAAAATGAACTTCGTTTTGGCCTGATTTTGTTTGTTTTTCGATTCGCCTGAAGTATATCGGGGCCTTAAATCTGATTTCTCTGCTCACTTATGCAAGTTTATTATAAACAGCCACTGCTTTAAACTTTTAAAGTTTACTTAAATAGGGGTTTTATAATCAATTAAAATGATATCAACAAACAATAAATTAAAAGACATACTGTTCCAGCGTTGTTACGCCCACATCTAGAAAACACACACACACTTCCACCTCTGTAATAAACATGGAGTTGTTATTCCTGTCCGAATCGGTACATTAAAATAATAACAGACGTTGTGTGATAAAAATTGTAACTCAAACATTGTTTTGAAAACTAGTGTCGTCCAAATAGTGTGCGGGCCTATTTTGCAACTTTTACTTTTTTGATTATTTCTTTATTAATTAATTAATTTATTACAACACAACTCTCTCTCTTTCTCTCCCTCAGTTCTGCTCCTCGTAGCGGCAGCAGCTCTCCATCGCCGGACTCTTACTCTCTGTACTGTTACCCATGCACCTGGGCCGACTGTGTAACCTCTGACTCCTGCGTAAGCCCTGATCCTGCCCAGCCCGCGCAGGCCTGTTGGTCTCACCCTCGAGGAGGCGGAACCTATACCTCCAACATCCTCAACACACCTCTACTCAGCACTGACTCCGCCCAAAAGAACTACTCCACCTGCCCTAGACCACGGCCGGTGGCGCAGAACCGCTTTGCACCATTCGGTGCCCTAAACCCCTTTGCCAATCCAGGACACGCCCACGCCTCGTCCGACTGGCTCACAACTGGTAGGAACTCTCCCACTCTGATACCCGACCTCATTTGCTCCAGCCCCAAGGAGCCTCAAACCAATCAGGGAGCTTCAGAAGGTGGTCCCGAGCCTCTGCCCAGACCAGTCAAGAATTCAGAAGAGGACACGGTCACCGTGGACCCAGCCTCCGGATCAGTTACAATGACGAGGGGGGCAGAGGGCGGTGCTGGGTCTTCATGGCGACCCCCCGCAGAGCTCTGCTGGCTCTCAGTGGAGGAGGTTTCGTCCAGTCTGAGGTTTATCGGCCTTTCGGACGACGTGATTGGTCTGTTCAGTCGAGAGAGGATCGATGGCTCTATTTTCACTCAGCTGACAGAGGAAATCCTGTCGGAGGACTTTAATCTCACCAAACTACAGGTCAAAAAAATCATGCAGTTCATCGAGGGATGGAGACCCAAGATATGAGGGCAGCATTCTCCTGAACTTATGGATGTTTTTATTTGAGAGACACAAAATTACTCCAGCCACAATGAGTGCTTCTGCTCAGACAATTTCAGATGTTTTATAAGTCTGTGTGTGTGTGTGTGTCTGAAATACACCGCTCTAATCGAAGGACTGACAGATTGTGACTAATATATTATGGAGCACTATTTGATGTTTTTATTTTTGGGGTGGGGTGATTTAGTGTACCTTCAGTGGACAGTCAGAGCTCATCTTGTGGCCGTTCTGCTGTCTTTCAAGCGTTTACTGACTGTGTTTTGACCTCTTTTTTTCTGTTTTCTAATAATCTGACACGATTGTCAGTTGGATTTGGTTCAATCTGGGTGAATCTCATGAAACCTGTCAGGATCATGTCCAGGTCATATTTCACCCCAAAAGCAAAAATAAATTAATTGTCATTGTTAGAATGTATGAAAATCTCTCTCGTTACTGTAACATGAAAAAAAAAGGTTTAAATAATTTAAAGTTGTCACCTTCATTGTTTCAAAGCAGCTTTTCATTAATCATAAAATTAGTTATAAGCAGCTCTACAAGAGCAAATATTGTTGTCATTCAGCTCAAGCTAGTTCAGTGTTGATGCAAAACTCAAAAGTAGAACGTCTGAACATTATTTTAATGAGAATTTTGGGGAAATTCTGGTGAAAAAAAATATTTTTTTTTTGGGGGTGGTTTATGACTGGTTTGACAAGATTCACCCACTTGAGAACAATTTTCTCCTTACAATCTGCTCTCATAATGAGCTCATGTCATGCACACAGGAAGTGAGACTTTTTAGAGACTTAAAGAGTTCAGTTTGTGATGTACACACTAATAAGAGCAGTGAGTTTACAGTCTAAAGAACACACTGTAATTAGGTGACTGTAATTAAGAGTTTACTAAACACAGCCCACACTGATGGAGGATGTGTGTGTGAGGTGAGTCAGAGCTGCTGAAATGAGAAGGTTTTAGCCTTATCTCACTGTTTTTTATAAAATGTTTTATCAGCATTTCAGGAATGTTTCTTGAATGTTTATTTAACAGATTTCCCCCTTTGTAGATGCATTTGTACTTTGAATAATATTTAACAGCGGTAGTGTTTCATTTGTACTGTAATTTCATCATGTATGATTTAATCCTGCTGGATCAACTACAGAAAAGAATAAATCAATAGTGCTCACTTGAGCAAAGTGTTACTGTCAGGTAAATCCTCGATGTACTTGTTTCATATGTTCTGAATACTAAAGCAGTAAGCCCTGTGAAGCCATGGTTTACAGTGGATTTACAACAGCTAATGGTCGTTATAAAATTCACTGTAACCCACGGCTTCACAGGGCTTATTGCTTTTATAAAATATTAAAGCCAAAAATTATGTATCAGTAGACAAATTTCCATCCACAACTTTATTATCAACAAAATGAATATGCGTAAAAAAAAAAAAAGTGCAATTTGTTGTCTAAATCAAATTGGCCTTTTACCGATAAAATAAATGCATAATGTCATCCCTAAAAAAACAATACTGCACTAAATATCTGCCCTCAAGTCGTATTTTACAAATTATATCTTATCTTTCACATATTTGTAACATGCAGAGAGTAATGAGACAACTGAAATTCGCCAGTTTACTACTTAGTACTTACTATTTTCATGAATTACTAAATTAGGAAATATAAATCAGAAGAATAATTGTGGGACAGCTTGTCTGATAGGACTGCATGTAACTGTCTTTATGACACACATGGGTTTGTACACGGGGCAGGGCATTTGTCTTGTATGACATTTTTTTAGAAGGCCTATCCATAAAAAAGACTGGTACAGTAAAATTCGGTCATATAGAAACAATTTTAAATGGAAGCCTTGAACATGCAGTCAAGTCAGTCGCTATTTGACATGGCCGAGAACGCATGTCAGGTCATTCAAACCCCAAAAAAAGTTTGTTCTGGTTTCAGAGTTTCAAAAATATGCTCATTTTTTTTCTCAGAGACAGATCCAGCTGTAACCTAAACGTTTTTTATTTGTGTAGCCTATGTAACTTTTTTTTTTAATGGTCTATCTTAACAGATTAACAATTCAAAAATTCATTAGAGTTTTTTGGAATCAACCCACTTTATTTTTTCTAACTAGTTTGAGATTGTAAAAAAACAGACAAAATTACAAAAAATAAGGATGAATGATGTTTGAGAGGTAACACGTCTTATGTTTACCAATAGTAATAAAATCATTTAAATATACAGTTTAATAATATGAATATAATCGATTTAATGCATCTCTGAACTACAGAGAAACGGTGCTTTAACGGGAGCAACGCCTGAACGGCTAATTATGTGACACCAAATTTATTTGTGTTTAAGCCCTTTTCCTCGACAAAAAGTGTTTCCAAACTAGTTTTTCGCTACATTTGAAGTATCGACATACAATTTTAACCCCCTTTGTAAACCCCTTAAAGGGATAGTTCACCCAAAAAGTAAAAAATACTATGGTGGTCAATGGCTGCGGAAAACTGCTTGGTTACAAACATTCTTCCAAATATCTTCCTTTGTGTTCAGCAGAACAAAGAAATTCATACAGGTTTGGAACAACTTGAGGGTGAGTAGGCTAAATTATTTTCATTTTTTGGGGGGTGAAAATCCCTTTAACGGTTAAAAGGACAAGATATCGCAGCGAACATTCAAACTTTTTTTATTATGAACATAGGACTGATATCTAAATGCAGGTAATACACTCGCTCACTCAATATCTCTCTCTCTCACACAACTCTACATAATACAGTAGCTTTAATAAACAACATCAATGAGAACAAACAATTAAGTATTGCACACATAATGCTAAGAGTGGTTGCTAATGGTGTTGTGCACAGCTATTGACCAATCAGAATCAAGGAACTAACCGTTTTATTAGCTTTTTGTTGCGTACTACTGCATATAGTTGTTTGTAACTATTTTCGAACAGACAACTGACTTAAATGTAAGTCACTACTAATTTTGAGGGAAATTTTTACTTATTTTGGAAGGATTTTTGCCCCAAACCTCCTTTAATTTACGACGCTGCAGTCAGAGTTAAAGAGATAACAAAGCAAAACATTTAAATATGAACTTATATGCTCGCATTATTATTTCCTTACCTTGTGAGCAATGTGTATTTGTTTCCTGGCTTTGCTAAAAAGATATTGCGGTTGTGCTGAAAATCTCCCTCTGCTTTAAGACATGAGCGATCATATTTGGCGGGCTTGCCAGTGCCAATGGAGACTGTGATGACGCGTTTTAACGGTCGTCAGCATCTTACATCCTTACATTTAAAATACTATACTTTCGTTTAGCTAATTGAGCCAATGGTAACTATATATATAATAACTATATAAAAATATATATTTAATGTAGTCTCTCAATCACTCCTATAAAAGTTTACCCAACTTCGACGACTTCCACTTCTGAGAAACCCAGAAATGTAAAAATTGTGAATGGTGAAAATTCATACTGATTTGGAGTTACCATTAACCAACCGGATTAAAATATATATATATATATATATATATATATATATATATATATATATATATATATATATATATATATATATATATATATATATATATATATATATATATATATATATATATATATATATATATATATATATATTTTAAAGTTTCAAATAAAATATAATAAACTCATATTTGTTAAATCAATAATATTTTTTAATGAATTAATCCCCTGATTCTTTGAAAATCCCTGTAGGCTACTACAGTATATTCTTTGTGTCAGTATACATGCTTTATTTCAAACATATCAATGTGAGTATGAATACATTCTTCACTCAATCAGTTTTTCTTTGCATACAGAGAAATACCAGGACATATCGGGTGTAAGAAGTAGACCTTTTCAGTCAAAATTCAGAAGTTTATTGTAGCAGAATTATAATGCAAACATACAAACTACTATGCTATACAAAAAATACAATAATAACTGTGCAAAAGTCCCTCTCCAGCTCAGACTGGAGATAATCTGAGGCACCTTGGTTAAAAAAAAAGTAGCTGCAACATTCAGAAATGTTTTTACAGTGTATTGTAGTGAAGTTATGTACCTGGATGAATATTCTACCGTAAAATTATTTAATCGGTAAAAAAAAAATCTTGTTGTTGAGAACAAATCTCAATTTTGCTGAGATTTTATATCGTTAATGTTTCTTTGATCACATAAACAAACTGGTAAATTATGTACAGGCCAAGTTAGGAAAGTGCTGCTTTTTAACCCACAAATGATAAAACACAAAAAGGATTTGAAAATGATGCACTACTTAAAGTAAGTAAATGTGATACCAAATCAGAAAATTATAATGGTGGTGAATTTTCACTTGTGGAATTTCTTGCTGGAGTTCTTGGCGTGGTCAATGAGCAGCTGACAGGGGGTGAACTGGTTACCATAAACCTCTTCAAAGCGCTTCATTTTCTGGACAAGTTTGTCTGCTCCGAATGAATCCACAAAACGGAATGGGCCTAAAATGTGGGGAAAAAGTGGGTTGCCAAAGTTTACTTTGCAAATCCTTAATAATCCCCAGGCACAATGCGGTATGCCTCAGGGTTAAGTGCTAGGCACGCATCAGTTACGATAAATCATTTTAATTACAAGGTGTGTAATGTGTGTTACCTCCCAAGCAAGGCGGGAAGCCAAGTCCAAACACGGCTCCGATGTCTCCCTGCACAGGGTCGGGCAGAATGCCTTCCTGTAGACACAGTACGGCCTCGTTCACAAATCGAGACACGAGTCTGTACTGAATATCCTCATCGGCGGAGCTAAAGAGGGACAGAGGGAAATATGAAGAGGGTTTTGTAATGTAAATCAAGGTTTAGGCTGCTACAATCTGTGGCGTTAATCACGTAAAAACCAACTTACACAGCAGGGGGCGCTGTTAGCTTGAAGCTCTTAAGAATCTCTTCGGCTCCTGAATTCACACTCTTTTCTTTCGACTTGGCTCCGTACACGTAACAACCCTTTCCAGACTTGCGTCCTGAAGTGCACACATACACATGCAAAAACAATCTGAAAGCTGAATTCTAATGCGACAAGAATATTTTGGCTTTTTCGCTATAGTTGCTCAAATTTAAAATGCACAATTTTTGTATGAACTATCCCTTTAACTTGCTGTTAATGTTCTGTAAGACAGACAATTCTGAGAAGTCATGAAGATAAAAGCTGTATGTAGTGTAACAGATGTACCTTTGAACCCCTTTTGGACCATCATCTTCAAGACCTCAACATTTCCTCCTCCGAATCGTGTTCCAAAAGCCTTGCCAAGATCCTCTGCAACATGAGCCGCCACGTCAATACCGACCTCGTCAGCAAGTGTCGCCGCGCCGACAGGAAACCCGAATCCTGTTGTCAGGGAATCCAGTTTCTTGGGCCCAACTCCTTCCTGCAACCAAAGTGATGAGACAGGAAGATTAGAGTTGGCTCATAGAATAAAAATAGTTTTGCACAAACAGTCAAATTCAATTATTGAATAGAAAATGTAATTATATCATCTGGTTCTTCACAAAGACACCTTTTAACCACAAGCAAGCAATTTATAAAACACTTTAAACACCCTGTAAGCATCAAGGCTATCTTCATCGTGAGAACAAAAGTGTGTAATTCATACAATTAACAAATTAATCCCTAACTAACATCAGTTAACCCCAGAATAAAAATGGTCTATTTACATTAAAAACAGTGCAGTCCAGTAAACTATGTTTAATATTCACTGGTATTTGACAAAAAAGGCATGATGGTGGTTCTTCACTCTTCTTATACACAAACAAGCAGACTTCCTAATTCTAACAAATAAAGATCATTTATCTATGCACCAGCTATTCAAACATATAGGAATTTACCTGCAGTGCACGAACAGCCTCAGCTAACATGGGCGCCAGACAGCGAGTGGTGTAAAACCCTGGGCCGTCCTGTTGAAATATACACATAGTCAATCACTAATGCCTGATGAACGCTGAAAACATGCAACAGAACATGTTCTTACCCCCACCACTATGATGACCTTCCCCTGTTTAAGCCCCACGGCCACAGCAGATGCTGTTGTGTCTTTGGATGTTTTATCTGTGGTGATGATTTCCAGCAGTTGCATTTTATCAACTGGAGAGAAATAATGCATCCCGATCACCTACATAACACACATGTAGTTCAGCAAAAAGACTTTTGCAATAAATCACTCCTTCAGAAATGACTAATGAAAATTCAAACGCACACATGCACACCTTTTCAGGTCTCCTGCTGGCTGCTGCGATGTCTTTGATCGGCAGAGCGGATGTGTTGGTGGCAAACACACAGTGAGGAGGAATCACCTGCGCATAGGATGGGTATGGTCAGTAGTGTATACGACTTAAAACTTACCAGCACAGCTATACAGCTATACACCACACACACACACACACACACACACACACACACACACACACACACACACACACACACACACACAGCTGTACTTACAGCCTCAACCTCCTTCAACACTTTATGTTTGATTGACAGGTCTTCAAACACAGCCTCAATGACCATATCCACATTCTCAAAACCACGGTAGTCCAGCTGTCCTGACAGCAAGGACATAATCCCATCTCTCTCAAACGAAGTCAGACTCTTCTTTTTTGTTTTGTCGTTAAGTCTGAGAAAGAAAAAAATATATATATATTTATTTAATTTTATATATGTTCTACGTATAAATATAAACACTTAAAATACATAAAAATACAACATATAGAAATGGTTTTCCATGTTCAACTTAAATGTAATAATGGGTTTAAAATTTTAACATATTTGTCGGCACCAATAGCCCCGTGGTAAGTGTACCGACATATAGCGCAACCCGATTCCGATTCCCAGCTCGAGGTCCTTTGCCAATCCCATTCCCCTCTTTCTCCACCCCACACTTTCCTAGCATAATCTCTACTGTACTATCCAATAATGGTACAAAAAAAAGATATAACTTAAAATAAAATGTTAAAATATGAACTATGTACGAATATATTTACCATTTATAAAAAATGGAAGTAATTTATACAAAATAATACATTAATACAAGAAAATAAAACATTGCAAAGTATTTTATCAATTTTTTTTTTACAAATACATTTATAGAGAATGCACTTACAATCATACACCTTTCTAGCCAAAATATTTAGAAAAAACGATTCACAAAAGACATTTCCATGATTTTTCCAGGCTTGGAAATCACAAATGTGAAAAAAATCCCTGATATTTCCAGGCTTGCCATTACTGTGGGAACACTTATCATAAGAGGATACTTCAATAGTTTGACATTTTGATATTTGTTTTTATATTTTTATGTTTAAATTTGAACAGAGCAATTTCATGGCGGCCTATGGACAGAAAGATCCCAGCACTGACATCTGGTGGCTCTCAGCTCTAATTGTTCCTTTCTAATGTCGTGGAGTGCAGCGCCCCCTGCTGCCTCACACTATAACCTGCAGCTGATGTTGCTACGTCAAGTGGGTTTGAAAAAAAACTGCCCTGTATTTTTATATTATATATATCATGATTATGAACATCTATGTGTGCTACACCAACCCTTTGTACACCTGTTGTTGACCTCTGGCAAGTCCTTCCTGTGTCGAGTCCTTTAGGATGGTCGACACACCCTTGTCTACCGTTACCTGGGCGACGCCTGCTCCCATAAGCCCCGCCCCCAAGACAGCCAGCTTCCTAAAAAAAATACAATCAGTTATTACACCCATGTCCTGATGACATCATATCACTAAGCTCCTCCCAACAGACTTACTTCACATCTCTCTCCGGGCGCCCAAAGTGGTTCTTTTTGCATGCCACCTGACCATGATACAGGCCAATCAGAGCTCTGGACTCTGATGTCATCGCCAGCTTGCCGAAGTTCTAGAAAACGGACAAGAGGAGCAGCATGAATCAATTATGCTAATTATTAACTAAACCTGTAAGGCCTAACATATGGAAATAATAGTGGAATAATAATAAAACAATTTATTGAACATTTGGACAAAATATAAAAAGAAATTTAAAAATATTGCATGTGTTTTATGTTTTGATACATCAGGAATTTATGGCTCATATACGTAGTAGGCCTATGATATGAGAATATGGAGCTCATACTTGACGATGAAAAAACACATCAGTTTTATTTAGAGGGCCAAACTGATCAGAAATATGGTGCAGTTGATATTTACGTGGCCTGAAAGTATGATTCAAATTCTCAGAAAAAGTATCAGAATTAATGAGATCTCACTAAATTAATGAGATCTTTATAACAGTATAGCAGATACTTACATAAAATACATATAAATATTGTTGTCACAATAGATCTCCCAATAATATGTCTTAGTAAGATATTTAAATGCTTGGTTTTATGATAAAATTTTACTGTGGGCGTAAATACATCATGCAATGCAAAGATGATTAAGAGATGAACAAATATAAATTTCTCAAAAGCAAAATTTGATACTCTCAAATTTGATACTTATGTGGTTTTTCAAAAAAAAAAAAAATGTTTATTGGATGATCAAATAATGTTGCTTCAGTACCGTAAATATTTCTAACAATATAAAAGTTGTTCTTACATTTACTCTATAAAAATCTGTAAAGATTCCAAAGCAAAAAACACACAGCAAAAGTATAAACTATCAATCTGACAACAGAAGGCATGTATTAGATTGTGTGCAACAGGTTTTTCAGCAAAGTTTTGCTTGTGTTGTTCATTTAGAGGCCTTTGCATTTCAAATATGATACAGTAGACTTTACAGGTTTAAACTCAGTGAAATCGGATTGGATGTGCCACATTCAGGAGGGGATGATACTGACCTGAGATTCAGTCTGATATCCAGCAGCGTTTCCGTTCTCAATGCCTGTCTGGACACACTAAAAACACACAAAAACCTGTGAGTTCATGAGCGCCTGAGAGTATGTATGCCTGTGCATGCGTGCGTTTACCTCTATAATCTTCAGCGCGCAGGATAGAGCCCTTTACTCTGTTTCATGACTTTACTGTGGACAGTTTTGTAGATCTGTTTCCTGACCGGTGGCAGACCCAGTATAAAATCCTGCACCTCTGGAAAACACAGATTATAAAACAATAACATGCCCTTAATAATCAGACATGTCGAGAGTCTGCCTTATCTCATCTCGACACTGATGTGTTTGTCTTACTCTGCATGAGTCCTTTCTTCTTCTCCACAGCAACTTTTTTACCAGCGAGACCTTTAGCGAAATCAACAGCCACTTCCTCCAGATACTCAATGGTCCTCTCTTCTGGACTCTTCAGTCCTGGACCTGCCACATAAAACACAAACACGTTACAGGGGTCCAATTCTGTACCTGTGCAGCTTTTAATCTTTCCTCTGAAGTCCACTTCAAAAGCTAGTCAAGGTTTCTTGCATCAGTTTTTTCATGACAGTTTTCCCTTTTTAATGAACCAGACTGTTGTTGCTACTGAACCTTTGTAAAGTCTCCCTGCAGTCAATCATGTTATCCCTTAAAACTCATCTTTGATTATCAAAATGACAAATTTAAACCTTGTTTTTTACCTTTGAAAATAATTTCTTCATGCCTTAAAGTAGCTTAAATATATCTCTACACCCTTGCTAAATTTAGTTGCATTTAAGAACTTAAACTGAAACACAAGTAATTGAAAGATCCTATGCTTTGCTTTAATTTACTTGTATTTTAGTTCAACTTAGTTTTAGTTGGCAACATTTCACATTTTCATTTCATAAGTTTCATTTGTTCGTCATATTTATTTTGTCTTTTATTTCAGCTTCAAGTAACAAAAACAATTTTTAATGGTTTTAGTATAACTTAACAATAACAACACTCTGGAAAGGAAGTTAAAGGTGCACTATGTAACTTTTCCGCTAAAGGGCACCTATTCAAAACAAAGCCGTAGCTTGATGACGCCAAGTTTGAGCACAGATTCTTGGGACATGTGGTGTTCACCTCACATCGGGACAGGACTCGAGCAGAAATCATGTTTATGGGTGCGATTATTAACATTACTGCAGTATGAAGCAGAGCAGGACCGAGTGTTGTGGGAGCTGAGCAAGGCCACTGGAGCGATTGTTATGAAACAAATGGCTTGCGAGCAGCGGGACTTTTATTATGACGGGACACAGTCGCCGGCGCCATTTCCGCTTTTCCAGTCATGAGTATGAGATAACGCTGTTTATCATATTAGATACATTTAAGTGTGTTTATGACGTTTAATGGTGTTATGATGTTACTCTGTGCGTTCGCTCTGCAGCTGATGTGACACTTGTTCACACTGTGGTAAGAGTAAAGCGTTTCTGCAAAATAAAACCGGAAACCGAGGGTAACGCAGATATGACACAATTGACAGGCGACTCCCTCACACGTAGCAAAAATAGCAAAATAGCCATTTTCTCACGATTTACAAATAGTTGGAAAGATTTGGAATATTGTAAGTACTCAACTGAAAAAAAAAATTAAATAACACTGGCCTAGTGGTTTTTGGATATTTTACTGCAAAAATCCTACATAGTGCACCTTTAATGTTACAGTATGCCTAGTTACTATTTTAAACTTTAATATTTTTTTAAAAACAATAATTATCTATGATATCAGCCCCCTCAATATAGTGACATGATAATTTGTGATAGAGGGTTTATTTATTATTATAATTGATTAAATCACCCAGAGGATCCACCAGCTGATGTACGAGCCCCATTTTTTTGGCTTTATCTGGCCTTATGTTCCTGCCGGTCAGCATCATATCAAACGCAGTGGGAAGGCCAACCTAAGACACACAAACATCATTATGAAACCATTAGAGTTGGGTTTTGTCTACATCTGAGCGGTTAGGGAGCGTCAGTAAAGTCCTCACTATTTTGGGAAGCCGCTGAGTCCCTCCAGCCCCGGGGAGCAGTCCCAGCATCACCTCTGGGGTGCCCAGAACCGTCTTCTTACTCTTAGTGGCCAGACGGTACTGACATGCAATGGCAAACTGAAAGAACAAGAGAATGAGAATCATGGGTAAACTGTAATTAGTTTTAGTTAACAATAACATCACTGCTTTTCACACAGTTAAAGGCATCTCAAAGGTGATTTAAAAACAAATAAGTGTGAAATAATTCAAGTGAATGAATATGATCATGTGCTGACCTCCAATCCGCCGCCCAGACAGGAGCCGTTTATAGCAGCCACAATAGGGATGGGGGATTTCTCAATCTGGTCAAACATCTTCTGTCCTTCTTGTGACAGTGATGTCACTTCCTCTGCTGTGCTGCAGGCCTGAATCATACTGAAAGATGAAGATAATGATGAATACGAGTCTCTATAAATGGTCTAAGCAATCTGCTTGTGTGAGAGTGTGTGTGTGGTACTTTATGTCGGCTCCTGCGATGAAGCATCCTGGCTTTCTGGATATGAGGACGGCGCTCTTCACTGCTGAATTCCCCCAAATCTCATTCATCACCGCCGCCATCTCTGCCTGCATCTGCTTGGACAGAGTATTCACCTACAAAACACATGATAATTATATACTATTTCAGTTCAAACGTTTGGAGTCAATAATGATTTCTGAAAGAAGTCTCTTCTGCTCACCAAGGCTGCATTTATTTGATGAAAAATACAGTAAAACAGTAATATTTTGAAATATTACTACAATTTAGTTTACTATCTGAATATATTTTAAAATGTCATTACTCCAGTCTTTAGTGTCACATGATCTTTCAGAAATCATTCTAATATGCTAATTTGCTGCTCAAGAAACATTTATTATTATTAATGTTTCGCTGCTTCATATTTTTGCAGAAACCATGATACATAGTTTTTTCTGAATTCTTTGACTAATATAAAGTTAAAAAGCATTTATTTGAAAAATAAATCTTTGTTAAACTTATATATTTCTTTACTGTCACTTTTAGTCAATTTAATGCATCCTTGCTGAATAGAAGTTGTGGCGAGGTGGACGAGCGAGAGATGTGGAAGGAGCGAGTCCTCTCCTGAGGGAGCTCGGAGGCATATAAGGACGAGCGACACCAGTGAAGGACGAGAGAGGACCAGGCCTGGACTTTATGTTTTGTTTTGTTTATGTTTTATTATGTGTGTGCTTGGCAGCCGCCGAGTTACTTTCGGTTTGTTTATTTACATCTTAAATGTTCGTCGGTTCCCGCCTCCTTCCTCCTTATTCTATGAACTGTGTTACAGAAGTATTCATTTCTATAAAAAAAATCTTCCTTACCCCAAACTTTTGAAGAATAAACACTTAAAAAACACTATAAAAACTGACATTATTACATCGGAGGAATTCATTTGAAAACAGAACACACCTTTGAGTTTGGATCATTGATTCGTACCACAGCAACATTATCCTTGACTTCATAACTGACATGAGTGCGAGCTGCAGACAGCGACAGAGACAAAGGAGTGAATAAACATATTAAACATATTTCCGTTCATCAATTCGTTTTTTTTTATAGTTACCCAGCACAGTTGATGATGTGGATAGACATCTCTGTCCATGACCTATGACCCAAAACATAAATAAACATGATCACACAGGTATAAAGTTCAATGGGAAAAGCACATAGAGGTCATTTCCTTTTAACAAAGAAACATTTATGAATATTGTAACTGTAAAAGGATGGTTTGTGTTTATGATTAAACAAGTGATTTATTAACTATCATTCTGTACCTTATCTAATAAAATTCAGCAGTAAATAAAATAAATCATCATCTGAAAGCTGAATAAAAAAAAGCTTTCCATTGATGTATGGTTTGTTAGGATACTCCAATATTTGGCTGAGATAAAATTATTTGAAAATCTGGAATCTGAGGGTGCAAAAAAATCTAAATATTGAGAAAATCACCTTTAAAGATGTCCAAATGAAGTCCATAGCAAGGCATATTACTACTAATAATAAATGTTTTATATATTTAGGGTAGGAAATGTACAAAATATCTTTATGGAACATGATCTTTACATAATAATGATTTTTGGCATAAAAGAAAAATCTATAATTTTGACCCATGCAATGTATTATTGGCTATTGCCACAAACATATCCGTGCGACTTATGACGGGTTTTGTGGTCCAGGGTCACATTTATTTAATTAAATTTGTGTCTCTGTTGGAATGCAGAGGTGACACTTTGGAGACACGCATTACCTCTGCCCCAGTTTCCCCGTACAGCCCCACCTGTCGCATTCACATGACCAAACACACACACGCGTGCGCGTACACGTGTCTGCGTGTGTCCAATCAGAGGTCAGCGGGTCATAGGACGTTTGTATGAGTTAAAATAATACTAAAGAAATCATAAACTTTGAACAAATACACATCAATATACATTAAATCCTATAATTGTAATAAATATTATTGTAATATACACAGGCTTAAATTATTTTAGTTTTTTATTAATGCTTTTATTAATACAAATATTGACTATTGATGCTACATGTACCATATAATAAAAAATGACTAGCATAATCTTATTTTCCATTTCCATTATGCATTATATATATATATATATATATATATATATATATATATATATATATATATATATATATATATATATATATATATATTTACATGTTGAGTGTTTTTAACATTCTACATGTTCTGTATAAGAATATGAGAAACAGTTATTTACCATATTTAAATACCATAGTCACTGTTATTACTACACTTATATATTTTACAAAATAGCCAGATTTACACAGAATAATTCATACACGATACATATATAATGATAATAATGATACATAAACTTTTGTAGAATGTTTCACATGTAGTAAAACTGTGGTACCTTCGCACTATCCATCAATGTAATAAAATAATAATAATGCAAATAAAAGAACTTACTTTAAATTGTTTAAAGGTGCATCTGTATTCATTTTTTACTATTTCAACGTCACAAAAACTATTTATAGATTCGCCCACGTATTACAACTAAATTTATATTACTAATCACGTGAGTATAATTATAATTTAAAATGTTATAGATTACACCATTACTATAATTTATATTTGCTCATCTGTGACCCACTGACCTGTACTGTAAAAACTAGGTGAAAGTTCATTCATGCAGGTCACCTCATTCAACCTCTCCTAACCACACTTAAAACGCGCTAATAATGGATATACAAGGACAATATAAAACAATATGCACAATAATACGTTTGTGAAAAAAAGTTTGTCACCTGTGACAGTTTTCGCTGCTATACAGCAGCCCCGCGACAACAGCAGTCTCGCGCTCGCCATCCTTCTCAAAACGACGTCAGCGTCACTGACAAGCGCGTGCCCCGGTGCAGCAGCCACCATTTAGGCTGCCAATTTAGCGCCTTTACATAAAACCATATCCCCCACCCCTCCCTTTAGTGGATATAATATCGTTTTATTTATTTTTTGTGTGTGTATTGATGTGAATATAAAAAAAAAACATATATAAAGCAAGTATCCGCTGGATTTTCCCTGCTCAGGCAGTGATTCGGGTTGCTAGGTTTACGCGGGGTCCTGCTGCTCGTGCACTGCTGTAGTCATTAGACAGACGCGAGACATCTAACATCGCGCTCTCTCCATTTATACAACAGTAACAGGTAAATATCTAATTTATGTACTTATATTAAACCAAATATTGTGTTTATATGATCAATCCTGATGAATATCGTAAACGGTGTTATTAGGCATGCGGAAGAATGAATGCGTGCACTTGTTTATGTGTGTTAAAGTGACATTTGTATGTCTCATTACTGCTGCTTTACGGTCATGTGTAGTTATATCATGATCAGTTTTGTTTTATAATGATGCCAGGATCTTCAGTAGTTGTTTAATGCGTTTGCGTATTTGCCCTTGTCCAGTCTACTGACAGAAGTAGGTGAAGGGTCACACACACACACACACACACACACACACACACACACACACACACACACACACACACACACACACACACACACACCAGTGTCAGACATATTTATATTACTGTATTATCATTATTATCACATTCAGTACGTAACCGGTTAATGTAAAGTATGAATAGCTTGACACTTGACACTATCAACACTTACACAATGTCTAAAAGTCATTGCATTGATGCAAAATATCAAAGCAAGTGCCATTTATATGAAAGAAAGATAGCACAAGCAAAGGGGTTTCAAGCCAAGAGTTTTAAATGATGTAATGTTAAACATGAAGAGTTAGTATTCAGTATATTTGTGGTTAGTGGAGCATGTTGGTAGTTAATGTTATGGTCCTTCTTCTGCTAGGTATCATTCATTCATCCACTAAAAATGTCCAAAACAACAGCTGATCACCATCTGAGCACAAATGACACTTAGTTTTGATATTTTGTTACTTAATATACTTCAAACATGTTCACTTTTTATTTTAAAGGCCTCTGTGCATGATATTAAATATATATATATATATATATATATATATATATATATATATATATATATATATATATATATATATATATATATATATATATATATATATATATATATACATATACAGGGCTGTGTTTCCCAAAAGCACCGTGAGCTAAGTTGATTGTACAGAACATTGCAGTGGTCTTCATCATCAACATGGGCTCACAATGCTTTTGGGAAACGCAGCCCAGGTCAGTGTAAAATATAAATACAACACTAACATCACTGATACAGTACATTCAGTAGGATAATAAAAGATGAATTTATTATGCTTTACTCATTTCTGTCAAGTTTTATTTTTGTTGGTCTTTATTGTGAATGAGAAATAAAGTCAATTTTTATCTTAGCTGTTACATGTTTTCTGCTGTTTGAGATAAGTTGTTTAAACATACTATATATATATATATATATAATTTTTTTATTTAACACATACTAGAGCTGCATGATTCTGGATGATGTAATCATATTTAAATTTTAAAATTATTTTAAAACAATCGGTTTGAGTGAATGATTCAGTGACTCAATTATAAATACTTCACTTGTTTCATGATGAATCAGCATTTTTGAACAAATCTCTTGAATTAATCATTCAATGACACCTGTCGTTAAGAGCCCTTTTTTAATGATCTGAATGCATGGCACAGGTGCACTTATAGGGTGTGTCTGAAACCACTTTTGCTAGTTCAACGATGGAAAAAAACAGTCAGCGCACCAGGCATATGGTCCAAAAGGGTTGTCTCTTAATGAGTCATGAAATTGTGTTTTCAGCCTAACGTGCAATAAACCAATCAGAGTGTCTTCTCCCATTCCCTTTAAAAGCCAGTTGTGCTCGCGCCATGGCGGATTCACTATTCACCTGCCGGAAAGAGCAGAAAGACTAAACGCTTCTCCATAGAGGAATCCTTTTAGTTTTAATATTTACAACTATTTGTGTGCTGCTGTGCGTCCGTGTGTAATAAGCAGTGTGCATAAGCAGTGTGTACCCACCTATAGGCGCATATTACTAAGGCGCTCTTTAAATAACACAAAAAATCCTGCGCTTGCTGTTGACTGGTGTTCCATTGCGCCGAGGGTATTATAGGGTGTTTGATAGGGCCTTAAGTCTCTTGTCACCAACTACTGGTGTAATGATGTAATTGATACAATCTTTGTTTGAAGTGCCAAGTTACTTTCCAAGTTAAAGGATTTGCTATATTTCAATCGCTATTCGCTACCATAGACATCAGTGATTATATCCAAGCTATACTTGGATAAACTTTTTTATCCTAGTACTTCTGTGATAATTTTAAAATTTGTAACACAGAAATAACAATATTGTTTTTTGTTTTTTTTTTGGTAAAGGTTTAATAGAGAGACACATATTTGACATTTAGGAATGAGATGGTGTGGGTGTTTAAATCGAGATTGCAATATTTTAATGATTAATCATGCACCTCTAACACACACGCACGCACACACGCACGCACATGTTGGGTTTTCATGTTTTATGGGGACATTCCATAGGCGTAATGCATTTTATACTGTACAAACTGTATTTTCTATCCTCCTACACTGCCCCTGCCCCTAAACCTACCCATCACAGGAGACATGCTGCATTTTTACTTTTTCAAAAAACATCACTTAGTGTGATTTATGAACTGTTTTCCTCATGGGGACCAAAAAGTGTCCCCACAAGGACAAGGATTTCGGATATTGCCATCTTTGTGGGGACATTTTGTCCCCATACCGTAGGGATTACCAGGACGCACACACGCATACGCACACGCACACACACCATATTCATCTTGCATACTTGCCTATAAACAGATTCTGATTTACTCTGTCAGATTATGTGTGCACTTGCTTTGAAATATTAGTCATAATAATATATACTTTTTCCAGATAATCAAAGATGGCATCTATGTTGTTGACTTCACTAAGGAGCAGTCCACTGACCTCTGTGCAGGCTGCCCAGTTCGGTAAGACGTCCTCCACAGAGCTAATGAACACTTCACTTTATGCAGATGTTATGTCCTTATCACTCATTAGAACTGTTTCTCCCCAGCTGCTCGCTCTCTCAGCACATCTGTCCATCTGCAAGCTCAAGGTATCTATAGCAATCTATAAGGTCCAAATTAAACAAAATCAAATAAATACTTTTAATATTACATGTGATAAAAGAAAAATGCACATTTCTTAAAATATTGTTGGTATTATTTTCTGTGTCTTTTATAACTAAATAGCAAAGAGCAAGAAGACTCTGGCCAAACCAGGAGTGAAGAACATCGTTCTGGTGGATGGCGTCCGAACCCCCTTCCTGCTGTCGGGCACCACGTAAGACATGGCCTGACAAGTTGCATAATTCAAACTGAAACATAACAATAACTTAAATTATACAATCAGGAGAAAGGAGATTAAAGCAGCATTGTTTATTGATAATGGATAATTGGAAACATCTGGGGTCACTTAATACATCTGAGATGATTTGACAGATGCCCGATCTACTAATCGTGATAACTGATCTCTGGCTAATTTTGTTCTTCAAACAAATTTGCGGATTTTATTAAAATGTCTGGATTAAGTTACTGCGCGTTCTTGTGTTCCCTGAAGAGGGCAGATGCATCCATACTCTAAACCACGATCAGCAATGCAGCGATTGGCTGCCGGCAAGACAGCAATGCAATGACATCATATAATTAAAAAAGACACCTGACGAAAAACTTGAAGAAGTTCTGGACCTTTATAAGGACACATTTAATAGATAAATTAAATGTGTACTGTTTGTTTTTAAATCATGATTTTATTTATATATACAATTTCTAGTATTTGTACAGCCTTTACATTTTTATTTCAGTGCGTAGTTAGCCATTCATTTAATTTTATCTTTGAAGTAGATTTGTTACATGACTGCATTAATTAAAGTTTCTTAAAGGTCAAGGTCAAGTTATACATCAAGCCACTCAAATGAATGCACAGCTCAGATAAACTGTACAGAGATAAGCTGCATTATAGTTATATAAATTTGCTTCAAAACTGGAGTTCACTTGAGAAAAATATAAATAAAACAAAGGAATTGACTATTAGTAGAAATAGAGTAGATGTTATTGGAGGTTTAGAACCTTTGATACTTGACGGTTATCAAATAGAGTTGGTTGAAAGTTTCAGATATTTAGGAACATTTATTGATAGTATGTCTCTAAAAAAGCAATGCAGAGATTATATCTTCTTAGGAGGTTGAAACATTTTGGTGTGAGTGAACATATTTTAGAGATGGTTTATAAGAATCTTGAGTGTTATGTTTTAATATGACTATGTGGTATGGGCTATTGCTAGTTAAAGAGACTCCAATAAAATTATAAAGTAATGATTCCATCACGAATAAATCTCAATCAAGTGGCTGTGTCTATAGTATTATACACTAAACAACATTATAATATTATTTTCAAATACATTTTTATATTATTATTATTTTTAAATTATTTTTGACCCTGATTCAGTAATGAACTCTTGTGATAAAGTATCAGTGGCCGGGACAGATTTTAAGTATCACCTCAAGATGCAATCTAATCCTGTTTACATGAAATAAACCTGCCCTCGAGGAAGTTTAAGCTTACGGACCTGTTACTATGGCAGCAAGTCCTGGATGAGCGTCAAAGAACCAAACAATCCAAGATCATGCCGAATCATCAGCAATCGAATCCAGCTAACTGAGTCCACTTTCAACCACTTCCGTCCTGATTTATTTTAGGGGAGGTTCTATGGGCGGGTAAATTTATAGGTTTTTTCAGATCTTTTGATCTAATGGACAAAATACTCACGCAATTTACGTTTAAACACAACCGGAGACGACGGAAAAACACATGGAGAGCATCAGCTTTTGTTTCTGCTCTGATAGCCTCAAGACCAGCCAAACGCTGTGAGTGTGTGTTAGAAGTCAGCAATGGTGAGAGAACATTGTGCTTGGGAAGTTTTTTGTTTTCAAACCAAACTTGGGTCTCCAGCTGACAAATTTTAAATCCCGCCTGGCTAGCGCGCTTCCCATATTGTTAGGTCAGAAGGCGGAGAGTAGGTGTCTTTTGTGGCTGTTTGAACGCATTCGACCACATGAGTGTTTACACTGCAAAAGCAGTCCGGTTTAATGCGTCCTCTGGAAGTGGTTGTCTTAGGAATATCATTGCAGTGCTGCCTGTGAAAAACTGTGATGTGATATTCTTTGTGTCTCTGCTCTCTCTGTCTTTGTTCATAGATACGCTGATCTGATGCCCCATGATCTGGCCAGAGCAGCATTACAGTGCGTCACTACACACATACACATACACACACAACATAAAGACTCACTCATCACTCTTAGGTTCAGGACTAACTGTTTGTCTGTGTTTTTCTTCAGGGGTCTGCTGAACAGAACCGCTTTACCTAAAGATGCTGTTGATTATATTGTCTATGGAACAGTTATTCAGGAAGTGAAGACCAGTAATGTGGCCAGAGAGGTCAGTCTGTCCTCCAGTCTGTGATGATTTCTAAAATAAGAATTTGGATGTTGAAGCTATTTTAGTTTGTGAGGCCTGTGTTTATTGGTTGGCTGCTGAGAAACATGCTATCAGACTGACTAATGAGAGGTCGGGCATCTGTACAGCGATTTCATCTTATTACTGAGCGTTACTACAGTGTTTGTTTGTATTTTGTGTACCGTTTGCCACGTTCCTGTTTATCAGTTCAATTCAGTGCAACATACTGTGCATTCAAACATTAAGCGAACGCAATCACAACATATATTACACATTTAATTTAATGAAAAGGTTTAATTGTGTAAATAGTTAAAAAGTGACTTTACTGCTCCTGTAAATGTTTTTCTGTCCTAATTATCTTTTAGTGGGCATGAAAAATTATTTTGCATTATTACTTGTCAAAAGTTGGAAACAAAATTTGTAAATGTTTTTTAAAAGAAGCCTCTTCTGCTCACCAAGGCTGCAGTTATTTGATCAAAAATACAGTAAAAGCAGTAATATTGCTAAATGTTATTACAAATGAAAATAACTGTTTTCTATCTGAATACATTTTAAAGTGTAATTTATTCCAGTAACCAAAGCTGAATTTTCTGCATCATTACTCCAGTCTTCAGTGTCACATGATCCTTCAGAAATCATTTCAATATGCTGATTTTCTGCTCAAGAAACATTTTGATTATTGTCATTATTCTCAGTATTGAAAACAGTTGTGCTGCTTAATATTTTGTGAAAATCCTCTTTTTTCAGGTTTTTTAATGAATAGAAACTTCAATGAACAGCATTTATTGCAGAATTTATTATGAAGAGCAGAAATTTAATAAAGCATTTATTAAATAGAAATCTTTTGTAACATTATAAATATCTTCACTGTCACTCTTGATCAGTTAAATGCAACCTTGATGAATAAAAGTATTGATTTCTCTCTTTTTTCATCTTACCACAAATATTTGAATTATATCATTTCCACAAAAATGTTAAGCATCAAAAACATGATAATGATCAGAATCGGAATGATTCCTGAAGGATCATGTGACACTGAAGACTGGAGTTATGATGCTGAAAATTCAGCTTTGATCACAGGAATAAGTAAATAGTCACATAGAAAAACGTTCTTTTAAATTATAATAATATTTCACAATATTACTGTTTTACTATATATTTTTTATTAAATTGAACAGTTTGGTGAGCAGAAGAGACATCTTTCAAAAACATAAAAATGTTAATGTTTCCAAACTTTTGAAATAATGCATATATTAAATTTTCTATGGCATTTTAAGTTGAATTTCTTTTTTGTATTTGTGGCAGACAGTGCAGGCAGCTCTCTGTTTCTTATCATTAAAAGACTATTTCTTATCAACATTTGCTGCTTGGTTTCTGATTATAAAATTATTTAGGAACAATGTTAATTTGGAATTAAATTTGGATTGTTTCTTTGTAGGCGGCACTTGGTGCTGGATTCTCAGATAAGACTCCTGCTCACACGGTGACTATGGCGTGTATTTCCTCCAACCAAGCAATGACCACAGGTACTGAACACACACATTTTGTAATGATAGCAGTTATTGAATGCATGTAATTCACATATACAAACACATCACTCTCAACAACCATGATCACTTAGCATGTAGAAACAGACTGAAATTGAATTAAACTAACATTCTACGGCAGAGGCAACTTTACTTTTGATTGTTAATTTGTTTTCTAGGTGTCGGTTTGATTGCTGCCGGTCAGTGTGATGCTGTAGTCGCCGGTGGGGTCGAGTTTATGTCTGACGTTCCGATTCGCCACAGCCGGAGGATGCGGAAGACAATGCTGTCACTCAACAAGGCAAAGACCCTCGGGGCTCGACTCTCTCTGCTGGGCTCCATCCGCCTCGCTCACCTCGCACCTGAGGTACTACATTACCCATAATA
Source organism: Gobiocypris rarus (assembly GCA_023029165.1). Lineage (NCBI taxonomy): Eukaryota > Metazoa > Chordata > Actinopteri > Cypriniformes > Gobionidae > Gobiocypris > Gobiocypris rarus. The sequence goes on from CM040917.1 coordinate 4,573,012, forward strand.
CACCTCACATATTACCCCCAGTTCACCTCAATTTGATTATTATTAACTCTGCTCACATCACAGAAAACAATTTTTCCATAGTGCATTTCTCACCTGAGTGAAGGGACCCGTTTCATATTTAGTTTCAAACTAGAATATCATAGAGTAATAGAAAACACCCTAGTAACTGCTCAGCAAATTAGTGTAATAAAAGTAGAAATGGAAATATTAGATGTTCTAATTAACCTATGGTTTATATTTCAATTTCTAAAAAAAACATTTATAGTTATTTAATATTTATTTTACATCATTTTTTGTCGCTTTAGACAGAGAGCCAGTGCCACATTGAGTTCTTTTTAGCGCTTGAATGGACAAAAACACACAAAATAATGTGTGTTTTGGCAATCACCTCATAAGTCTTAAATTAGTTAAAAATTGTTACATAAACACAAAGAGTTGTGAGAAAATAGGATCCGTGTCAGATCCGGGTCATTTGCTTCAGGTCTTAAAGTGACAGCAGCCTAATAAACCTAAGTCATTAATGTTAATCAGAGAACAAAAGACAGAGACAATTACTCACTGCTCTTGACTGAAAAACGTTTGTAGCTTTAATAAGGATTAATCAATATTTCATTTATAATTTTTGCAGTAAAGACTGTGATGTATTTTGATAACTTTTCAATTTTTGAATGTTTCCTACCTGAAACAAAAACAACAGAAACAATTACTTTTTTTTGTGCATTTTAGCAGGGCAGGTAAAAAAACCTTACAGTGTTAAACCCTGATATATTAAAAGCACAGCTAAATGGGACATTTATTACAACAGGTTTATGTGAAGATTGTTTTATCTTATTTAAATATTGTTAAATATATATATTTTTAAAACCTATTAAATGTTAAAATCGACAGCTTTAAATTATACTGTAATGTTGAATGGCTATTTGATATTTTATAATTAAAAAATAAGATATACTATCTTTGTTGTTTCTGCATTATTTTGGAGATTAAAAGTGAAAGTATTACAAATAAAAAAATAAAAAAAAACTTTAATGTTAGGGGCGATTTAATCGCGATTAATTACAGAAACGTGTGATTTAATTAGTTCACTTTTTAAATCGATTGACAGCTGTTAATCGATTAAATCGCACATGTTTCTGTAATTAATTGTGATTGAATAACTGAGATAATTAGCAAAATTCCCAACCCATTCTTACTGATTCGTCATTGACTATCACAAGTCTGATAGAACTGTTTAGATCTGATAGATCTGTTTTATAAAATGTAACCTATGACATCTATATTTGAGTCTTTTAGTCTGTTTAACTACAGTCCATATGATATTGTTGAGTTTCCTTCCTTGAAAGCTCTCTGTATGTGTTTAGCTGCCGGCAGTGGCCGAGTTCTCCACAGCCGAGTCGATGGGTCACTCCGCGGACCGTCTGGCGGCTGCATTCGGTGTGACGCGTTTAGAGCAGGATGAGTTTGCGTTGCGGTCTCACATGCTCGCAAAGAAAGCTCAAGACAGCGGGCTGCTCAGTGATGTCATCAACTTCAAAGTGCCAGGTGAACAATTAACACAATTACATCAGCACTGGCCACATTTCAGTTTTTGTTGGTAATTATTTTTATGAATTCAGCTTGCGGGCAATTTGTGAAAGTGCAATAAGCAAATGATTTGGACAGAAATAACAGTCCATTGCGTAAGTTTGATTTAACCAGTTCAGACTGTTGCTCAAATGTTGTGATGTGTTTGTCACAGGGAAAGATATTGTGTCTAAAGATAACGGGATCCGTCCTTCCACCATGGAACAACTGGCTAAACTGAAACCCGCCTTCATCAAGCCTCACGGCACCGTCACAGCTGCAAACTCCTCTTTCCTGGTCAGTTTATCTGAGATAATGCTGGTTTATCTATATTGTTCATCCCTTTCATTTAAGGAACATCTGTCAGATTTGTCACTCAAAGATGAACTTTCTCTGTGTGTGTTTTCACTCAGACTGACGGTGCGTCTGCAGTTTTGATCATGTCAGAGGAGAAAGCTCTTGCTATGGGTTACAAGCCTAAAGCATATCTCAGGTACAAAAACAAAAATAATGCCTTGCATTAAGAAAACAACCACCTGCAGCATCTCACTGACATCATCAGTATTTTCTAAACAATTTAGCTTAATGTGGAAATTTACCAATGGATCATGGGTATTTATTGAAATGCATTTGCTGAATTTAAAGAGTTAGTTCACCCAAAAATGAAAATGATCCCATAGTCTGTCCCTCAAGCTGTCCAAGCTATATATGACTTTTTTTCTTTCAGCCAAACACAGTTAAGAGTAATATTAAAAAATAGTCTGGCTCTTCCAAGCTTTTTAATGGGAGTAAATGGTAGCAGGAGTCGAGTTACGGTCGCACTCGAGTCGAGATCTGGCGGGAGAGTGGCCTCTGACCCGACGCATGGCCTAGGATGTAGGTGTAGCGTGAGCTTAGGTGAGAGTAGACTCCTCATGTTTAAACAAATAGGGCAGGGCTTTTAATTTGTGTTCTGTGTTTTGTTTTGCTCTATTCTCTGCGCTCCCACATTCGTCAGTACGTCATGCTTCGGGTCAAAGTTCACTCTTCCGCTGGAACTAGACTTGCATACAGCTGTTACTGAAAGGCAGTGATTGAGTTAATATGATGAAGTTATAACTATGGATATTGTTCTGACAAAAATGCATCGCTTCACTTCAGAAGGCTGGGAAAGTTGGGACAGTATGGAAAACGAAAAAACAAACAAAAAGAAGTGATTTCTAAATTTACTTTGTCTTGTATTTCATTGCAGACAATATGAACAAAAAATATTTAATGTTTTGTCTGGTCAACTTCTTGTCATTTGTAAATATGCATCCTTTCCTGTCATTCAGACCTGCAACACATTTTAAAAAAAGTTGGGACAGTAAAGCATTTACCACTTTGTAATGTTGCCATTCCTTTTCACAACACTTAAAAGACATTTAAGGACTGAAGACACCAAGTGATGAAGTGTTTCAGGTGTAATTTTGTTCCATTCTTCCTGCAAACAAGTCTTAAGGTGGGCAACAGTACGGGGTCTTCGTTGCCACACATTCTCTATTGGAGACAGGTGGGGACTGCAGGCAGGCCAGTCAAGAACCCGTACCCTCTTCCTCCGCAGCCAGGACTTTGTAATGTGTGCAGAATGTGGTTTTGCATTGTCTTGTTGAAACATGTATGGACGCCCCTGGAAAAGATGTCTTCTTGAAGGCAGCATATTATGCTCCAAAATCTCTATGTACTTTTCAGCATTAATGGTGCCTTCACAGAAGTGCAAGTTACCTTTGCCAAGGGCACTGACACAACCCCATACCATGACAGACCCTGGCTTTTGGACTTGTTGCTGGTAACAGTCTGGATGATCCTTTTCTTCTTTGGTCCAGAGCACACGGCGTCCATTCCTCCCAAAAAATTCCTGAAATACTGATTCATCTGACCACAGTACACGTTTCTACTGTGTGATGGTCCATCCCAGATGCCTCCGAGCCCAGAGAAGTCGACAGCGCTTCTGGACACTGTTAACATAGGGCTTCCTTTTGGCACAGTGGCATTTGTGGATGTAACTACGTATTGTGGTACTTGACAAAGGTTCGCCAAAGTAGTCCTGAGCCCATGTGGTGATATCGCTTATAGATGAATGAGGATTCATGATGCAGTGCCGCCTGAGGGATCGGAGATCACGGTTGTTCAGCTTAGGCTTGCGCCCTTGTCCTTTACGCACTGAAATTCCTCCAGATTCCTTCAATCTTTTAATAATGTTATGCACTGTTGAATGTGAAATATCCAAATCTCTTCCTATCTTTCTTTGAGGAACATTGTTTTTAAACATTTCAAAAATTTTCTCACGTATTTGTTGGCAAACTGGTGAGCAAAGATCCTAAGGTCTAATCCTTTAGGATCTTTGCTCCTAAAGGATTAGACCTTTCTTGGATGCTGCTTTTGTACCAAATCATAATTACAATCACCTGTTCACATCACCTGTTTCAAATCACATCATTATTTAACCATTTTACCTCATTACTAGCCCTAAATTGCTCCTTTCCCAACTTTTTTTAAATGTGTTGCAGGTCTGAATGACAGGAAAGGATGCATATTTACAAATGACATGAAGTTGACCTGACAAAACATGAAATATTTTGTGTGCATATTGTCTGCAATGAAATACAAGTCAAAGTAAATTTAGAAATCACTACTTTCTTTTTTTATTTGCGTTTTCCATACTGTCCCAACTTTTTCTGATTTGGGGTTGTAGAAATGTGTAAAAGTGTAGAATTTCTCAATAACATCAGTGTTTATTCTTTTAGGGTAAATAAAGCATAAAACTGTTGCTGCACATTAAATTGGTATAGGTGTATTTTTCTACATTAATTTTTCGGTAACACTTTACAATAAGGTTGTATTAGTTAACATTAGTTAACGCATTAGTTAACATAAACTAACCATGAACAACACCTCTGTCCAGCAGTAGTTAATCTTTGTTAACGTTAGTTAATAAAAATCCAGCTGTTCACGTTAGTTCACAGTGCATTAACTAATGTTAACAAGATTTTATTAATGCATTAGTAAATGTTGAAATTGACATTAACAAAGATAAATAAATGCTTTATAAGTGCAGTTCATCATTAGTTCATGTTAACTAATGCATTAACTAATACAACCTTATTGTAAAGTGTTACCAATTTTTCCTTTAAGTAAATGTAATGATTTCAATTTTCTGGTGTTTAATCAAGCTCATGTTTTTCCTGTCGTGGAGTGATCAGTGTTTAGTGTCCCATTACAGCAGGCAGACGTCATGTGCTCGTCTCTACAGCACACGGCGGCTTGTGGTGCTGATGTTGATTTTACTGCATGTCTGTGTGTTTTTACCTTCAGAGATTTTGTGTACGTGTCTCAAGACCCAAAAGACCAGCTGCTTCTCGGGTGAGTTCCTGCTTCTTTTCTTCTTTCCTCTTTCTTTCTCTTTCAGGCCTGTGAGGTTTTGTGATTGTTGTGGTGGGTTTGTGTTGTGGCGTGTGAGTTTGTGACTGACATTTATTCAAAATGAGACTCTCTGCTATAGTTTTCTATTTGAAAGGTTTTGTGTAGGTTTACATTTACACATTTGGCATTTTTGGTTTTAAAGCTTCATTTTCTTCATATTTTTTAATATAAAGATTTATATTTCCTAGATAGAGACAGGCTAATAATCAGTTTAGCAAGTGTATTTTACCAATATTGACACTTTGACTTTCAGTTCTACTTTGGTTCTCGTCTTGTTAAAGCTTAAGTCATTTACTCAATGTATGCTTGCATAAATTAGTTAGTTTTTACTTGCACTACTGATCAAAAGTTTGGCATCATGAGTCATTTCATCACTTTTGAATCATTCATGCTCACCAAGGCTGCAAAAATGCAAAAATACAGTAAAAACAGTAATATTATGAAATATTATTTCAATTTATAATAACTGTTCTCTATTTGAATATATGTTAAAATGTAATTTATTCCTGTGACCAAAGCTGAATTTTCAGCATCATTACTCCAGTCTTCAGTGTCACATGATCCTTCAGAAATCATTCTAATATGATGATTTGCTGCTCAAGAAACATTAATTGTTGTGCTGCTTTGCTTAATGTCTTTGTGGAAACCATGATACAGTTTTTTTCAGGATGAATTGAATGTTCAGAAATCTTTTTGAAGATTACTACATATAAATATTTTGTAAGATTATAAATGTCTTTACTGTCACATTTGATCAATTAAATGCATCCTTGCTGAATAAAAGAAATTATAATTTTATTTGGTTCTGCATATTAATAATGAAAAGGAGTAATCTGTGTCAATGTCATTCAATCTCTAATAGTAAGTGAGGTTTAAATACAGTATGTAAATGTGCTGTTTTTTAATATCTCTGTTTCCCTCTCATGTCACACACACTCATGTCTGGGTTGTTTTCTTACTCAGGCCGACCTACAGCACTCCAAAGGTCCTGGAGAGGAGCGGTCTGACTTTGAACGACATTGATGTGTTTGAGTTTCATGAAGCTTTTGCTGTGAGCATCACCTTCCAGTTTTCCATTGATACTGCTTTAAATATCCGGTGCAGTTCAACTGACCCTTACTTAATTTAATTTAAAATAGTGTTTTCCAGAGTTAAATCTGGCAAAACTAATGCTGTTATCGTGTGCTTAAGTAAATGCACCTGTTTTGAATCTGGCAGAAATGATCTGTGCAAAAACTGCACTTAAACAGTTATTAGTGAATGGTGTTAATGTTCAGTTTTATTGTTTTTTTACAGGGTCAGATCATGGCAAACCTGAAGGCAATGGACTCTGACTGGTTCGCTCAGACATATATGGGCAGAAAATCTAAGGTAGGCATGTGTGTGTGTTCACACTAGGTGGTGTGGTTAAAAAAAGTGGTTAAAGATTGTCCCATAGGTTGTGCATTCAAAGCCCAAGAGGGCTGGATTCATGAACTATCACCGTTGTGCCCTTGAGCAAGACACTAAACCTCAGGATACTCCAGGGGGATTTGAGCGGTAATAAATGTACTAGATGCCACATTGTGTAAGAAAGCATCAGATAAATAAAGAATAATTATAGAAACCTGGGTCCTGATCTTAATGATCTTAAATGCGAATGTATGAAATTTTCTGAAACGTTCCTATTTTGTAAAACGTCCATATGCACAAAAATGCATCTCTCTTAATGCATCGTAGTTCCTTTTAAATTCAAGAACAATGTGCAGAAGTGCATCAACTCCACCAGAATGCCCTTAATGGGATCTCTTAATGGTTCAGAAGAAGTATGGCACTCATCATCAATGGGCAAGGAAATCCAAGCGTGCTCTGAAAACTTATGTGCAGTATATGGCATTGTTTCTGTACAACGTGTGTGTGTGTGCGTGCGTGTGTGCGTGTGCATATATTATTATTATTTATTTTTTTTGGAAATAATATAAATGTAGTAATTTTAGTTATGTAAGTAATTATTAAAAAGCAGTTAATATTATGCTTATTTGTGCACAAATATATTAATGCAATTTGTGATTGCCTGTTTATTTTTACGTTTTCAAAAACAATTCATTTGTTGAATCGATTGAATTACTTTTATGTCAAAAAGTTTGTAGGCATGCTCTTCAGTTGATGTATGCATAAGAACATTTTCATGTCAGTTTCTGCCTTTTATCAATCCTGAATTGTTCCTCACTTAGAATCAAATCTATGGTATTTTTTAAGGCACTATTAAATCCATTTTATTTTTTCCAAAATGCATTTTTTTCTGTTTTAATTTACAACTAACTATGAAACATACAACTTATTAAAAATATAGGGTTACACTTTTTTCTTCCTCAAATTACATTTGTATTTTTTACAAAATTCTGTGGTTTCTGGTTTAAATTTTCTGGATTCCGTTTTAATGGAAATTTAAATGTGACAAATTCTGTGAAATTCCACGTTATAAAGTAAATTCAGTTTTTATGACTGGATTCCGCCATTCTGTCCATGATTTCTGCATCTGAAATCATAGGGCCTCATATTTAGAATCCTATATTTAGAATCAAATTGTTTTTTTTTTTTAATGAGGCTTTTAACATTTAAAAGAAAAATGTGTGTTGCGTTTGCCATGCAAAACTCACTATTTCTCATGCATTGAATTATGGTTTCTAGAGATTGTTTCACTAGTCGACTCGAAATGGGTTGGAAATCTTGATTCCTTCTGTTAATGAGTACAATAGTAATGCTGTTGATATTGATGATAATAAACTCATGAGCATTGTTTCTGTTTTCTCAGGTCGGTGTCCCTCCAATGGAGAAGTTTAACACATGGGGAGGTTCTCTGTCTCTTGGGCATCCATTTGCAGCTACTGGCTGTAGACTGGTGACCACCGTAGCTCACCGACTACAGAAGGAGGGCGGTCAGTATGGCCTGGTGGCAGCGTGTGCCGCTGGTGGACAGGTGTGTGACTCGGTGGCTTCAACAACATACTGTACACATTTGCACACATGTGGAAATATCCTCATAACATGCTCTTGTATCTGTGTTGCAGGGTCATGCTATGGTGATTGAAGCGTATCCTCAGTAATCTGCGTACTTCCACACACCGTAATGCTCTGTACATGCACACAAATACTTTCTGTAAATACTAACGTGCCGTAATGCCTTGAAAGGAAATGTTCCTGAAAGTTATCTGGAGGTTCTTCATTTGAAAGGATGCGTGTGACGTGGATTGTAAATGTTGACGTTGCTTTATTTGAGAACATGGTTAAGATGAGATCAGATAAACAGGATATTTTTGCATGCTAAATATTGCACTTAAGATATGACCGTTACGCAAAGGCTACAATTCACATTTGATTTTGAAAGAGGTGATGTGGAATCTAGAATTCTAGATTTTTTTGTCCTAATTCTAATATTTCTAATCTCCAGATAAAGATCATTTTATCTGTCAAGTTAAGCAGCTGGATCTCCTATTGCTGTTTATATAGCTGGATCTGATATTGTTTCATACGGCAATATTAGCAGATCCATTGTCAGTTTATGGCGTTTAGGGAATGTATTGTAAGAAGGACTGATTCTAGATCAGCCATAAGACAAAGGTTACGCAGTTAAACACACGTGTGCCTCAGACTCAAGCAGGTGAACCTCTGGAGAACTCGCTTTCTCCCTTTTCTAACAGTTTGTACAAATAAACATCATTTGAAATCACCAGTTACGTTCATGTTTTCATGTTACACTCTATAAGATGTGTATTGTCATATTATTTGTTTTGTAACAATTTATGGGCCATTCCACATAACAAGGACTTTTTCATGCCAATTTATTTAAAATTGTAAAATTTATACAAAAATATTTTAAGTATTACAGTGCATTCTAACGTTTGAGAATATGTGTGTGTGTGTGTGTGTGTGTGTGTGTGTGTGTGTGTATATATGTATGTATGTGTGTGTATGTATATATATATATATATATATATATATATATATATATATATATATATATATATATATATATATATATATATATATATATATATATATATATATATATATATTATTATTATATGGTTATTAATGTGGGTTATTTATGATGAGATGAAACACCTTGGGAACTCACCATCACCCTAAAGACTTTTTAGTAACACTTTAATTTACAGTGTCCTTACCATAGTAATAGCAGTAAATATGCATAATTACATGCAACTAACCCTAAACCAAACCATACTACCCTAACCCTACAGTAAGTACATGTAGTTAATCAATATTACTCAGTTCTTAAATATATAGTTACACTGTAACATTGACACCTTAAAATAAACTTTAACCAACTTTTTAATTCAATTAGTTTTGTGAATTATACCCTTGTAATTTAGCTAATAATTATATAACTTAATATATATTAAATTAGTTTTATATAATGCTAAACAGCTTTTGTTCTGCTTTTGTAGCATTTTTGTATAAAAAAATAAGTAATTATATATAAAATAATAATATTTGGTAATGTTCTGCTTTTGTAGCAGTTTTGTATTAAAGAAATATTTATATATAAAATAATAATATTTGCTAATGTTGTTCTGCTTTTGTAGCAGTTTTGTATTAAAAAAGAAATAATTATATATAACATAATAATATTTGGTAATGTTGTTCTGCTTTTGTAGCATTTTTGTATTAAAAAATAAATATTTATATATAAAATAATAATATTCTGTAATGTTCTGCTTTTGTAGCAGTTTTGTATTAAAGAAATATTTATATATAAAATAATATTTGCTAATGTTGTTCTGCTTTTGTAGCAGTTTTGTATTAAAAAAATAATTAATTATATATAAAATAATAATATTTGGTAATGTTGTTCTACTTGTGTAGCATTTTTTTGTTTGTTTAAATCAAAAATAATTCTATATAAAATAATAATATTTGGTAATGTTATTGTAATGAAACTTATTATAATCTAGAGATATGACAGCCCTCGGTCATATGTAGACTAAAGGCGCGGATTGCCTGATATTGACGCAGCGTTACGTCACGTGCAGCGCAAGTTTTTGCGCACATTCATAGCGAAGCGCTGTTTACCGAGTGTGTAATTGTATTCATATGCACCCAGAGGATCATCCTTCTGCGCCGTGAATCCCTTGGTGTGTAAATACGAGCGTTTCAACTCATCAGAAGATGAACTACAAATATCGCCGTTGGACTGAAGCGTAACGGCGCCACGATCCCATATGAACGGAAGAAAAAGAAAATCCTCTCAACCGCGCGACACGGATCCGTTTCATCCCGCCCCCTTCACGACACAAGTTGTTTTCCTTCAAATTGCTCGTTTGCCATCATTTCACATTCCGCAAAACGTCGGGTTCATTAAATTATTTTTAAACGAATTAATTCCAATATTTTTCCAAACAAGCCTCTAGCCTACTTCTATATTTGCGTATTAATGTTGTTATTTGTGCAGAAAAGTTTTTTGGAGCGCTTCAGAGATTTTGAACAGGAGTGAGGTGGAGATAAAAAATGTTTTTATCCAGATGCAAAACGGAGTAAAATGTAAATAGCGGTTGCATGTCGGTTTTTTGTTTTAACCTTCAAACGTCGTGAACCCGCGAGACGGGCGCCGCAGCGCGCGCTTTGATCAGCCGCGCGCCTTTTATGCCGTTTGACTGGAGAATGCGCGCGGTGCTGTCGGTACAAATCTGCCTCACACTCCTCACCCCGTCAAACGGAGAGATGGAGGTGAAAGAGAGGGAGAGAGAGACAGGTGGAGGGAGACACTTTAATCTCGTCCTTCTGCTCGCGCTCGCACCTGCAGAACCTCTCTCGCGCGCTTTAAAGAGGAGAGCGCGCGGCCCCCGCGCGCCTCCACGAGTTTAACGCGCCCGGTTACCGGCTGCCGCTGCGAGGCCATAATGACAAACACAAGCTGTGAAGAGAATATTATAACATTTTAAAAGCCTCCTGCTCAGGCAGGCTCCTGGGAACCGAAGGTAATTGTTTATATAGGATAAATCTGTATTCTAAACTTCGTTTGGGGGGAATTTTCCGTTAGTAAACAGACGGAGAATATGAAGGAAATTGTTAAGCTCAGATGTTTCATGACTCACTTTCTCAATAATATTTGATTTGCATTTTGTTTTGGGAGGGTTTCGGTTACAAAGTAAATTCTGTCAGGAGTAGAATATCTGAATATAAATTAATATGGAAGATCTAAAAAATCAATACCATGGAATCTTAAATCAAAAGCTACCATTTTTGTAATGTTTTGTGAATTTTATTAGTAGGGTCAACATTTTTCATCAATAAAACTAATTTTAAAGACCAACGATTATTAAATGACCTTTGACCCTTTGACTCGTTTAGGTTTGTGTCTCGCAACCCAATGAGCCGTTTGGCGCCTTTAGAACAGGCCTTGTCTACACTAATACGTTTTCTTTTGAAAACGTGTATAATCGGTTTTAGCCATACACACTGAGATGGCGTTTATGATTAAAGAAAACGAAGCTGTTTTGAAAAGGCTCTCCAAAGTGATTACATTTGAAAATGAAATTTTTCGCGTTGTAGTTTGAAAACGATGACGCATATTTAGTCATGTGACCATATCGAACCAATAGATATTAATGTTTATACCAGTGTTGTGCCTATGTGCTATTCTCATTCACAATGTTTTTAAAATTTTACTTTGTTTACTCTTCATATCATGCAGTCCTGAAAAGATGACAGAATATTTTCTCGCATTTGCGGCAAAACATGAGAGCAGTTGTGTTTTAGACCAAACATATAATGGTGACTGAGTGCGACCTGGACGATATTTTGCTAGACGTAGCTAACCGTCAACCATCAAGACGCTTTACATCACAACTGTTTTTGCTATTGTGAATTTTATTTTTTTTGTGATGTACTGTACATCTTATACTAATTCTAACAGAAATTACTCGCACAACTGCTTACTATTGTAACGTTATCACCAATGACTTTTCGCAAGCGTGTATTTAGCTAACTTTTGGTTACTGAAAACTGTTTAAATGTATGCTATGTATGTGTATGTATGTAATAATGTGATTAATTGTAGCACACCTCTAAATTTTGACTTTCTTTGCAGGGATTCAAGTCTTAATTGGATGGGTCTTTTGTTCAGCGAAACCGGTTAGTGTGAACTCAACTCAATTGTTATCCTATAGTCAGTTTTTTAGTACACTTAAATGAGGGAAAGAATCCAAGATCAGTGCTTTCTCGCTCACTTTCTCTCAGAATTTTGGTGCTTTAATATCTTGCTTTTGTATCAGTGGCACCTGCAGCTGTATTTCTGTCTGTGATTTGACCAAATGTGTCTGCAAAAAGACCTGAATCGATTCGCATTCATTCAGACCGTTCTCTCAATGAATCATCTGAAGCAGTTTCTCAGTCAGTTAAACAAACAGACAACACCTAGATATGCTACTTAAGAACAAATCGCGTTGGATGAAGTGGATATTTTTCTAGATACAATTAAAACAAAATCTACTTTAGTCAAAAAGGGGCCATTCACACCTAAAACTTTTCTGTCATCCATGATTTTCAATGATTCCATGATTTTCTGTCATCCATGATTTTCATCCATGCTGTTTTTTGTTGGCATGTGCTATATAGATGTCTTTGACCATTTTTTCCACACCTCTTTTGCAGTTTTCGTGTTGTAAAATTTATAAAACATGTCTATCGGCACATTTGTTCTGCTCAGGTGTACCGTCGTTTTCGATCAGAAGGATTTCAAGTCTTATAGAAATGCTACATGAATGCTAAACATACTAGAAAATCAAAACTTCTCTCAGAGAGTTGAATTTTGAACATGAGCATATATTTGAACTTTTTAGGCTTGTTTTTTTTGGGGGGGGGGCTCTCTGTGTATCCTCATATGAAATCCGGCAGGCACCGCTGTTCTCTATTAGCACAAAATCAGTTCCTTCTTGTCTACATTCATCACAATTAGGCCATAAAAGCCCATAATTCTCTGTCAGACATGAGGCCTGACTTGCATTGCATTTTTCTCACAGAATTGGCCACCCATCATTACATATCCTCCGTGCCTTCCTTATTCACTTTTTTTTTCCTTTTAGCTAATTGGTTTGGATGTCAAATACACAGTCTGAGTTACATTTAGATATTGATTTTCTTTCCAAATCTGCACAAAAAAATGCATCAAATTTCCACAGAGTCCATATAAGCAACACGGCTCAACCAGAACGCTGATGAACTTCCTAGGCGTCAAACATCTGCGCTTATAGTTTGGCTGTCTCTAAAAGCATTTACTGGTATCATTAATGGTATTTATGCCAATTAATTTGAGGTTGTAAAGTCTATGACATGTACTGTGTCTCATGCACACACAGTATGTGCAATTCATTCAGAAACTTCAACAAATTCCCTCAAATTTCTGTCTTCTTCTGTTCAGATTTCACCCATAAACAACTAGACTCAATCAATGCTGAACTTCCTAGTCGTTAAACATCGGTGCCTAGTTTTGCCGTCTCTGAAAACACTTACTTTTCACATTAATATTATTAATACCAATCCTGCTGAGGTTGTGAAGTCTGTGACATGTACTTTGTATTTTTTAACAGTGCATTTTATACAGAAGTAGTCCTGTATATTTGATATACCGCCGTGGTTTGCGTATTGTTTAGTTTTGCTTTTACTTTGGAACTTCCTGTCTTTGTCATGTTTGCTTTATATACCCCAGAGAGGGAATATAAACGATCCCCAACTCTAATTTGTATATTGCATCGATTGCGGCTGGCAGGAGATATGCCGGTGGATTCATACGGAGCGAAGGATTTATTTCATTTTTAACAGGACACTGACACAATTCTCATTACCGAACAAAAATCATTAGCAGCTCCACAGCTACATTCAGACAAATCGAGTAACTGTTAATTTTTCCACCGAGGAGCCATGGGATCCGTGTGTGTGTGTGAGAGAGAGAGAGAGAGAGAGAGAGAGAGAGAAAGTAAAGGGGGGGGTTGGATCCGGTGCACAAAAAAATATAATAAATTAAAATGGACGACATGAATTGAGCGCCGAATGTCAAACACTGTCAACAAGATGGCTCTCTGTCACGGGGAGAATTTGAGACATTAACAGCTTCTGTCATTCTGCTGACAAAATGGTAGCAGAGATTTCCCAGGGTGCCGAGATGACTGCTGGCGTTTGTCAACAAGCCGCTGTCAGCGCAGAGAGAGAGAAAGAGCGAGCGCGCGAGAGAGAAGGCATACACAGTGTCACTGACAGCTACCACACCAACATCCCATGAGTCCTCGCCACCCAGAAAGAGAGGGAGAACAAGTGTGAGGGGAGAAAGACAAGAACCGATGGAGGAGAAGAGGGAGAGATGGATGGATGGATAGATAGAAGGAGGGGTGCAGGTCTCTGGTGCACCTTTCATATAAAATTGCAGGAGGAAAATGAGCTGTCACTCCAATTCCCAGGATGCTTTGCTGTTTAGCATAAGTGCGCTGTGTGGGCTGCTGTCGGACAGACTGACTCAGAGAGATAATTAACTAAAGCTGCAGTTTTCCTCCTCTCCTCTCCCTCCCTCCGCCAGACGCCTTCTCCAGCGCTCATCTGCATTTTTGCCAGAGGCGAGCGGTTAGCACAGGAGCCGGGTGGAGAGAGGGTAAGAAGCCAATTAGTCAGGTGGATGGATGAATGATTGACAGCAGGCTGCTACCTGAGTCCCACTCTACATTAATGCTGCTGTGCTCGGCTTGGCCTCAAACACGCGCCCGTTCTTGTGTATGTGTGTGTATGCGCGGGCCCGGCGTTGCACTCCATGCCGAGATCATCCTGCGCCCTGGTGGCTTTGTGCACTTCCCGTCCTGTCTGTCTTGCTCTCATCTAAACCCTTTGTAGCAAGTCCGAGTCTTCTTTTGTACCTTCCCCTCTCCCCTCCACCCTCAACGGAGAGCAAACAGACGTCTCGGCTATTAAGCGTTTTCCCTGGATCTGTTTGTAGGCATCGTTTAGGATGCCGATGGCCGTATAACAATCCCATCAGTGTATGGTATGCTCCTGTGATCTCACACAAACAACTGCAGAGTCTTGACCGTCTCTTAACAGTTGATGCTTATTCTTTAATAGGTCAGATTAGCTCTGAATTCACGTCGAGATCGAATCCTGGTGCGAGCGTAAACTTTCCCTGAACCGCAGACGTCCTGCAACGGTGTCCTGACAGCATGAAGATCGGTATAATATACGATACATCACATTGAGTCTCATGCTCAACCCTTCCCAGAGATCATTTCAGTCACATTTGTATCAGATGACTCCAGCATGATGCCAAGTCCTGATACAGTTAGAAAGGTTTTTGTCAGTAGGAATTGCCACAAATGAAAACCACAGTCTGCTTAATAGGTTGGCCTGTGTGAAGGGTCCTATGGCGCACATCATTTTTGTTTTTCAGAGCTGTGTTTTCAACTAATCTGTTAACTAAACCAACTAATCTGTTAGTCATGGGATTGACTGATCATCCAAACTGAAAAGTAATTGATCAAATTCAGCTCTATCCAAATTAACATTTGACCAGACTGTAAGGGGTGAAGTAGACCTAAAATATAAGTTCATTCAACTATTTTCTCAATCACAGTGCTGTGATGCGTATGTTTACATATGTTTTAAGTCTTACAAATTTGCATATGTTTATGTATTACTGGTCAGACTAAATATTTGCTGGAAAAGCTCTTCTGACATATTTGACAGCTTTATTTTTAGGTATGTCAGTTGAGATTAATTCGGTCAGTTTGGATTCAGGAAAATTTTGTAAATATTGGCTAATTTTGGATCAGCTGAATGACTGACACCAAAATATAACAGTGCAGTTTCAAAATGTCCTCTTGAAGCTTAAATTGTAACCCTATAATGAAACAATTGCAATTAAAAGTAATAGGTTTTCTTTTTAGCTGTCAATCAATTCAAATATTTAATCATTTAATTTAATAATTTTATCATTTAAAGTAATATGTTAATGCAAGCTCCAAGAATATAAGCCCATGTGTAATTATTAGCTGCGACATTTTTACATGGTTGGGAATTTATGCAATGTTTCTTAGGGCTCAGAACATGTGTTTGCTTTGAAAAATGTGAGATGCGGGCAGTGAAATGGTGAAAAACCGCAAGACAACTTATTTTAACTTGAGCGCTGCATTTTTAGAAACCTGTGTCCTGCGCAAGATGCTGCAAAAGATGCAAGAAGTGGGTGCAATGGTCAAACACATCTGCCTAGCGCTTGTTTACATATAGAAAAATAATGGAAAAGTATAGCGTAGTGGAATAGAAAAATGCATTCTGTGTAAATGGCCCATTACTTTTCCCACTCGCACACAAAATATATATATATGTGTAGTTATAACTCAAGCAGCATTAAAAATGCAAAGGAAATGCAAACAGAGCTCAGTGCAAAGGTGCATGATTATATTCACGATAAAAAAAAGTGCTTTACTTGTGTTAAACATCCCATCCCATAAAGCTTTTTCATTATGATTTACTGATAAACAGGTGACTTGTGTGTGTAGGTGTATGTACTGTTGAGTTGCAATCAGCTTTGAATAATCATACACTCTAAATATATCTGTAAAAATAGGGCACAATGTACTGTATTAATTTATCGGAATTTTCTGAATATTTGTTTTTTACAGGTGTTTTACCTGTATTTTGAATTTTGAACTTCATTGCATTGTGTTTTAGGGTTAACAGAAAAGTCCGTAAAATTACTGGATACACTCTAAAAAATTCTGGGTTAGTCATGTATTACAACCTAATGTTGGGTCAAATATGGACTAACCCAGCAATTGGGTTGTTTTAATCCAGCGATTGGGTTGTCTTAAGCAAATATTTAACCCAACCGAAGGGTTAAAACAACCCAATTGCTGGGTTAGTCCATATTTGACCCAACATTGGGTTAAAACAACCCAACATTTTTTTGTCCAGGTAATGTATTTTTTACAGTGTATACAGTAGAATACTATGAAACAGTTGTAGTATGAAATTGATTAAGTGCATTAATGAAGTCAATATTTAAAAAAATGTACGTGTTAATGCATTAACTTTGACAGCCTTAGTTTTGATCGATAACAGTGTTACATAATGTACACCATGTCTTCAAAACAAGAAATTTCTTTTTTAAGCACCCCTTCCAAATGTGAAGTTTCACACACAAAAAGAGGCAATTACTTCAAAAGAGCATTTTTGCTGAGCACAGTGAAGCATGTCAGCAGAACTGACAGCGCAGGTCCGTGTGAGGTCTGGTTTAAAATGGCTGTCAGAAAGGGAGACCCAGCGTTTAGTGTCTGTTTATAGACGTTAAGCTAGTGAACGGAGGGAGGAGTGCGGATACTACACCTTAAGGGCATTTTTCCCTCTGGCATTTTACTGGCTGTGGCGTCATACTGCTAGCAGCATCAAAACACCGGCAGCCTTTCTGAGCTGACAAGATGAAGGGAACATTGAGAGGGCCGGTGTGTTTGGTGAGAGAGCATCACCAGCACAGGAGATACACAAAGCTGCAATACTGCGCTGGGCTACTGGCAGACAGATGGGCCAGCGACAGACTTCGAAGCTCAAAAAAGTCTTTTTATGTGCAATTTGCATTTTATGTATATTTTGACTGTCGTTTTTAGAGGCGGGATTCAGATTTGAATATGTAAAGTGCTTTGTAAAGAAATACCCCATGGAATACAAACCTAAGAGTGTACACTCTTATAAATATAAGGTTAATTTGGGTTCTACACGGGTTCAAAATATTTGCGACAAGAGTCTTTTATTGGATCATTATTGCAGTAATTATGTTGCAGCATGTTATATGTTCATGCATGTTATATTACATTTTATACGAAAAATGTATGCCTCATGATGGAAATAAATGTTGTGATGTTTATTCCATCAAGAGGTTTGTCAATTTTTGGTCCAGATCTTGTGTTGCCAATGCAAGAGTCCAGCACTCTGTAAAGTCTCCTCCAGCACATCCCAAAGACTTTCAGTGAGTTTTAGCTCTGGACTCAGAGGAGTCGATTCACGTGTGGAAATTACTCTTCATGATCCCTCACAACCATTCTCTCACAATCTGAGTCTGAGGAATCTTGACGTTGTCATCCTGAAATATGGCCATGATGTGTCTTCCTACATGGTTGTTTAACAAATGAAAAGCTACACACCCCATTGATTATAGGGTTAGAAGGACTGTTGCCAAACATATAACATGCTAGAAACATAATAATCACTGCGATAATGATCCAATCATTGACTTGGTCAATGATCCAAGCATTTGCCTGTTTAAATTTAAACAGCGACTTTTTTTTTAGCCAGGTGTGTCGAACCCCAGTTCTTGACTCGGTTTTAAAGGACCACTTTAGAATAATGGTCATTAGTTAACTACATTAGTTTACATGAACTAATAATGAACTGCATTTATAAAGCATTTACTTATCTTTGTTAATGTAAATTTCAACATTTACTAATACATTATTAAAATCTTGTACACTAATGCACATTATAACATTAGTTAATGCACTGTGAACTAACATGAACAGCTGTATTTTTATTAACTAATGTTAACAATGATGAACAAATACAGTAACACATGTACTGCTCATGGTTAGTTCATGTTAGTTAATACATTAACTAATGTTAAGTAATGACCATTATTCTAAAGTGTTACTGGGCTGTTTATGCTCCACCCCGTCTCCTCACTTCTAACTACTCCTATCCTATCCCAACCCGGGATGGGGGAGTACTCTGGGCTCAGGCTAAATTACTCGGACAGCATGCCAAAAACACATAACCTTTACTCTGTTTAATTAAATGTGTGAACTCGAATGATCCCATGATGGGAATCTCTAAAAGGTTCCATATACTGTATGAAACACCTGACAGAACCTATATATAACCTTTTCTTATATCTTATAACCTTGTCTTGCAACCCAAAAAGACTGTCTGATTTATGCTGCACACAATAATGGCAAAAGCTTTCTAGCAATGCTAAGGGCCAATCTGACTTTACACAGTTTCCACAGATTCAGGTGCACAGGTTTTTATCTGTCCACTAGAAAACAAAGTCAAGTCCCCAGGCTTCTTCAATGAGAGCTTCTGAGGAAGATCTACTCCAGAGGTTAGTAACTGGTTAAGATTTACATTATTTAGTTTTTATTATTGAAGTCATGAATGCCTAATTATCTCTTGCAGTTATGATTCCTCATCGTTGTTTGAATTGGGAACCAAAGTGTGACGAAACAAGCCAAGCAGAAAGTGCTGCACATTTGAGCTGAAAGGTATTGGTCTGTTTTTCTCTATGTGTTTCGCTTTCAGAGCAAAACTTTTTTTAGAAGAGTGAACGTTGCGGAAATTAAGAAAACTTTCTGATAGATTTAGCTATTTAAAAAAAAGACAAACAAAATGTTATGTCTGTTTTTTTTTATAGCACAAATAAGGCTAAAAAAGCAACAGCTGCTTTTTCATTTCACCAGTCAGTTGAATAAAATATGCTAAAAGAAGACTGTGTATACAAGCAGTTCACTGACAAGGTGATAAGAGACTGAATTTTTCTTATTTATTATTTTACCTGTAATATAATCTGCAAAACAAGATCTGCTCCAGACGTACGCATGTTTAGATGTAGGTTTCCACAGGCTTCTCTTATCATGTTGTCACTGAATTCCTTGATTCCACTGTCTTATTAGAGCTTATATTATTCATTGTGAAAAATGCACGACAATGTTTAGGCATGTTTTCCTTTCTAAAAACAGTAATTTTTAACATAAATGAATGGGTTTTTATGGTTAACAGGTATTTGTTTTGCCCCCTACTAAATTAAAGGATGACTAGTGATATATATATCTCACTAGTCATCACTTACTTTAATAGGGGGCAAAGCGTATGAACTTTCTATTCATCAAAGAAAGAAAAAAGATATCACAGTTTCACAAAAATATGAAGCAGCACAACTGTTGTATGTATATAATGTATTTATTATATAGTAACAAATGTGGGTAAGAATTGTTTTTTGAGCAGCAAATCTGCATATTAGAATGATTTCTGAAGGATCATGTGACACTGAGTAATGATGCTGAAAATTCAGCTTTGATTTTAAAATATAATCAAGACAGAAAACAATTATTTTAAATTGCCCCAATTATGCATTTTCAGATATTACATTTTATGCAGTCTGTAATATAAATGTTTGTGAATGTAAAATGTCTGCAAAGTTTTAAAGGTCAAAGAGCATATTAACGTTATTGTCTTTCAAATGAAATAATCGACTCTGAACTGCCGAAGCGAGTCGTCAGGAATTCCGGTCTTCTGTAACATTCATACGAAATAATGTAATGCCCATCTATGATCTTCGGTCTTCATTGGCTGCCAGCAAACAGCTACTTTCTGGTTAGTATTGTGTCCTGCTCTTTACAATGGAGGTTCAGGTTGAACAATTAGTTCTTCCAATATTTCATCATCGTTCTCGCGCTCGGATTGATAAAGTAAAATCAACGCCATTGTTAGTAATGGTAATGGGCGTTTAGTTTCCAACACGTGCTGTAAGCAGTAGACCAATCACAACAGACTGGGCCATCTGACCAATCAGAGCAGAGCAAGAGGGAGAGAGGGATTTAGAGAGACTGAATCTTTTTAGGATCTGAAGTCGTTTTAGGGTCCCGATATACTCACGGCAAAGTTCTTTTACGTTCATCGCTTAGGGTTCAAAAGAAGTTAGAAACACGTGAGCAGCGATATACTGTTAGCAAACGTCCTGACGCCGCCCACACTGCTGACTCTGAGAGCGGCATTTAGATGACTATGTGCTGTGTGCTTTCCTCTCAATAACAAAATAAGCACATAACAAAATAAAAAAACAGCCAGTATTTTTTTAATAAAGGAGTGATTAATAAGAGTGATCATAGCAACGTGGATATGTTTGCATGAGCTCTGTAATTTGGCAGCTTTTTTCAGTATTAAACATTAAAACCAGTGGCAGAGTGTTATTTCATCTGAATTACAACCTCATTTTTTACTATAAAGCGGCTTTCCAGTCTGTTCATGGTTTTACTCGTGGACATCTGACCTTGAGGGACTGAACAGGAGAAATTAACCAGAGATTTCCACATTAAAGAAGGCGGAGCCTCAGAGCCACACCTACCTAGTATGTAATCGCCATGGACCAATGCTAGTATGAAGGTGTTTACCAGCCGGAGCAAACTTTTCCGTATAGTTCGCTTTGGCAAGCTGTTTTGAAAAATTCCAAATGAACTTAGTTTTGGCCTGATTTTATCCGTAATGACGTTACATCAGTTCATTCTTCGTTTTCGCTTGAAGTATATCAGACTTTTAGAGTCTTTGAGAAATGAGGTGATGTGTGATGTTTATTGTGATCTGTTGTGATTGGTCTACCACTTACAGCGTATGTCGGAAACAAATGTTCATAACCATAACACAAGGCTCGCTCTAGCGATTGAAAACACTTTAAAGACAGTAACAATGACATCCATTTTACATCATCCCAGCTCTAATCCGAATCGATGATGAAACACTGGAAGAACTAGTTATTCAAACCCAAAACCTCCATCGTAAGGACGACTTGAGCGGGACATTTCTCAGTGATAAGCTACTCAGATGTTACAACTGTAATTCCATGCCATCAGTATTAACAAGTGTACATCCACCAACACACTTGTGTATGTGGGTGTGCGTGTGCGTGTGTATTTCTAATTTATTGTGGTGCACATGCTGGAATTGTATCAATTGTATCTGAAATTGAACTGTATCAAGCCGAGCACTTACGTGAATGACTGATGTAACATTAAAGCAAAGCAACTCTTGCTCCTTCCTTTATCTTTACTCAAAGTAGTAGGAACGACAGACAATCTGCATTAATAGACACAGTTTAAGGTATCTTGAACACCCAATAGGAAATAAATACATCAATAATTAATCATACTTACAGGTTGTGATTTGGAGGAGCAAGCTGGTCCAAACAAACAGAGTACTGACCCATCTTTCAAGGGCAACCGTTTTACAAATCCTGCGTTGAACTCACTGAGATTGGAGAAGCAGTCGTCAGTAAAATGAAGGGAACACTACAAAAGTTTGGGATTATACTGCTGAATATAAGATT
Organism: Gobiocypris rarus; assembly: GCA_023029165.1. Taxonomy (NCBI): domain Eukaryota; kingdom Metazoa; phylum Chordata; class Actinopteri; order Cypriniformes; family Gobionidae; genus Gobiocypris; species Gobiocypris rarus. Next base: position 4,595,135 of record CM040917.1, read on the forward strand.
AATTTCAACCACTGTTTCTTCACACCTTCTTGACTCTCTGTGGTAATTAAAAATCCCAGGATGTCCTTTGGAAAAACAGTAGCGGTGTAACCCCGGCATCCTGGCCAAATTTGCCGATTGGCCTCTGTCCATCATGGCCTCCTAATCATTAGGGATGTAACGGTTCTCCGTAAAAAAAACGTACCGTATGGTTCTCCACCCACAGTTCGGTACGCACTTGCACCGCGGTTCATCTCAAATCTGATGACGCATCTATAATATGGTTTGTTGAAAAAAACAATGCGTAAAACAATGCGTTAGGTTTATGTATGTTTATGTCGATACACATTCTGGCTTCCCAATACATTACAACAGAGATGATCTAAAACAAAACAGTCACTCTTGTATGCGAGTGGCAACTGCTCAAAAGCCGTAAAATACGCCGTCCTCACCTGGGTGTTGATAGTACTTGGTGAGTTTCCTAGCAAACATAGTACGAAGCGAAACATAAACAGTCGAGAAAGACATGTTCGCGTGTAACAATGTACTAGATCCGTGCATTATGTCTTAAAGGGAAAGAAGCCTATTCCTGCTGTGTTTTTAATGTTAAATCAACAACAAATGACAAAGAAATCATACGGTGTAAAATTTATACGGTGAAGATTATAATATGCAATGTTGTTATTTTATATGTAATTACTTTATTCACTTTCTGTATCTGAAAACCACTGTTAGATACCTGTAAAGCACTGCTTCTTTTATATGCATCTTTGCTCTATTGTATGTATTTGTGTTGTTCTTATTTTCTTTATTTTTATTTGATAGTTGAATATAGCTAATAACTAATATCCCTGAACATCGCACATACCAAAACTTGACCCTAAACCTGTGATAAAAACCAAACCGTGAGTATATTGAACAGTTACACCTAGGGCTGGGCGATATGGCCAAAAAGTGATCTTGATAAAAAAATATCGGTCATATCGGTCGATATCCATAATCGATTTCGATAAATGTCAAATATTTCTTTCTTTCAAATTTAAAGGCAGGTTTTTGCTCCCAAGTGAAAGTTGTAGAAACCAGTTAATTGTGGTTTTAAGCTATTGTCAGAATATATTTTCACTTTTTTAAATTCCTTACCCTTTTCCAGTAATTTTTCCTTAAATTAAATATATTAATAGAAATTTTTTTATTAGTTTCTGCATCTACAAACGGTGATATTGTTTCTAGTCATGAAACGGGTTTGTGTTGCCTGATATATCTTCGGCACAGTTTTCAGGGCATGCTGCAGTATTAATAATATTACATTTTGTCTTAGAAATGCACATTTGACAGTGAGTTTACCGTAGTAGTAGCTTGAGTTAGGAGGATGCAGATGTAAATGTATGGTCATTAACAAAAACATGGACATCTGTAAACATTTTAACTTCATTTCTATGGTAAAATTTTTATATTCTGAGTTCATATATCAGGTATTCCATATTATCATACATTAAGATCATGATGATAACCAAAGTTAAAACCATGCATATAGCTCTTCACTACCATGTTCAAATGTATATATATTGTTTATATGGTATTTGTATGAAAAACAGTAGCCTAAAAACATTTAGTAGCCTATTAATGCACACATTCTATAAACAAAATACTGTAATAATATTCCATTACGCCTTTAATACATGTCTACATTAATAATATAATACAATTCTATATGAATATCCTACATTTCTGCCACAGATGGTGCAGTTAGTATCACCACAGTAAATCCATGGTAAATGATGGAGATTTGTAGATGGAAAATCCTTCTGGCTGTATCATTGCGCACAGTGTTTAGTGTTTGTCTGTTTTGTCTGGCTTTAAAGTAGTTTAAATCACAAAGACACTTGTTTTTCGCTGAATCTCACAGCACTGTTCAGTGAACGAGATCTGCTCGTGAGCTCGTGCTGCGCTTCCGTTTGGACTTTTACCCGACTTTGACTATATTGATAAATGTAGTCTGTGTGGTGCAGTTCAAATCAGTAACTGAATTCGTCCTACCTTTTATCGACAACTTCGTCATCTTCGCAAGGTTAGTTTCACTTTCATGTTCTACTTTCAACGTTTGTCACTGTTTCCACTCATTTTGTCCTTCTCATGTCGAGTTTTCTTTGCCAGTAGAGCTTGTACTTTGACGTGCAAGCTAAAAGATGCTGACTGTTGTTGTGTTTATTTCTGTCGTGTGATTGGTTGTTACATTAATCCATAACGAGTAAAAATGTCCAGAGCTTATCATCGTTATCGAAATTAATTTTATCGCGATTCGATTCGATATGATATTGTTTATCGGCCCAGCCCTAGTTACACCCCTACTAACTGTCTTCAATCCACCAATAAGCTGGTGTGTCGTGGGCGTTCGGGTGCAATATGTCTGCTATAGCATCATCCAGGTGGATGCTACACATTGGTGGTGGTTGAGGAGATTCCCTAGACAGGGTAAACCCAGCCCGATCCGCTGGCCATTTGATTTTGCCCTGCAGCTCAGGCTGGAAACCTGTACATATTTCTATCCTGCTTTTGCTACAGATTTGCAGGGACCTATCACAAACCAGCTTATCCATCTGGCACACTATTGGCGGGTGTAACACAATGACAAGAGAAGCAAAATAACTATCCAATTGCGTACAAGTCATTTGAACTATGCACGTTGATCACGTCTCTTGTGGTCTGATTGGCTGAAGGACTATCCAATTTCGTACAGTCATTTGAATTATTATTAATTATTATTATTATAATTAAACACTGTATGAAAGATAATTTTTCAAAAATCCATTATAGGGCACATTTTAAAATAACAATAGAGGCACTTTAAATTGCAACAATATTCCACAATACTACTTTTTTAACTGTATTTTTGAGCAAATAAGCAGAAGAGACTTCTTTACATCACGTACCTTTGCTGCTCAACAAACATGTCTTATTATCAATGTTTAAAACAGTTGACATGCGTACTGACAATTCTGGGCCAAGAATGTTTTGTAATCATGCCATGCCAAATCAAGCTCAAGTGGAAATATAACTGGAGTCTTTCCTTACTGTTTTTAGACCTGATCGGCCTCATGGTGGAAAAGCATGTTTAGATTAAACTACCGAAATTATGAGTAGCCTGGAAAACTATAGTTTGTGTCTTTTTTCTATATTTGATTTAGTATCTTGGTCCTGAGCTTGATTCCACCCACTGTCCCTATTATACTGAGTACCACATGAATAGTACAAGATTTTTAACTAGGTAACCCCTCAGGACGAGAAGATGTCAGTGTCAGACTGTTTTATTCATGTTTTGCAGCTTTGGATTTACCACCGCTGATGTATTGCAAGAGGGCAATTTATTTGACATGCAGCTTTCAGAAATGCCCTTTTATAGTAATATATATAAAATATATATTCCAATGTTTTTGTGTGACCTGGAACATGCAGTTAAGGAAATAGTCATAATAGTGGTGGTGCATTTCCACAATTGAGGATGGATTGCATTCAAACCATCTGTAAACTATACCAGAGTTCAAAAGTTTCAGAAAAACGTTTTTGCATCAAACCAAACCTGAAGCCTACATCTAAAGCTCTAGTGTGAAATTGCCCTCCAAGTAGCTTCCCCGGCACTGCTTGAGATGATTTTGTGTGTGAAATGCCAGTTGGTTGTGGTTTATGTTGTACATACAGAATCTGTCAGTAAATGGGAGTTTGAGTCCCGGTGAAGGAGATACAGTCACAAGAGCCGAGAGCTGTGAAAGCCTCCGTCGGGACACGCGCGCGCACATACACACACTGTGCTGGGACACGGACACCTGCTCAATAACGAGGGAAAGGGAGGAGAGGATGGAGCGATGGTGGATAGACTAAATCCTTTTTTCCATCATTACCCAGTCCCGGCCCAGCGATGGCTTCTCTTCAGAACACTCTCTGCCTTCTGCTCGTTTAATTAGTCTCAGAGCTGCTCTCTCGCTCTCTCTCTCTCTCTCTCTCTCATACACACACACACACACACACGCACTTTAGCTCTCAAATACACTTCTCGATCACTCCTGTAACCTTGCCGTACTCTGTTAACTCAAAACCCTTCCTATGTTCCCCACATTTTCTCCATTTCTCTGTCTCCCTTTAGAAGTCACATTTTACAGTGGGATCCAAAAGTCAGACCAAGTTGAAATTGGGGGATTTTTTATTCAAACTTGGAAATAAACAGAGATAAGATTTTGGAAGATTTTAAACAAAGTTATGACGTAAAATAAGAGAAAAAGATAATCTATCTATCTATTGATTGTTAATCCATTCCATCCATCCATCTATCGTTCTATCTATCCACTGTTAATTTGTTCCATCTATCCATCCATCCAATTTCCTTTCTATCGTTCTATCTATCCATAATTAATTCATTCCACCCATCTATTTATCTATCTATAATTAATTTGTTCCATCCATCTATCTATCGTTCTATCTGTCCATCATTCATTCGTTCCAACCACCCAACCAACTATCATTCTATCTATCCATCATTCATTCGTTCCATCCATCATCCTCTTCTCAAAGTATTTTTCTAAGATGATTGTTTTACATACACACACACACACACACAAAAATTAATTAGGTGCCAGTAGTAGAATTACAAATAATAAAAACATTCTCTCCCTCTCTCTGTGTATGACCCTGTGGTTCTGACCCGTCCGTACCCTCTATTGTGTCTTCTGCTCCGGGCCTTCTGACCGTTCACCCCTCATCGCCTGGCCTACACCTCACCATCTCTCGAGCTCATCCCTCCATCCTCTGTCATTGCTCTTCAGAGTCTTTGTTTTCTCGCTGTCAGAAATGAATAATTTTGAAAGTGTTTTGAGCAGTTTTGAATATCTGATGTTTTTAGCATATTATTAGTGCCTGGCACACAGAGCAAGTGCAGAATGTGAATTTAAATGAGTTTAAAATCTGATCTGAGATCCTGTTTACTGTCGAGCTAAAACATTTAGTGCCTGTGTTCGCTCCGGCACTGCGAGGAAAGTTTGGGTAAATTGTTTAATGTGCAGGGCTGGAGGGAACTGATCTCGAGCAGAGCGAAAAGCAAACAGAGAGACAGAGCTGCACTCCTTCAGTCTGTCTGTCTCTCCTCTCTGTTCTCTGCGTCTGAAAGAGACGCGCTGGTGTGATAGAGTTCACGCTGACAGCCTGACACCACTCATCTGTCTCCTGAGAGTCAATCATTCCAGACAGGTACCATTACTCAAACATACACACACACCAGCCAGAACATGCACGAGAACACACACCAAACAGGAAAGTCACTCTTTAGCATCTCTCACAATCAAAACAACATGCATGTGTGTGTTACACAAAACTCATTTTAACACACACATGTAGAAATGATCACATCACACACATCTCAGATGTAAATATTGTGATTCAACTTCATGAACACACCAATTTTATTAAATTAATATATTTAAGGTGGCTCTTTCTTGGTTTCAGAAACCAAATGCCTGTTAATATGGCTGCTCTGTTAACCAAATCAACTACTGTATAATCTATTAATGAAAGTTTCTCCACAACAGCAGAAGTGTTCATAGGGCCAGTGCCTTCAGAATTGTCTTATGCTGCAAATCGGTCTCTCAAGAAGATGAATTTGGACCTTAATCCATTTTGTATTGGGACACTGATGATGACTGTCCAGCGAAACACCAGGATCAATATCAATATGGTATGATTTTCTATTTTATTATTATTGTGCATCTTTGTTAAAGTTCCATTATGAAATATCAGGTAAGTTTCTTTTTATAAAACTTTATACGTTGCAAATAGCTTTTTTTGTTTCTTGAGGGGTCTTTGTAAACAAAAGTGAATAACTGAATCACTTCTCACAAAGGGTCCTTTCATTTTGTAAAGGGAGCTATCATAATTTTGAGAAAGTATTTTTGTAATTTATGATGACATGATTCTGGGTTTGAATCATGATTCAATGTGAAGACATTTATATTACCTGGGATTCAAAACCAACAGGAAATGTTTGTTTTGCTGTGCACTACATGCACAGTAGAGACAGTATGCTATATATTTGAGAACTATATTTGAATTAAAGATATGTGCAGTCTATCTCGATGCAAATTTGCGTCGACAATCTTAACTTTTTCTGCTACAGTATGAAGGTAGCATCCCAAAACCAGGTGTTATGCCTTCATGTAGCCTATGGTGTTCAGACATATGCCTGTAGGGCATAACAGTAATGAGTAGGGTATAGTTATGTTCATTTTTCCGTGTAATTTAGCATGACTGAAATGCTGTATTGAACAGTAATCTTAATGTGAATTAATATTTAAGATCTCCTTTCAATATTATAAGGTTTCAAAATGTTTGTTATTTTATTTAACAAAATATTTTTTCATGATAGTGTTAAATCATACTAGATTACTTCATGTTTTATTGTAGTATAGGTAAATATGGTATTTTGGCGGGAACTATGGTAAAGGGAGAGTGAGTTCTCAGCAGATGTCGCTGTTGCCACAGTAATACTGACCGGCGATGGGCGCGCGCTCTGGGTTTTTTTTTTCTACATTCATTAACTTATTTACCAGTTCTGCTGGTGGACTCCCAGGTAAAGTGACTAAATATAAGTTCTGAACGGTAGAAACGGCATCAGTGCGGCGCAGGGGCGCGTCGGCGGGCTTCGCGCCACCGTGAGCTTCACCAGGCCTCACCTGTCTCGAGCCCTCGCGCGCTCTTCTAACCCGGAAGCTGCGCGAGTTTAATTCAATTAGAGCAGCTGCGGTTCGCGCCAGCAGGGGGGGTTACGAGCACACTTTGATGAAACCAACTTGGCTCTAACAAAAAATACTGTGGTAAGCTACCATGGTAGATTTAGAGCATTTAGAGGTAGATTTATAGCTGATACAAATCCATAGCAATGCATTGTTTTTTATTACATTGTACGATGATCAATGCCATGTTTGTATACTTTTGACAGTGGCGCAATTGTAATATGTTTAAGAAACTTGGTTAAAATAACATGGTACCACCACCACCACCACAGTACCTTTTGTAAGGGATGGAAATATGATAAATGCTACTACCTCATATTACTCCAACAAGGTTCAGTAGGCCTTCATGTCCAGATCCAAGTGTATGATTTGTTAGGATAGGCCAATATTTGGCCGAGATACAGCTATTTAAAAAAATCTGGAATCCAGGGGTGCAAAAAAAGTGTAATATTGAGAAAATCACCTTTAAAGTTGTCTAAATGAAGACCTTAGCAAAGCATATTAATAATATTTTTGATATATTTACAGTTGGACATTTACAAAATATCTAAATGGATCTTTACTGAATATCCTAATGATTCTTGGCATAAAATAGATCATTTTGCCCCATGCAATGTATTGTTGGCTGTTGCCACAAATATACTTATGACTGGTTTTGTGGTTCAGGGTCATAGTAGGCTATTTCATAATAAATACCATCATGCCTGAAAGGCTACTCTACCATGTTTCTGCAGCCTTGGGCTTCTGATACACCTTAGCGTTTTCCTCTGTAGTTCAGTATTCATAACTCATTGATTAATGTCTTAAGAATAAGCGTTCACATATTTTACTTATTGAAAAAACAAGACTCGCTTCCTGCCTCCAGGTGCAGACACACCTGCACATCCTCCCTACGATTCATTCATTTAAGTTAAACGCCTCACTCACTCACGAACTCATCAAATCACATATTAAGTGTGTTAAACGAATCTTTGTGTGTGTAAGTGCAGTGCAGTCAGTTCTGTAGTTGTTTGTAGAGCCGTGTTCATTAGCGCCGGAGTCAATAGCAGCTCTTAACGCATCTCGACTCTCAGATTAAAGGTTTAGTTTTGCTTTCAAAGTCTAACGTGCGGGTCAGGACTCGCTGGCTGTCTGGATTACAAGGGTTAACAGGCGACTTAACCGAATCAACTTAACCAGATAATGCAGAGGATTTATTTCTGCCTGATTATTCTAATATGCTTTAGATGACGACTAGTGTGAAGAATCTTGCTCGCACGCGCGCGGCACTAGAAGACCTATAAACTTCCCTATTAGCTGCTTCAGTTAAAATGGCATTTGTGCAGTATTTTATCAGGCAGTTGACAAGTGAATTAGAGTTGGCTGTTAGCGCCGTTGAGCTTTATGACAATAGCCTTAGGGTCTCGCTAAAGATCGCTGCACCGCCCTGTTCAGCCCGCGCCGCTGCGCTCGGCGCGCTAACCGCTGACGCTCAAACCGAAGTGACATGCTGTCATAACAATAGTTTACAAAAACGTGAAGTTCTGCGTTTGGGCAGAAAAAGCCAGAGAGTTTTAACTTCTGCGTCTGTCTCTCCCCCACCCCTCCTCCCTACCGACATCCCATTTGCGCTCTGACAGACTTGGATGTTTTTAAGTGTGCTAATGTGCTCTCTCATCTGCCTCCATACATGCAATGCTAATACTGGGATCGTCCTTTGTAAACGGCGTGTGTGTTTGTTTGGCCAGAATGTTGCTTTCACAGAACTGTCTCCCTCAATGACTTGCTGTAAAGGTAAATATAGTGAAATATTGAACAATCTGGCTGCCCAAAAATGTACGCGCACTGGAAAAAAAAGTTTTTCTATCTCTCACCAACACACAAAATACATCAAAGAATTGTTCTTTCTTATTGGTATTCTCTGAACGCATCTGAGGGTAGTGAGGTCGCAGTGAGGTCTGTAACCCTACACACGCACACACACACACACACACACACACACACACACACACACACACACACACACACACACACACACACACACACACACACACACACACAGTCCAAATGAATTCACACACTGTCATACACAAAGACAGACAGATGTATTATGTGTGTGTGTGTGTGTGTACCTGGCTGCTCTGTGAAGTCTTTAATGGGATTTTGCCTCGGGCTGTTTTATTAAGATGTTGCTTTCTGCTGCCTGTGCAGCTGACACCATTCCCCACCCCAACACACACACACACACACACACACACACACACACACACACACACACACACACACACACACACACTCCCCACAGACCCCACCTCCAAATGTGTACACACACACACACACACACACACACACACACACACACACACACACACACACACACACTCATCCCTCTGAAATTTCTGCCACACTGCAGTCCTTTCTCTCAGTCTGAGGCCGACGTTTGCGTGTGTGAGAGTCAGGGGTCCTTATTTCTGTGTGTATGTCTGTTCCTGAACGTTTCCTCAGACAGAATCAGTTTAACTATACCTGTGTTAATGTGTTTTGATGGATGAGAGTGTGTCTGTGTTAACACTGTACTTGTGTGTTAGCTGTGCTGGGTGGGTTCTTTTAGGGTTCGGGGTAGTCTGTATCGTATTTGGCTAATGTTCCCTCGATCCTCATCCACATAGTTATGTTAACGTGTGGGTTTACGTAGTTTGTGAAAAATGAACACAATGCTTAGGGACATCCTTGGTTGCAACAAATATGCATAAATAAAGTGAAATGGTTTTCATTCTAAAGGGGTTCTTTAGGGATTTTAGGTTAAAGTTTTGGTGAATATAATTATTTTTATATAAAAACAGCAATCTGTGTCTTTATTTATAGATAGGTGTTTGCATGTACTTTAGGTACAAATTTGTACAAGTTAAATAAATTCTACATTTATGCATTTGACAGATTGTTTTATACAAAGCAATTTACAGTGCATTCTGATACACTAAAAAAAAAACCTTTAAGCCCTTTTTTTCTTTTAAGATTTACGCATTTGAATTAGGCCTAATAGTAAAATTCATCAAATTGAATTGAATAATCCTTGCATATTTTAATAGAATTCTTAGGATTGTTCAGTTATTCAATTAAAATATGCAAGGATTATTCAGTTAAATTTGATGGAATTTTACTATTAATTTGAATGTGTAGATCTTAAAAAAAAAAAAAAACAAACAAATATATATATATATATATATATATATATATATATATATATATATATATATATATATATATAATCTATAGCACAATTACACTAAAAAATTTTTTTGTAAAAAGACATTCTGTAAAAAGATATGAAATAGGATTTTCTTGTAAAACGTACTCTACTCAATAACTATTGTTACTGTTATTGCTTTGTGAGTCTTTATTCAATTATAGAGTCTTTATCAATCGTTTAAAATGGTGTCCTTTTCTAAAAAATCTAGTTTTTATTTACGCGTAATGTTGGGTTTAGTTAGCTAAGTAAATGTACAGTGTCTGTGTGTGTCTCCTCACATGGACTGGACTCCAAATGAAAAAAGATCCCTGTATAGATGTGTGCATGTGTGTGGATGGCTGCAGTGTCAGGCTGATTGTGCTGTCAGGGTTCGAGATGCTCAATGAGCTTCCTGTTTGTCTCGCTCTGGGCACCATGTTCATCTGCAGACACTGACTGAGTGCCCTGTCTCTCTCTCTCTCTCTCTGTCTCTCTCTCTTCTCTGCTGTATCCCTGAGGCCTATAGATTGTGCAGAGCAGCCCGCATTCAGCAGCTTAAAGACACCGGGAGAGACAGGGAGCCTGGAAAGGAAAGGGACACAGCAAAGAGTGACAGGAAGATGGGAGGAAGAAAAGAAAAGAGTGCATAACAGGAAAAAGGGTTCAGTTAAGCTCTTTCTCTAACACATATACACACACTCACATAGGGAGTTTGCTGGACACTGATGCTTTGTGACATCACAGCACTTTGTCTGATATTTTAAATATGAGATTGAGACCCTGGTCGGGGGCGGAGCTTCGGAACACACACACACACACACACACACACACACACACACACACACACACTCACAAATAAGACTGTCTGTACAGCGCAATAGTATTTTTCTATTTCATTTTCTCTTGTGATTCAAAGTAATAAACCATATCAACCAGACATTACAAACTATGATTTGATACATTTCCAAATTGATACATTTGAAAAATGTTAGCGATTATATTTTATATTATTATATATTTGTATTTTAAAAGTATTATTATGTCTTTTTAAATTGTCATGGCTTATTTTTGGGCCAGCAGTATCCTTGAGGTAAACGGGGTAACACTATTACAGTAAGGTTTCATTGGTTAACATGAACTAAGAATGAACAATACTTCAGCATTTATTAATCTTAATTAATGTTATCTCAGCATTTATTAATACATTATTAATATCAAAAGTTGTATTTATTAACATTAGTTAAAATTATATGATCAATAAGTTATGACAAAATGATTTAAGCACTTTTCAAGTCATTTTAATGAGGCTTTTTTCAAGTCATTTTAATGTAATTTAGGTTCAAATTACTTAAACAATCAAGTTGATTGTACCTTTTAATATTTAAGGCAGCAACTTATTTTACAGTGCTGAACACGCACAAACTATTTACAGCTGTATTTTTATTAACTAACATTAACAAAGATTAATAAATACTGTAACAAATGTATTGCTCATGGTTAGTTCATGTTAGTTAATACATAATACTGTCAACAAATGAAACCTTATTGTAAGGTGTTACCATAAATGACTTTAAGGGTTACTTCAGTGATTTAGCATTAAGATTTGTATCTGTAGAAACCCAGTAGTATATTCAAATTATCGTACTTTCCCCTCATGTCCCCTGAGATGAGAGAATTATGCATATTATTTCTGGGAAAAATCCTCCGATGATGCAAATGGTGGGCAAGTGATAACCAGTAGCAGTGGCTTTGGGAGTGGCCTCGTTTGGGCAGCAAAGCAAGTGCATTCTGGGAGTTGTTGTCTTTCATCCCCATGAGACAAAAATACATTTTCTGTCTTTTCTCAGTCTAGAAGGTGACAAATTCAAAAATAATAAATAAATTAAACTTATTGAAAATTTGACGTGTAAGTGCAGAATATTTATTTATTTTATCATTTTATTTTAATTTAAAATATGTAAGTGAGTCAAATCTAATTGAAAAACAAAAAAATATGCAGTGAGGATGATTAGTTAGTTAATATTAGGTTGGTAGTTTCCTCCACCGCCTAAGGACAGTTTGTTAGAAGTAATAATATCAGTAGCTCAGTGTAAAACAATAGAAGTCAATGAAAAGAAAAACAGTAATGCTGTGATGCAGCCAATAATTCACCTGAGAGATTGATTGACAGGCTAAGGGGCGGGACTTGGAATGACGGACAGTCATTAAATGTCATTAAGAGCAATTAGCAATTAATACAGAAGTTGCTGATCCCTGAAACAGCCACACTAATGAGCGTATGACAGCGTGCACACACACACACACACACACACACACACACACAGTGACTGGTGGAAACTCGTCAGAGGAAGAAACATCAGTCAGTATCGATTGTGCTTTAATTTCTGCAGTCAGCCTTAGGCCTCAATCACACGCCACGTTTACAACTAAAGACACACAAACACGCTACATTTACACAGGAGATTAGCAGAAACACACTCTCATGTACTGTGTCAGACTTTGTATTATGATTATTCTGTCCATTTCTTTCTTGTTTGTATTAAACTTCCCAATTTCCCCCCTGGAGAATTCCTTGATAAATGAAAGTTCAAACAGCATTTATTTGAAATAAATAACTATTTTTTTATATATATATTCTTTACAAAAGTCTTATAAACCCTAAACTTTTGGACAATAGTTTAAAATAATAATTGTATTTATTTTACCATGATGTATATCTATCGTATATGTATATGTATATGTATAATTTTAATGTTTGGGGTCAGTAAGAATTTTTTTTGAAAGAAATTAATACTTTGATTCAGGAAGGATGCAATACAATAATCAAAAGTGACAGTAAAGACATTTATAATATTGCAAAAGATTTTAATTTCAAGAAAAATGCTCTTCTTTTGAACTTTCTATTCATAAAATATTCCAGAAAATGGTTCACAAAAATATGAAGCAGCACAACTGTTTTCAACATTGATAATAATCATAGATGTTTCTTGAGCATCAAATCATCATATTAGAGTGATTTCTGAAGGATCATGTGACACTGAAGACCTGAGTAATGATGCTGAAAATTCAGCTTTTATAATAAATTATATTTTAAAATATGTTCTATATTGATATATTCAATATTTATATATATCATGAAATCCATTAAATTCTGCTGTATTTGGATACAGCACTACTCTTATATTTCTGTATTATAAAGATATGACACACATAGTATGAGTAGTGCTTAGCCCATCTCTCTCACTTTATCACTTTTTTTCTGTCTTTGTCTTCCACTTTGCCTTTCTGCTAGTTTCTGTCAGGATGGTGTGAGCGAAACGAGAGGAACGAGAGAAAGAGATGATTACAGCAGCGTAACTTTGGAGCAAAAGGACAGCGAGAGACGTTTCTGAAGCATTGAAGGAGATAAGCGGAGAACGAGCGAGAGAGGGAGAGGATGCGAAGGTTCGATTTATCTTACATTGACAGGAGAGGCTTCAAACGATGACCTTGAGGACTAATGAGAGTAAATGAGTGAAATATTTTTCACTTTTAAAAAGTGAAACTATAATCAAATGGAAGCCTGAAAGATGAACTAATGAGCTTCAGCGATGATGAAAGCACGCGAGAGAGAAAGAGAGCGATACGGACTGATAGAACCAGAGAGCGAGAGAGAGGGAGGTAGTCATTTGGCAGAGCCTGCAGTGTCAGGCCCTCACTCCTGCCATCTCATTAGCTGACCTGACGACTGCCTGATTAGAATACGTTTGATGAAAATTTCAAGGATTTTTTTCCCACTCAACATTCAAAATTTTCAGTGTGATTTAATAAATATTGCACTACTTTTTTTTAAGACACAGAAACTGGGAGGTAATTAATTAAGATTAAAGCAGAGGTCTGGACCAAGTTGATTTACCATCATTATTCGCCCCGAAATCAACAAATATATTTATAAACACAGAGATACATACAAACAGAGAGAGCAATGGACATGAGAAACTCGTTGAGCACGCAAGTCACACGCTTGCATGTCAGATGTTATTTCACTCAACACAAACTAAATTTGTACCCTTCAAAAATTAATTGAACATCTTATTTCAAGCTGTCCAGTTTGTTCCAGTTGCCTCATTCTTTGGTGTTTAATGCTGGTTTTACAAAACTGCTTTCTGTGCATTAACACCACCAAATGGCTAAATGCTCGAATCTTATTTGTTGACAATTGAAGCAAGCATCTTGCTCAAGGGAATTTGATATTTTGTGGTGATTCTCGTCGTTGTGATTATGGGATGGTGACCACGAGGAACTTTGTTGCTCTCTGATTTTTGATGCTCTTTTCATGATTAAAAATCCTATAGAATTCACCGGAAACCACTTTTTCTCTTTCAAATATTTCTACTTTGCCAGAAACTTCAGGCACCCCTATAACCATCTGAACCGTCTTGATTGGTCTGTTATTGTGGTAATCATTTAATTTATTCAATCTGTTCATGCAGAAAAGTAAACAATATACTCACATACTCACTACTGTTCAAAGGTTTGGCGTCAGTAAGAAAATAGTACATTTCTACAAATGAATACTTTCGTTCAGCAAGGATGTATTAAATTGCTTGAAAGTGACAGTAAAGACATTTATAATGTTACACAATATAATAATTTCAAACATATTTGATAATAAGATTTCGTGAGCAGCAAATCATCATAGTAGAATAATTCCCGAAGGATCATGTGACACTGAAGACTGGAGTAATGATGCTGAAAATTGAACTTTGCCATGACATCCTTATAGTGAGCATAAGATACGATAGATAGACAGAAAGACAGACAGATGATAGACAGACAGATATATATATAGATAGATAGATAGATAGATAGATAGATAGATAGATAGATAGATAGATAGATAGATAGATAGATAGATAGATAGATATTTGCATGCATTATATGGTAATTATCAACTTTCAACTAAAGTTTCATCCACATTGTTTCTTCTAGAGTGCTGTTGAGGATCAACCCTGAAAACCACAGGTTAGTCACCTAATTTTTCTACTTTTTTATGTTAAAATATTGTAATTTTATGCCGTGACACTGGCTCAACCAATGGCGTGAGTTTGGGGCGGGGCTACCTGTTTGCTGAAACTAGGGCTGTGTCCGAAAACTCGCTGCCGAGTGGTGCCGGTATGATATCACTTTGTAGGCCAGCTGGCGGTAAGCCTCGCACTGGTTCCCTTCACAAAAAAACAATAGGATTTTCCAAAGGAAATCGTTTTAAGTTTTAGCACCATGTCACGTTGATCAATTCGCCAATTCATGTTGCATTTTTATTGGCTAGTCAGTAGACGAAGCAGCAAACACACTGTGAGATGCTCATGCTAAACTTATGACACTGTCAGAAAATTATCGCAAGCTATCTTTGGTCGCAAGACCGTGACAACAGCCGTCTTTAAACCTCTCTCACTGTAAGATGACCACCGTTTAGGACCACAGAAATCACTACAATTGGTCATCTTTCATCTGGGACAGCCCAAAATGGTAGAAGGTGTATCAGGTATAAATCTGATCTTGATCAGAAACACTCACGATTTGTCCACATCAGCATCCCTCAGTCTGTTTCTGGTTCACATAAATGGTTTGTTTAACCGGCTGCTCTTCGAGAGCTCAGTAAGCACTCATTCTGTGGTCCGATTCATTTGTGCAGAGTCAATTCCCTGTGGAAGATCTAGGAGGAGCTGTTTGTTGGGCTGGAGGAACTGCCCTGTGGCGGCTCTTTGAGAGGTTAAGCTGGAGATTGTCATTGCCCAAGGTGAACTGGCTTTCAGTGGTAACCGGGTGGAAACTAGAAAGACGAGTTCAGGTCAGTTATAAATTATAACAGCTCCATGCGGCGTCACAAAAAAAAAACAATTAATAATAGAAAATATTCCCTCTAATTGCTGGACTTTAATTAATGAGCCCTAACCTTTGGAGGGAGGGAAATTATTCATGTATCCAGTCGAAAATATGAATATGCAAATACCGGTTTCACCCCTGGAGGACAGCACACAATGACAAACCAATGTCTATATTTTCATATTTTCGTTTGTTTTATTCATCCTCCCCTAGACACGTACACGAAACCGTATGAAAAGCCATTATTGAAAACAGCCACAGGTGGTGACGGCTAATGCACAACTTCCCCGCCAATCCCAACGATTTGTTGCCTTTTGCTTTTTTCCCTCCACATCTATAAGTTGTAATTAAATCAGCTTTGCATAAAAAATAATTTCCCTGCGTGAGACGAGGTTGAAGTTAAAACGTGACCCTTTCTGGCCCGAGAGGACGTACGTAGTAATGAACAAACTATCTGACACGAATACATCCACCGACACCGACGCTTCTACCAACACGTACTCGCTGTTTACTAATTCATTTGCGGGAAGAAAAATCCTCTCTTTACTCTCTGGCTGCGGAGTTAAATACTCGGCCTTGAGAAATCAGACCATCAGCCTCTGAGCTACAGCAGCTGCAGCTAAATTAGTATGCCATTAGCATGTTTTATTTCTTTAGGTGAGGAATTACATTTGAATATTAATTTGACTGCATGTTTAAAGGCAGTGCTTACCGGATCTCCATAAATTAGCTTTAATATGTGGATTAGCCCCTTAGCATCATACGCCAGTGCAAGGCAAGAGACAAGACTAGCGTCTGAAGTGAGTGTTTTTCTATCTCGGATCGCCACGAGCAGGGCGTCGGGATCATGACCCGTCAGGCCTCGCACCCTAAAGCCGTGTATGATCGTAACATAACATGGTCTGTGTAGCGGTTATGTCACTGATTGGAGCAACATTCAAAGCGCTGCTATGGCTGGAATACTGTCACAGCTTCAACATGTCAAAGTATTTCAATTAGGCATGAATGTTTTTACATACTATACTGCCAAAGCATTGCCAAAAGTGCCAAAAATGGTAACAAAATAATAATAAATAATTTTATAATTAATTAATAAAAAGTGATTTAAAATAATTTTATTTCAGCCTTATTTTAGATAATATTTTGACTTTTTAATATTTTCCATTTTAATTTTAGTTTAAGTTTTAGTAATTTTGTTGCGTGTTTTGTCATTTTAGTCATTTTTTGTTAGTCATTAATTTTTATTTTAGCTAAATGAGAAATTATGTCTTGGAAATTAGCTGAATTAAACTGTTTAAAAAGGTTTTTTCTTTTATTTATTTCAGTTTTAGTTAACTGTAACAACTGTGGTTTATTTATTTGGCATTTTTTCATTCTGTTTTGTGTGGTGACTACAAACTGATTCAAACTGATGTGCAAGTGGCAAAAAGCATCATTATGTTCTTCTTCTGAACACAAAAGAACATCTTTTGAAAGTCAGTGACCTCCAAACAACATTGAAACTTTTCTCAAAACATCATCTTTTGTGCTCAGTGGGAGAAATAATGTCATAAAAGTTTTGAAACGACATGAGGCTCAGAAATGATGCACTGTCCGTTTAAGAATTTAAATTGATTGACAGCACTAATATAAATAAATGTAAACAAATAATTAAAAACAAGTTAAGTAAAATAAACTGAACATTTAACCAGACATTAAAAATTCTTTATTATTTTTTTATTTTATTTTTATGTGCTCTCGAATATGATCATCAAACCGATGGTGAGAAATTAATTTGATGGTTTATCTGATAAACTGGAAAAATGTGGAACATGGATTTTTATATTTTTTTAAGTATCTGTCTCTTATTTTTCTAAACTTGTCATGTACATTTATCCCCTAAAAAAACCTCTGTAAAAGAGTGCATCGTTTTACTCTGTTTTCAGCGTTATATTTGTGTTGTGATAAACTTCTGTAAGAGAGCAGACACCATATCCATAAGCACTCCATCTGCTGGATTGGGTTCAAACATTCAACGGTGAACATTTTAGCAATGCATTGCATATTAGAAAACACTCCAAAACGTGCATAAGTTAAAAGGGGGGAAACACACACAGTTTTAGTCAATCTCACACACACTTACACACAAACACATGTTTGTTTTTGTGAAATGTGGGGACATTCCATAGGCGTAATGCATTTTATACTGTAAAAAACTTATTTTCTATCCCCCTACACTGCCCCTGCCCCTAAACCTACCCATCACAGGAGACTGCACAGTTTACGTTCTGTGAAAAAAACCTCATCCTGTGTGATTTATAAGCATTTTGAAAAGTGAGGACATGGGGAACGTCCTCATATTTCACCCTCTTTTTGTAATACCTATGTCATACCCATGTCATTATACACATTTGTGTCCTGATATTTCACAAAAACATGCCCACACACAAACACACACACACACGTATGACAAACACAAGCACACACAGTACATTTGTGGCATTAACCCTATACGTTCGTATTGTTTACATTTATATGCACTTACTTTTTTATTTGATTGCTAACAAACCATGACTGATATGACTCGACTCATGACCAGGAAAAACATACACACTTGCAGAACTCTGTTGCTGCTCCGGAAAAACAAACTGCATCAAATGTTTCCTTAACGCTGGGTTATTTGGGAAGCTGAACAAGGTGATCTTTCTCTCACAACCATAAACACACTTCTTTAGTGATATTGTGATGGTCAAAAGCAAAATGACAGCGCTGCCGACAGCTCCCGTAACCTGAACGATGTTTGCTGATGGGCGCGCTTTTGCTCTCACTTTGAAGAAGTGCCCATACAAACAATTCCACCCAATTTGACATCATACAGGGCCATAGTCATAGTAAAAAACTTTCTGAAACTTGTTTGAATCCTGAAGGAGTGAATTTGGCACAGACTCTGTCATACGTCCAACTAATTTTTTTTCAATTTTAGCCATGTTTAGCATAAGCATCAACTCTTGAACAGTGTAAATAAGTCAGAATGCATGAAATAGCATTAGATCCCCCCCCCTTTAAGTTTCATCCATATGTGTTAGCTTTAATATAATTTGTTTACTCTCTAAATTGAGAATGTGCTTCCCTCTAGCAATAGCAAGTATCTAATCGAGGCAAATGGATTTGACATGTTCCACTCCAACTTCCGGTTTTTGATTGGAAATAAGTCAATACAAAAAAATGTAAGTAACTATCAGTCTTTACATAATCATTGCGCCCATCAGAATGCTGGAAACTACATCCTGAGGGGATCACTGCGGTCAAGGGACGAGACAACAAGTGGTAATGGCTTAAAAGGAAGGTATAATTGGTTATAAAGAAAACAGCAAAGGATAGAGGACGATAAAGAGTGGCAGACAGCAGTAGAGGGAGAGCTGAACTAAGATAGGAGATATGTCTGGATGAGTGTGTTAGAACCGGGGCCTGGGGCCATTCTGAGAGCGAGAACCATAACCTGCCTAAGGGAAGAGGGTCTAGCCTCTGCTAACACAGGTGAGCACATGCAGTTTTAATACAGCTGTTGTAAACATCATTATACACCCTTAGCACAGGCTTCAGATGTATTTACAAGGCGCTAAATATCTCCATCATTCATGAGGCCTTAAGAACGACTCATGATATTGACATGATATTGCTGTGGTAACTTGTGAAATCTGTATTTATAGAGCAACATGCATTCTGGTTGCAGTTTTAGTTTTCAGCATGCAAATGTGTAACAGTATGTAAAGACTGATGGGATAGTTCACTCAAAGATTTTGTCATTATTTACTCACCCTCAAGTTGTTCTAATATCTTCTTTTGTGTTCAGCAGGAGAAAGAAACTTGAGGGTGAGTAAATGATGACGAATTTTCATTTTTGGGTGAAATATCCTTTTAATGTAGCCTGACGTCGTCATACTCAGATTCTAGTTAGAATATGAGTCTGAAACTGCTCCATTGGGCTGTGATTATGGGGTGCGTTTCAACCGAACCAGGAAAGGAAATGCCTCTGCACTCAATTGGATAAACGGATCAAGTCCAGACCGAACTTCCCAACCTCAAATGTTGTGGGCGGGGCTAAATTCGGCTGGCATCCAGGTTACTTTTAATGCACTTGGCGCAATTTTTTTTAACTTGCCATATTTGCAAAGCTTTCCTGAAGCTCAAATAGTAGAGCATGCTAGCAGCACCTAGAAAATGGGTTTCGATTCCCTGAAAAATGGGTTTCGATTAAATATGCTTTTAGTTTTCAGCATGCAAATGTCTAAAATGATGTAAAGACTGATAGTTAAGCTCTTCTGTGGATGTTTTCCCCCTTTAAGTTTTTTTTGTTTTTGTTAAAACACCAAGCAACAATAAGGGTTCAATTACCAGAAAGTGCATCACGTCGTTTTGTTAAATGCATTAATGCAAAAGTGATGTGCAGATGCATGAATGCATACATTTTTTTTTATTGCGAGTCCTGACTGTACTGTTTGTTTTGCTAGGTGACATTCTACATTTCCCATCATTCCCTGTTTTAGCACAAGAATAAGGCTGTTTTGAATGCTCAGGAGATTTAAAGTTCTCATTTGTGTTTTATTGAAATATCAACAGTGCCTGGGTAGGTTCTCTGAAAATTATTTTGTAGAGAGTAAAAATAGACACAAATGAATCACGTGCTGAAATAAATATTTTGGCGTGAAAAGTTTGAGTTTATATTGAGATATCCGACTTTTGCACACTTGGTATCTTGGTAAATTTGAACAATGTGAATTAGCTTTCATTTTATATTTTCAGTTTTATGTTTAGTTTAAGTTTTTATTAATTTTATTATGTGCTTTTGTCAATTTATTTTAACTATGTTTATTACTTTAATTGATTTTTATTTTAGTTTTAGTGAATTTAAAATTATTTCACAGTTGCCAATTAGCCAACCTTTCTAATTTTCTATTATTAGGTTTTTCACTCTTATTTATATTTTATTTCTTTGTCAATTACCAAAATTGGTTTAGATAACAATACCAACACTGCTCTCCAAATGCTCTCTGTTGAATTTCACTGCTGTGTAAGAGAAACATCTGGGATATTAGTTCTCATGAAATTCACACTATGAAATTTGTTAGATGACATGGTTATGTGGCTCATAAATGCATGTTTCTCCACAGGATGAGCTCTGGGGCTTGGGTTTGTGCTGTGGTTAAGCTGGTAAACCCATGAGGTGAGCAGATCCTAACCCCTGACATGCACGAGAGACGCTTGTTTATCTGCCCATTCGTCTGTGAGACTTAAGTGAGCGTTGTTTGAGAAACGTGCTGGATTGTGATCTGAAGCGGGTCGTTTTTACCAGATAAACACAGGAGTTCCTCAGACCCAACAGGGCTGAATCTTAAGCATCTTTTTGACTGTTGATTACAGTGATCTTTAATACTGATAGACAATCCAACAGTAAAGTGTCTCCCTGAGGAAATCTAAGCTCTTGTTTAAAGGCCTAAAGAGATCCTTTAATTCACATCTTGATATTCTTCCTGATTTTAGACAGACTGGCTCTGAAATCTGCCCTAAACCACAATGTTTGTTTGCTTTACAGGAAAAGTCAAACATGTACTGTAGATGAGGAAAAATTGATTTTTTGCAGTAAATCCATCCAATAATCACATACACTCATTATTTAGTCATTAGTGGGGCTTGTTTAGACTAGCATGTGTTGCGCCTAATCAGGTTGCGTGGTTTGACCTCGTTAATGTTAACCTCGTGGAATGTTTTTCCTAAGTTCTTGCATTCTCTGGGGATCAGACCCATGACTTTGCCATTGCTAGTGTCATGTTTGACTGTTTAAGCTACAGAAATGTTGTGCCATTGCACCATGTATATGTGCAACAGAATTGATGCCTTAAATTATGCATTTTTTTGCGGTATGGTGTACTTTTAAAGGTGCTGTATGTAAGTTTTTGACTGTACTAAAGCATAAAAAAACCTCAATATGTTTGCAGATATTTAGGAAACATGCTGTGCGAAAACGCATGTTGCCAATTTACCCAATAGTATTGTGACCCCACAGGTTGCCAGTTGGCAGAAAACACAACAAACCATGGAAGCCAGCAAACAAACTGGGTCAGAGATCACAGATTCTACCCGACCTAAAAAGCCTCGGCATCCATCTAAAAATCTCTATGAACTGAAGCACATTAAAATGCGGATAAATCAACTTACTGTGTGTAAGTCTCCTCTCCTTCCATTGTCAGTTGCGCTCGTTCCTGTTGCATGTCCTCAAACTGGCGTGAGCATTGAGTCTGAGGAGGGGGCGGGGCTAACAATATTTTGAACTTGGACTGCAGTACCCATTTAAACCACTAGCTGTCATTCAAGGATACAGCACCGTTAAGTGATTAGACTTATGATTTTTGCCAACCTAAAAAGCCTCGGCATCCATCTAAAAATCTCTATGAACTGAAGCACATTAAAATGCGGATAAATCAACTTACTGTGTGTAAGTCTCCTCTCCTTCCTTTGTCAGTTGCGCTCGTTCCTGTTGCATGTCCTCAAACTGGCGTGAGCATTGAGTCTGAGGAGGGGGCGGGGCTAACAATATTTTGAACTTGGACTGCAGTACCCATTTAAACCACTAGCTGTCATTCAAGGATACAGCACCGTTAAGTGATTAGACTTATAATTTTTGCCAACCCCCCCAATGCTTTTTAGGCCAACTGGCAACCTGTGGTATATATATATATATGTATATGTATATGTATATATGTATAGGCCTATATATTATTTTATTAACATCATAACTACAATAGTCCTGAAACTTTCACAATCCCTATTTGTTTTCCGTCATTTTCTTAAATCCCTTTTAATCCCCCACACACACACACAAAAACTTGGTTACGGCCTTGCTTTAAGGGACTTAGCAACCCTTAGCAACCCACAACTCACATTTTCCTCCAAAAATTAAAAAAACGTAACGCATTTTTAAGCACTAGATAAAGTGTGAGATATTAGACATTCAGATGCTGCAAATGTGGAGTCAAGGTCTGAACCCTCCCTCGACAGACGCTCTCTCTGCATATGCCATTATCATAATGAGCACACACGCATAATTTATAGTTTCTTTAACTTTAATTAACACAACCACAAATAATAATATGAATAATAAATAGCTGGTTTGAAATGAATATCCTGATGTAGAGCTGCGTTTTTTTATTTTGCTCTGACTTTTTAGGTTTTTTCAGAAATTGTTTGCCTTTTTTTGGTCATCCAAAATGTGCCCACACACACCTTTATGTGCTATATTGCACTGTTCTCTCCTGCATCTAAGATTTATTCTCACATGTATCTTTAATTCTTCCATCAGAGTGGAGTGCTGTTTGAGTTGAGAGGGAGGCAGGCGGCTCAAAGCAGACGTGTCAAACCAAAGTAACAACCTTAAAAAACGATTTCTCATCAAATTAGGCTGCAGTCCCGTGTCCCACGGTACCTCAAATAAAAAGCAACCATCAATTATGGATATGGCCCTCCTTCCTGACTGGAGTTTTATATATAAATGTGTGTGTGTGTGTGTAGCATTTAGAGTCTCTCGCTCATATTAGCTGCAGCTCCTCCCAGGTGTGCTGCTGAACATTTAATGACGTCCTCAGGGCAAAACACTTAAGGGTTAACCAGTCCGCAACAGCCCAGAAACACACACACACACACACACACACACACACAAACTCCCTTAGACACAAATTGACCCCTCTAGCTTCCTTGGGTCAGTTTTCCCTGGAATGGATATCGGTAGGATATTCACTTAGGCAGTTTTAACAGATTCTTCTCAACCACATAACTGAGGCCTTCATGGATAAATAAAGAAGGTTATTTTCAGATAGCGCTGTTTATTTCGGATTATATTCGTAGCTGGTGAGCCACGTAAATCTGCATTTATTGTAGTAAATGGACAAATAAACAGCTGTGTGGAAAACAAAGTTTAGTTCAGTTTCCTATATTAAGTACTTTTTCCCCCCTATTGTCTTAATAAACTGGATAAAATGTTAAAATCACAATTTCATAATTAATCATTTTATATGTTTCCTTTAAAGCAATATGACACAGTCATGTCATTTCTAAAATGTAAATAAGTGTGTGTCTTATTTTTTCTTTCTTTAAAACAATCAAAACCTTTTTTTTTTAATTGATTTATCATTTTAAGTTGAAGTTTTAAGTGTTTTGTCCTCAAAATCACACTTTCCATTCTGTTTTCTCTTTCCAGTCTTTCCAGTAAAATCATTTTAACAAACAAAAGCCAGTTCCTGTATGACGGCATCTTACAGGAAGTGACATCGTTTTGGAGGGAAATCGACAGCCGCACAAATATCGGTGAGTAATAGCGGTGGATTTGATGAATTCTGTGGTGTATTTTGGGGCTACTCTCGCTTGCAATAGTGTTTGATACAATCAACATTTCTAAAGATGGTTGAAATGTCTAAATGATTCAGTTGACGTGTAAATATGAGCTAAATCAAAACAATTTCTGAACATTTTGTCATAATTTGTGAACATTATGTTTATTTGTGGGAGAATACATTTTAATAATTAATTTATATAGCTATAAATTGTTGTTTTAGAGGCTTTTCGTGGCTACTCATCCCATGCAAAAAAGAAAAAGTTTAACATGTTGAAAAATGTTTAATGTGCCATTGTTAATTAAAAGTTTAATTTGGATTTTATTCTGTTTACTTCATAGATTTCCGTTACACAAGATATTAAAACAAAACATTTGTTTAAATTGTGCAAAAATAACTGAAAAGTTCCTCAAATTTAATTAAATTAGCTGAAACCATTTTTATTATTAGCTTTTTTTTAATTATTTTTTTATTGAGAGAAAGGCTCAGCTGGCTTAGATGTGCATTGCTAGTCTGTTACTGGCAAAGGCTGGTTAAGATGGTTATTGTTGCAAGCAGGCCTACATAACGTAACTTCCAAAATGATGGATTTAACTGCTCATTTAAGCTGGTCACTAGCTGGTGTTACTCAGCCGGGTGAAGCATTACAGTATAGTTGATTAGACGCTGATTCTCTTAGACATAAACAGACCGCACAAGCTGATCTTAGTCTTTGTCGTGCATTTTTCAAACTTCACTAGTTTTCAGGTTTTTATAAACATCTGCATCAGAGGTCCCATGAGGGCAGGGACATCCAGGAAAGACCAGAACACACACATTCACACACACATTCCGCTTGGCGTGGCCGCCCCCCTTTCCATGCTTTCTTCCGCCTGAGTTTCCATAGCAGCATGCAACGGCCAATCAGATGGCAGGGCCGTAGTGCAGACTGGCAGATTTGAGCGCCTGACGCTGACACGGCCCGTCACCGTGGAAACCCCCCCAGGCACTGTAGCAGTGGGAGTGTTGTCTGGGTGAGCTGGATGCTAAATGGCCTGCTGTCTGTCAGAGCGTACCCATCATCCTTTGCACGAGTTCAGTGTTTTTAGTGTCACAATGAGCGTTTGAGTGACATTTCACATAGTGAACAATATTTATGTAAGTAGTTCTGAATCATTCTGTAAATTGTAGAAGTCTGTCTGGGAAAAAGGTCTGTCTCAACGTGTGTATTTGATGAATTGGTGAATCTTATGAAACCCGTGCAAGATCCTGTCTAGCTCATGTTTCATCCCAGAAAATACAAAGAAATTCTGAATAATTTGCTTTAAGGACCATTCAGGTTAATATTTTCATGAGAGCTAGTATTTAGTACATGACTGTAATACAGTAAAAAAAAAATTATATATATATATATATTATTAGAACCTAATGACAATGATCATGAGAATAACGGGAGTTACAAAATAATACAAATAAATGAAAATTCAAATTATGGAATTGGGAATTTGGTAATTAAAATATGAAGCCTATTTAATTTCTGGGGATTAAGCTTATTTTCTCTCTAGATTTGTATTACTATTATGCAAAAAAATCATTCTCATTACTGTAATTTTGAAATATGTGCACACGTGTGTGTGTATATATATATGTGTGTGTGTGTGTGTGTGTGTGTGTGTGTGTGTGTGTGTGTGTGTGTTGTCCACACAGCTATGGAAACAAAACAAAAAAAAATTATTATCAAATATTTGAACATGATTTAAACAGGGAAAGAAATGTTACAGAGTTTAATAAAAACAATCACTGAGAAAAATGGATCCAAAAGTCAGTAGGAAAAAATATTATTCTACGCAGACTGGCTAACTGTTCACTTTCGTATTCATTACAAGATACAGATCAGATTGAAAACCTTCCATGGTCTTACCACCCCCCCACCATATTTCAGATCTCATCCATACACACTTAAATCCACTGATACCGGTCTGTTGTTGATCCCACGGCACTAGCGAGCATGGTTTGGTGGAAAGGCCTTTCGTATCTCTGCCCCTACACTCTGGAATTCCCCTCTCATCATTACATGATTTCAAAACCCACTTTAAAACATCATTCGCTTCTTGTTTCTCTGATCCCTAACTTCATGATCTGTCATGTTATGTATGTTATGTTATCTACGCTCAGATTGTCTGCTGTCTTGTTTACTTGTTATAATCTTGTAAAGCATCCTTGGGTTTGCAGTAAGGCGCTATATAAAATAAACATATTATTTGTATTATTGTTAATAAAATATCCAGATGCACTGAAGTAATGAGCATTTGGGGTCAAAATGTGCATAAAAAAAAAAAATCATACGGGTCTTAAAAACAGTCTTACAAAAAATGTTATTCCTTACTTTTTTTATTTTGATTTTTGGGTGAAATGTGACCTAGAAAAGGTTTCATGAGATTCACAGGACTAGATACACATATATATGGGAATATATATGTGTGTGTGGGGGTCTTGGAGATGTCAATAATGTCAGTTTTTCAGTTGATCGAGGCATCGTGCTGTTTTTCTGGTTCTGTTTATACACTGCGCTCATCTCTGGCAGGATCACTTTCAGCTCATCCCTGTCTCTCTGTCATTCCCTATACATCTCCTCAGCTCTATACATTCACTCTATATCTGTCTGCAGAGCTCAGCTTGCCTGCATTAATTCAACTCGGCTTCATTAAACCTGACCACTGGAGAATAAGAGTCGTTCTGTTTCTGGCCCTGAACCGCAGTGTGTGTGAGTGTGTCCCTCCATCTGAGTGTGTGAGGAAGACCGAATTAGTGTTTGCATTTATGTGAGGATTGAGAAAATAATTCATGTGGATACAGTAGGAATGTGTGCTTGAGTGTGTGTGTTTGGCTCTTGGCAGCTCATTACAGCTCAGCAGGTAATTGGCCAGACAGGTCGCCCCAAGGAACCCTGGGAACAGAGCTGGGGGGCAGGAAATGAGCAGTGACCGCAGCAGACCACTCCAACACAGAGTGTGTGTGTGTGCAGGAGTGTCATGACCGCGCTGTTAATCGTACGGTTAGCGTTCACTAACCCGAGTGCAGCCACCGCAGTGACCACTAACAGACCTGTCTGACAGATCTACACATGCGTATCATACTGCCTTAAAAATGTGCGCACACACTGTTGCTAGAAATCAATTTTGCACTGATGTTCAGTAGGCTAGGGGTGTAACGGCACACAAAAATTATAATTCGGAAAGTACCTCGGTTTTCAATTCATGGTTCGGTGTGTTTTTGTTACAGCAGGGGGAAAACGCAATATAAAATTGGCTTTTTTCTTCTTAATTAAACAGTGCTTTTCTGAACAAACTGTCTTTTAATAAAAAAATCTGTCAATACTGATGTAATCGATACATCAGAACCGTTCTGCAGTTTGTGGTTCTGTTGTAAATGGGGGAAGAGATTTGAAGGGCTTCCAATTTTGGATGCAAAAATATTTTAGCGAAATGAACACTGTAAAAAATATTGCATTGGTAGGCAACTATTTGCTTCAGACTTCTAAGTATTCTGAACTCGTCTAATTTGTGTTTGACCAAATAGACTTAACATGCACCCTTTAAAGGGATAGTTCACCCAAAAATTAAAAAATGACCCCATGATTTACTCATCCTCAAGCCATCCTAGGTGTGTGACATTACCCTTTCAGACGAATACAGTCAGAGTAATATTAAAAATATCCTGGCAGTGAATGGCAGCCCATAATTTGAAGCTCAAAAAAGTGCATCCATCCATTATAAAAGTAATCCAAGGCCTTCTGAAGCAAAGAGATGGGTTTGTAAAAGAAAAATATCCATATTTAAAACTTAATGTAAAATCATGTAAAATAACTAGCTTCTGGTGAATGTCTTCCATATTCAACTTACGAAGATAGTGTAATGCCTTTATTAATTCACAAACCCATCGCTTCGCTTCAGAAGGCCTTTATTAACACTCGTTTTGAGTGAGTGCTTCCATTTCAGCAGCAAAAGAAAAACATCCATGACTTTCCAAACAAGGAAATAAAGATAAGATTACAGCAAAATGTGAGCAGCACATCACGGCGCATCAAAAGTAAGAAACGCTGTTATAAAATTATACCCTGAAATATGAAATATGAGAAAAATTGCTCATTTATGTTGCAATTTGGAAAAAAAATGCATCATCGTGTGAAAAGGGTTCATTGCATCAGCCAAATCCAGCAGTAAATATTTTAAATAAATGTAACATAAATAGTATGTATGAAATGCACGTCTAAAAAGCCTTGTATAGATTACTCAGGATAAGAAGTATATATACTGTAAGCGATATATACTGTAATTATACAAAATATGTTTTTTGCTTCAAATCCTAATTAAGTGAGCTACTCAAATTATCCAAGTAAAGTAACAAACAAAGATTTAATAAAAAAATAATTGTTACACTTACAGCCTCAATGATTAATTTTTATCAGTGTATATTTTACTGCACTCTGTCTGTTAGTCGTGCATGCGTTTCTTTAGTGAAGTCTGTGAAGTTTAACTGAGTCTTGATTGCTGTCAGAATGATCTTTTATATACTAAAAGGAAATTCTTACATTTACAGATAAGAATACAACCATAAAATTGAAAATACGGTACAAAAGCTGTCACTGGGGCGGTACCCTTTCAAAAGGTTCACTTTTGTTCCCTTTAGGTACTAATATGTACATTTAAGGTACCAATGTGCACCCTTTAGGTACAAAAGTGTACCTTTTGAAAAGGCACCGCCCCAGTGACAGCTTTTGTACCTTTTTTTCTGAGAGTGTTGGATTGTGCCCTTTACCCACAGCAGCTCAGTATGTACTACTGAACTGGCTGTTTTTCAGATATACACAGGGGCTGCGTCTGAAATAGCATACTCTCTTGAGAAGGTACTTATTTTGAATAAGTAATCACTTCATGGGCGCTAAAAAAGAATGTTCTATGAATGTGTGCAGTATAAATGTAATCCGAACGTACTACATCCGACATGTTGTCATTATCATGTGACCAGCATCAGTTACATCCCTTCACTGTCATTCACAAATCCTCTCCTGTGGCCTCATAAAAAAAATTGTCAATCGTACACTCTAAAAAACAACCTTGGGTTAAAACCAGCCAAGGTAAATATTGCTCAGAACACATTGGGTTTATTTAACCCAGCATAATGGGCTGATTTAACCCAGCATAGATGACTCATTTGTTTACTATAATACTAGCTTTTTTTTTTTACTTCATACATTAATTAGTCTACGGATTAACTTAAATCCTCTAAACTTTTTTATGATACCACATAATGACATAATAACACAAAAACTACCCAAACACTGGGTTGTTACGTCTGACCCAGGATCTGGTTAACACAAAAACTACCCAAACACTGGGTTGTTACGTCTGACCCAGGATCTGGTTAACACAAAAACTACCCAAACACTGGGTTGTTACGTCTGACCCAGGATCTGGTTAACACAAAAACTACCCAAACACTGGGTTTTTACGTCTGACCCAGGATCTGGTTAACACAAAAACTACCCAAACACTGGGTTGTTACGTCTGACCCAGGATCTGGTTAACACAAAAACCACCCAAACACTGGGTTTGTTACGTCTGACCCAGGATCTGGTTAACACAAAAACTACCCAAACACTGGGTTGTTATGGCTGACCAAAGATCTGCATAACACAAAAACTACCCAAATACTGAAAAAATAATCCAAAAGGCTCAACCCAGGATTTGTGTAGAAAAAATAACCCAATATTCAGAATCTCGCCGGAAGTATTAGGTCATCCGGGTACTTTTTGCCTGCTCTTTGAGTATGGACAATTTGGACATATTACTTTAGTCACATATTGTTTTTTCGCCTGCTATAAAGTAGGGAAGTATGCAATTACGGATGCAGCTGTGCAGTGGTTAAAATAACCCTGCCTTCATTTGATAGCCTACTCATTTGTGCCGAACCAAAAGACCCGTGTCAAAAATGTTCAGTATCGTTACACATAGGGTCAGATTTACTAACAGCTTGTGCAAGTGTTAAATAACCACTGTCAAGAATAACTTAAGACACAGAGAACAGTTTGCCCTGAAACGTTGTGGACGATTATTTTTGCGGCTGGCCTTATTTCATATGCATTTGGAGGAGTTTCCCTTTCAGATGTAAACAATTTATTTAAGGAGAGTATTTAAATGAATCATGCAAGGTGATTTACTAAGGTTTACACTCGTCAATTTACTGGTATTTGTGACATTATTTAATGGACAAAAAAAGCACGTCTTAAACCAGACACAGATTTGCGCTGCTCTTGGTAGATTGCGTTGGTCGTTATGGAAATGCTCCGGCTGTGTTTGTGTTCATTCATTTGCGTGCCGTCAGTAGATCACGTACAGAACTTAACATAACCTCAATTTTTTTGGAATTGCGCTCTCACCCTATTTGCCCTGTTCAGTGAATCAAGCCCTTTGTTTAGTGTGTGGTAGAGAGCATTATTGTATGCCACAGTACGCTGAATATTGTGTTGTGCGCTTGTTAAACTACTTGTATATTTCTCTTCTCATGAAAGTGCTTGAGGGTCGCTTATACTGACATCGATTTGCAGCGACAAAACCACTGGAAGTCATTTGTTTTCAAAGAGTTGATGATTTGAGGTGACGAGAGCGACAGCAACTGTTAGCGGTACAGCAAAGTTGAGCTAACTGTAGTTTAAGCAAATAAATGTTGATGAGATTTGACAACTGCAAATGAGACTTCACATGATCTGATGCAGTAGTTGAGTAGAAACGGCTACCTAAAACCAGTAAATCAGAAACCTCCTACAGTTGAATTGCTGTCCAATAGCTTTAATACAAGGAGATATTTAGATTTGTCTTGACTTCTTTACTGAGTCTTCTTGATTGTGATGTTTTGTTTTCATATATTTCTTTTTTTTTAAAGGCTTTAACTGCAACACAATGCATTAATGTTTCCACAAAAATATGAAGCAGCACAACTTTTTCAACATTGATAACAAGCAAATCCTCATATTAGAGTGATTTTTTAAGGATCATGTGACACTGGAGACTGGAGTAATGATGATGAGAATTCAGCTTTGATTACAGGATGACCACAAACTTTTGAAGTGTATATTTGTGGGGGAATCTTATAATGAAATTTCTGGGACATAGATCACCAAAAAAATCTAATGAAAACAATAAGTTGCATTTTTTTATAAAAAAAAAAAAAAGAAAAGAGGCCTATATATTGCACCATTAGGATTTTTTGCACTATAATATTATTTTCATGGCAATTAAATTCTCATATATAATATGCAAAGCTCTCATTGTCATTTCTGTAATATGGATACAATTACATTATAACATTTGCATAATTTAAAGGCTGTATGATGAATATTTTGTACTTATGCAAATTAAATAATACATCTTTTATCATTATATTAATGAAATTTTTTTTTTTTTTTCACAAAAATGAATTAAGTCATTAATTACTCACCCTCATGCCATTCCAAACCTGTAAGACCTTCGTTCATCTTCAGAACGCAAATTAAAATAATAAATGGATTTTTTGGTTTCTGATTTTGGTCTGAATCATGAGATTCAGTTTTCATGTTATTCACCCTTTGGCCCAGTTGATATAACATCATTTGAACTGTAGTTCATTTTTCTTCTGTTTTTTGGCAACTGTTCTTTTTTTTTTCCACAGTTCTTGTCAATGCATCATATGTTTCGTTTCCGTACCTTGTTTTCTACAGCAGCTGGTCTGAAATTGCAGCACTAATAATGAATCGACTGGCATTTTTATTTCCAATATGTGGAAATAAATATTCAGATGGAGAAATGTGAGATAACTGCTCAGATGTTGAATAAGCATCTGAGAGTTCACGAAAACTATCAGAGTTTAACTACAAATTTAGTTGTTTTCTTTCTTGCTTTGAAATCAGTTTAAAGAGCTCTGAAACGCCTTCAGGCATGTGATATGAAGGTCAGGGAGGTGTAGAACTCAAAACAGCTCAAAAACTTAACAATAAACCAATGTCAGCTCTTTAGAAAATGTTATGAAGAGTGTCTTTGGTTTATTGCAGGTCATTATTAAACCGCTTCTAATTAGCTGGCCTGTTTATGTCTCACATTGAATCCGGGAGTGATGTGTGAAGTTATGTGGTGGTGAGAATGAGATGATAGCGCCGCTGAGAGACCGCGGAGGGTGACGGCTTCACATTTAATGAAGTTGAACGGCTCTCGCCCCGGGTCATTTGACTGGGTCATTGTGCTCGTATGTTAATGTGGTTAATTAATGGGAGTGTGAGAGGAGCTGCTCTCCTGTGTGTGTATGTGTGTGGGATATATATCCTGGGGCAATGAGGTCGAGCTGTAGTTTTGGGAATGACTGGTGGTGAGTAGTTAAACTCAGGTAGAGTCTTGACTTAAATTAATGCATTCTGTGTGTGCATGTGTGTGTCCTTTTCCACTGGTAATGAGAGTTCCAGTTTTTCAACAGTGCATTATTAGAATTCAATCCTTAGTTTATTGGCCAGAAAAAGAATAGCTTCTTTTTTTTAAGAATACTTGTTAAAGTTCAATTTTTACATTTATTTATTTTGTATATCTATGTTTTTAAAATATCAATATTTCTTGATATTAAATCCTTAGTTCATTTGCCAGAATATTCTTTTTTCAATTTTCAAGTGATGTTTAAATGTTTTATTAGTTTATTTTTTATATTGATATTTAAATCATATTTATTTATATTTTTTGTATATTTAATGCATTTCATTTAATTTAGATTTTATTGAATCCTTAGTTTATTGGCCAGACAAAATAAAATCTTTTTTTTAAGAATACATTTTATAGTAAAAGACTTTTAAATTATTTTAAATGTATGTGTTTTAGTTTATTTTTTATATATTTATATTTTTCAAAATATATATCTATAGTGTTTTAATACACATTCTGTTGAATCCTTATTAGCTAGAAAAATAATATATTTTTAAAAGAACACTTTATTTATTAGTTTATATATATATATATATATATATATATATATATATATATATATATATATATTCATAACCATCTATATTTAATTAAATATTTCAATACTTCTAATTCTATTTCCATTTTATTAAATCCTTAGTTTATTGGACGAATATAACATCATTTTGAAAAAATGTATAAATGTATTTTTCATACTACTTAATTTCGTTATAATATTTACATATCTGTATTGTGTAAACATTTTCAATATTTGTAATACTTTTACTTTAGCACTGATAATGATGTGTTGTTCCAACCCGATCTCATGGCCATTTGTACGTGTGATTCGTATGATTTCGTACAAATGACCTAATCCCAAACCCCGCCCCTAAACCCACCCGTCACTGTGCTTTAGACAAATCGTACGAATTGGTCGTGAGATAGCGTTGGTTGTTCACAGCAATGTTTAAACATGAGATCATATTCGACTTCCCTGATCCTAAAGACCTTGGGTTTAATCAAATATATTGATATACTGTATATAGAGAGAGTTCATTTGTTGATTTTAGTAGGTCTCTATTGCTTTAAGAATCAAATGTAAATGTATTTAAATCCAAAGAGAGTCATTTAGTATCACTTAGTCATTGCAAAACTAATGGTCCTGTTTTCAATCGGGTTTGCAGGAACTTCCCCCTGCCATCCATAGGTCAGCAAAACAGATTGTCCGGCCTCAAACTCAGGCCAATGGTTGAGCCAAGGTTGTTGTGTCGGGCTGGTTGGGACAGACTCTCCATATTAACCTGGAATAGAACAAAGAATTTATCAGCGAAAAATGACACATTAAAGGAAGCAGGTATGTGAAATACTCACTCACACACATGCATGTATACATTTACCATATACTGCTAATTCATCACAATTCGGATGCACCCCCAAACACACACAAATACACACACACACAACCCATCTTGAGTCTGTTAATACTGTTAAGTGCTGTACAAAAATCCACTTTCCATGTGTCCACCCAGATGCTTCAGGCAGAATTCCTGTGCATGTGTGTGTGGGAGACAGATGTAGAGTGACAGGTTGGGTAGATTGGCCCATGAGCAGTAGTCGCCTGTGGCACTGACATCACACACACATACAACACGCTCACCCTGACTGTGGGCGATTGTGTGTGTCGAGTGGGAGGATTCGCCACCACACTAAAAAACCACATAATGCAGCCTGACACTGCTGTCGGGGCGAGGGAGGAGTCTGAGTCTTGTTTGGACACGCCCACTGGTGTACTGTAGGCTGAGAGGGAGGGGCTTCACTTAAACCTGCTATAGTTATCGGATACACACTGTATCCGATAACTATAGCAGTAGTGTCGTTCATAGGCGATGTTTATGAGAGAGCCTGTATTCTTCTGGTTTTCTGAGTTAAATGGTAAAAGACCTCATTGAAGTTGATTCAGAAGAAGAGCAATTTATTTTGATTTAATGTTTCAAATACAAACTATTTTTTTCTATATAATATGCACTGATGAATAGTTCCCAATAAATCCTGGAACATGTATGAAGAAAGTAAATTGGATGAATATTGATTATTAATTTTGACTTTATGCTTGCTTGTGCAGCTTGTTGTTGATGTGAAACTATATTAAGTGTAAGAAATATTAAGTTGTTTTCAGTTGGTAGATGATAAAATAAGTGAAAATATACCATAGACTTACTTAGGAGGGACCAGAGCCACATCATAGAGACTTTAAGTAACAACCCAGAACACCATAGCAACTGCATAGCAACATACTACAGCATAAACCATGCAGAATACCTTAACAGCTGCATAGCAACACCCTGGCAACCAATCAGAACACCTTCGCAACCATATAACACCGTACTGTATAAAACTGAAACCGCATTAGCAGCTGCATGTTACACCCTGAAAACCACTCAGAATACCATTACAAGCACATAGAAATACAATATAACCCTCAAAACACCTTATCTACTGCATAGCAACACCCTGGCAACCACTCAGAACATCATTGCAACCATAAAGCTACATAACACTGAAAACACTTTAGCCACAGCATAACAACACCCTGGCAACCACTCAGAACACCATGGCAAGCACATATAAATACAAAATAAAACTCAGAACACCTTAGCTACTGCATAGCAACACCCTGGCAACCAATCAGAACACATCTGCAACCATATATCAGCATACTATTTAACACTCAAAACACCTTAGCTACTGCATAGCAACACCCTGGCAACCCATCAGAACAGAACACCTTTGCAACCATATAGCACCATATAACACTCAGCAACACCCAGGCAACCAGTCAAAACACCTTTGCAGCTGCATAGCAAAATAACATTTAGAACACCTTGGGAACCCCCTCATATCATGGCATTGAGTTTTGTACAAGTATAATAACATGTAACCTGTAGTATGAATTTTAGGTCAGGTGGGTTAAGCAATGAACAGTGCCTGCTGGTTATATGATCTCCGTGGATACAGTGGCAGGTGTGTTATCGCTTAAGGGTCGTCATAAATAAGGAGAAAGCGAAAGCTGGAGGAAAGAGCAAATTCGGTAAAGAAGAAGAGAGCGAGGTAGAGGTTGCATGTAGTGCCTGAAACTCGTCCCTGAGCTGGGTTCGAGGCATCATGTAAAACCCCTGTCACAGCATCACTGGGAAATACATGGCAAACACACGCACACTCACAATCCGCTGATCAGAGCCCACAGACGTGGCCAATTTGCACTTCTAAGCATCTGCCTTAAACCACTGTGTGTGTGTGCATTTTAAAACTGTTTCATGAAGCAGAAAATGTACCTGTTAACCTGTTTGACACATCAAAGCACTTTGCTAATAGCTAAACATTTAGCTTCTGAAATTAGAGTGAACAGCTATCGTAGGGTCTGGATTCAGATATCAGCTGCTGGCCTTTCAGACAAACACACGTATTACATGACTGCTTAAAGCATCAGCGCATCAAGGCCTTTCATGGCTGTTTAATGCTAAATTAAAGCAGTAGTTCACCCCAAAATGAACATGTATTCATCATTTATACAGACTCATGTCCTTCTTAATAATTTGACTTTCTTTCTTCTGCAAAACACCAAAGGGGGGCATATGAAAGCTATTTTACATGCTTTTTCCATACACTTACAATGAATGGTTATTGGAATTTTCAAACATCAAAAAAGATGCGAAAATCTTGTGTTCTGTACGACTCATGCTATAGTTGCAATGTGTTTACCACACAAAGTCTTAAGTTGTAATATTTAAGTTGTATGGACTACTTTTATTACACATGCTTTTGTGTTCTTTTTGAAGTATAAGGCAGAGCGTTTTTCCTGTGACTAGCGTATTTTTCCAGTTGTTTTCGATGGGAGCGACACGTTTTTAAAACGCTATTTCACACTGAAGCGCTCTGCATTTTTTACTAGTCTCCGAGAGTTGAAGACTGTTCAACTTTGGGTAAAACGCAACGCTCATCTCTGTCACTTTTTACCCAGCCGTCCAATCACAGTGGAGGAAGGGCGGGACAAATACCACACCGACCAACCAGCACATTCTGCTTGTTCAATGTCAACAGATGACAACAACAAGCATAATAACAGAACAAAATCATTTAGAACAAAAGCCAGAGCAAATACTTTACATTTTATCGACATTTTTATATAGAAACAATACAGAAACAAACTATCTGTGACATGAGATAATAATGAGGCTAAAGCTGGCTAAAATGCTTTGTTGGACACGTGGCCTAAAAGTTTAATTTTACTTGCATGGGAAACTCATCAAATTTTCTAATGTTGTGTTCAGCCTGAGAAAGATATGTCTTTAGAACGAAGGGTGAATAAACAATGACATAATTTTAATTTTGGGTGAGCTATCTCTTTAAGAAGACAAGTCCTTATTTTCTATCTTTAAAATAAATGTTGTGTATAACTTCTTCTGTAATTTATACATTATCCTGCATCCTTTTATCCCTGTTTTATACAGGTCTTTTACAGGAAGCTTTTATTTTTTATTTATGTGCATTAATGTATGTTGAAGGATAAGTTTGTAAGTGAAGTATATACTATACCTTTCGAAAGCTTGGATGTATTAAATTAAATTATTACTTAAAAGTTAAAGTAAACATATTTATAATGTAACCATAAAGAACATTTCCAACACTGATAATAAAAGGAAATGTTTCTTGAGCAGCAAATCCTCATATTAGAATGATTTCTGAAGGGTCATGTGACACTGAAGACTGGAGTAATGATGATAAATTCAGCTTTGCCATCATAGGAATAAATGACATTTTAAAAGCATGATGGATATATTGAAATGTGAAACCTTGTAATCATGTTGTAGTGTTTAATTGAATCATGAATCAAAGCCTGAATTTGTTTACAATGTACTGATCCATGTCATAGAGAATTAGAGAACCGAATAAGACAGTCTGAGTGAGTTATTATCATACAGTGATCAGTCTAACCAGAACCTGACCGCATCCAGTCATTCAAACGTCTATGATCAGCCGCGGTGTTGTGGCGAGCCGACACGTGTGCATATTCTTTTTGTTCTTCCCGGTTCTCTCTCAAACCACCCAAAGCGAGCCGGACAGATTGAGTCCAAGCGCTGCGCTGAGGCGTTTAAACGGTTACCTGTGCTTAACACAAAGGCACCGGACTAATTGACACAGGCAGCAAGAAAATAGAATCTGTCTTAGAACATCTCACTTTCACTGGCTCCCTCTCTTTCTCTCCCTCTTTTCTTTGGACGGATGAAAGGCCATCATTCCATCATGTGTGGTTAGCGTTTTCTTCGTAGCCTGAAGTGAAACAGGAAGTTCTTAACTGTTCAGTGGCTTTTGCTTGAGGCAAGGTTCTACCCTGTTCTCTCTTTCACTGTCTCTCGCTTTCTTCCCCCACCCTCTAAAACACACACACACACACACACACACTTCTGTTCGTAGGGCATCTGCCTTCATAACCATCTATGCTTAATACAGCACATGGTAGAGAACCGTCTCAGGGACCTTTCACTCGCTGTTGTTAAACTTCAGAGCTCTTCATGCTCATGCCGAAATGTAGATGTTTTTAGTTAAAAACACAGCTTTGATTTTATTGAAAAAAAAATGTTTGGATATTATTGCAGTATCAAAGTAAATGTCATTAGTGCTCAAACGCTGCAGGAGCTTTCCTCAGAACTAATTTCACTTTTTTGAGCCGCTTTTCCAACCCATCTCCAGATCATTTTTAGTGCATGTATGAAGAACATTATTTCCTAAGTACTTATTTCCTGGACCAACATTGACTATTAAAGGCACAAGGCATGGTTGTATATTTTGTTGACTTGTGTACTCACATTATCCCAAATGTTTCCAAGAATGTTTAAATCCAGGGAAATAAGCAATTTTAACCAGGACACGGACCGTGCGTCACCTATCCATGACATCATTCCTACGTTACTCTCGATTTCTGGTTTTATTTTGTAGAAACCATGGAAACACCAAAGACGCTTTAATATATGATGTTTTTATTAGACAGGTGAGCAACTGTTTGGATCATTCATCAACAGAAAATGAATCATTGTTCTCCAGCTCAACACAGTTAGTCTTATAGTTTGGTGTTCTTGATTTACCGCCTAATATCGATCTCTCACTGCAGTGTGAACAAGTGTCTCATAGTAGCCGCCGCATGAACGCACAGAGAAGCATTATAACAACTTTCAACACACTCAAGTATTAAATCTAATATGATAAATCAGCGCTGGGATTCCCCACATACGCATGAGCGGAAGAAGCGGAAGCGCTCGTCTGCGGCAGAATAAAAGCTCTGCGAAATCCAGGCATCATCAAGATACACCTTTGTTTTGAATAAGCGACGTCTAGTGGCGAAACTACATATTGTGGCTTTAAACAATCAGATTTTAAGGTTTGGTCTTAAAGGGCATCAATAATATTCCTCTTAACCCATTATTTTCTTTTGATTTTAGTAGTAGTGTATACAAACCTCAAGCACCATTCGGCAACCAGAAACCTTTTGTGTTTTCATAGTATCTACATTGTTTACCATTTCATAAAAGCTCCTTTTTGTGAAGTATTTTGCTTTGAAACTGTGCTAGTGATTTTCTCTTAATATTAAAGGATACTTGATTGGTATTTTGCATCAAATGCAGTGACTTACAGACATTTTAATTGTTATTATTTTAGTATTGTTTCTATTATAGAATATTTTGAATTAGCTGTATTAGAAATTAATATTTTAATAAATTAATAATACAATTAATGTATTATTAATTTAATTATATTGTTTGATCAAATTAATATTTAAAATTTTAATTTGAGTTTGTCTATCTTTTATGATTGCGAAAGGACAGAAGGACAGACAGACAGACAGACAGACAGACAGACAGACAGACAGACAGACATACAGACAGACAGACAGACAGACAGACAGACAGACAGACAGATAGATAGATAGATAGATAGATAGATAGATAGATAGATAGATAGATAGATAGATAGATAGATAGATAGATAGATAGATAAAAGACAGATATGACAATGGCAAAATTGTTAAAGGGAGTGGAGGCCACAGGTTGGAGAAAAGCAAGAGGAGAGAGAACAAGTGTGTGTGTGGAGCTGCATTGAGATTCTTGGTCTGTATCTGTTGGCAGTGGGGTGTGAGCTGAGATCTGCTGCATAATTGTGAAACCACAGGGACTGCAGCTCTGACCAGCCTGTCAAAACATCATGACAATCGTCCCTCACCGCACAGCAGACAGGCCAGAGAGAGAGAGAGAGACAGGGAGAGGGTGTCAGCGTTTTGACTGATATACCAGCTGAGAAGTTATAATTACGATCTCTATCTGACATTTGTAATCTAGGCGCACACACACACACACACACACACAGATCATGTGGACTGTGGTTCTTGTGGGGGTGTGTTGGTCTGTACGGGAGTGCATTAGCTGCTAGGCTGGGTAGCGATTCCACGCCACTGCGTTTTGAGGCTAATTAGTTTGGATATTAACGGGACGAAACCCCAAGCAGCTTCTAAATGTCACCCGCTCTCCCCACAGACACAAACACACGCCGGTTCACGCTCTTTGCCCCGTTCCACCGCCCCCCAGAAAAGCGCCGCAGGGAAAACCAAGAAAAAGCCAAGAAGCGTCGGCGGCGGGTCACGGCAACGTGCGGAATAGCAAACCCGTGTCACTGTGCTCAGCATACTAGGACTGGTGTGAGAGGAGCACTGTTTTTCACCAACCAGGCAATTTTCTCAAATATTCATACTTTTACATAAATATTGTGAGCTTGTTCTGAAATACAGTGTAATCAGACTTTAGTCATGAAAATGTTATATGTGACAGTAGAGCTGTGACGAGACGCTTAGCTCACGAGACGAGACGAGATGAGACACGAGATTGAGTTCACGAGACAAGACAAGATTTTTGCACAGGACTTTTAAGAAATCCTCAATGACAAAATTCATGACTGGAAAAATAGTCTGCAGGTGCATTTTGAAATGTTTTAACTAATCATCTTGTAATAAATGTAATTTCAGTTCTACTTTCTGATGATCAAAAGCATTGAAAGACTGCAATACTCAAGCACTGTAAAAGGTTTGGCCACAAAATCAAAAGACTCTCTCCTGTATGATTTCACGTGAGTCTCTTCAGACCTTACTGTACATGAGTTATGAGCTTCCATTCTTCTGATTGAGGCTGTGTGACTGCTTAATGAATAAAAACTAGGGGTGGGTATAGATTAATTTTTTTAATCTAGATTAATCTCACCGTGATTTTGAAATTAATCTAGATGGGAGCTGTTTACCCCGATGCAGCAGCTGTTTACCCTGTTATTACGTCGAGCGAGAAGGTGGCAGAATGAATAGCGTTGTTCACCTAACTTTTATATTTTTGTTTTTGAACCGTTAGTTTTGTTACCAAAGCTTCAGTATGTAATGGCACTTGCGTCTATCTGCCGCGGATGTACTGCAAATGCTCTAAAGAACGCTGACGCCGAGCAGAAATGATATGTACAGCTCTCTGCTTACAGTATGTCAGTCACGCTCATCAGGACTCGAGTACGGTTCGCGGGTGCGCACCCGAGTTCGGAAGACAGCGTTCACGCATGATGTGGTAATTTCACAGCATACACGCAGGTAAGAAGACTCGTTCTCGCTCCCTACAGTGCAATTCGGCTAGGTAGCTATACATCCGCGCTAAAATATCACTGTGAAAGTCATCTTAGCTTGCGTAGTATAGACCCAGCTCCCAACCCAACTTTGAGAATAGATTAACGGCGATATTTTTTTTATCGACCGATAAGAGTCTCACGTTAACGCAACACGTTAACGCCGATAACGGCCCACCACTATCTATCTATCTATCTATCTATCTATCTATCTATCTATCTGTCTATCTATCTATCTATCTATCTATCTATCTATCTATCTATCGATCTATCTATCTATCTATCTATCTATCTATCTATCTATCTATCTATCGATCTATCGATCTATCGATCTATCGATCTATCGATCTATCTATCTATCTATCTATCTATCTATCTATCTATCTATCTATCTATCTATCTATCTATCTATCTATCTATCTATCTATCTATCTATCTATCTATCTATCGATCTATCGATCTATCGATCGATCTATCGATCTATCTATCTATCTATCGATCTATCTGTCTATCTATCAATTGCTATATCTAGCGTTACATCTATCCATCTATCATCCATCAATCCATCCATCCATCAATCTATCAATCTATCTATCTATCTATCTATCTATCTATCTATCTATCTATCTATCTATCTATCTCCATCGATCTCTATCTATCTATCTATCTATCTATCCATCTATCATCCATCAATCCATCCATCAATCTATCTATCTATCTCCATCTATCTCTATCTATCCATCTATCATTCTATCCTTCTATCTTTCATTAGTTTTTTCGCTCTATCTATCGTTTGTTCTATCATTATACCCATCGTTATATCTATCGTCTATCTATAAGACTTTTAAACATAGATTGCTGTAAGTCATGTTTGTTTGTGGGAAAGTTACAGAGTAGCAGTCACTTACAGTAGTTGGCTGTGGAAAAGCGATGTATGTGGCCACAGAGATGAAGGTGACGAGAGAGAGAGAGAGAGAGAGAGAGAGAGAGAGAGAGTGAATGCAGGAAACCACGAGACACTGTTAGCATGTGAATGCACTGCTGTAACAGACATAAAGACACTGTGTCTGTGTGCATAAGTTATTTTGATATATTGAGGTTGGAGATAGAGAGAGAGCGTTTGACACAGAGGTCACCTTCATCTCATCTGGGAAAATCGTCTTCACAGGGATCCTCTGCAGCAAGGGATTGTGGGTGTTGTGGCCATCCAGAATACTGAATATAGCAGCACAAACCTTGAAACGCTCCCAGAGGAAAGTGTTATTGCTCAGAGGTTGCTCTTTCACATCTCAGGAAACTTCAAGTTATAGTTTCATTTTAAGGATGAACTTTGTCTGGAGATGTTTCTCCTACCTGACTCAAATTGTTGAAATACCGGATGAGTACATACAGGTCCAACTGAAATATTTCAGGTCTTTTATTCTTTTAATACTGATGATTTTGGCATACAGCTCATGAAAACCCAAAATCTAAAAAATTAGCATATTTCATCCGACCAATAAAAGAAAAGTGTTTTTAATACAAAAAAAGTCAACCTTCAAATAATTATGTTCAGTTATGCACTCAATACTTGGTGGGAAATCCTTTTGCAGAAATGACTGCTTCAATGTGGCGTGGCATGGAGGCAATCAGCCTGTGGCACTGCTGAGGTGT
Source organism: Gobiocypris rarus (assembly GCA_023029165.1). NCBI lineage: Eukaryota > Metazoa > Chordata > Actinopteri > Cypriniformes > Gobionidae > Gobiocypris > Gobiocypris rarus. The sequence continues at coordinate 4,638,132 of CM040917.1, forward strand.
TATGGAGGCCCAGGATGCTTCGATAGCGGCCTTAAGCTCATCCAGAGTGTTGGGTCTTTCTTCTCTCAACTTTCTCTTCACAATATCCCACAGATTCTCTATGGGGTTCAGGTCAGGAGAGTTGGCAGGCCAATTGAGCACAGTAATACCATGGTCAGTAAACCATTTACCAGTGGTTTTGGCACTGTGAGCAGGTGCCAGGTCGTGCTGAAAAACGAAATCTTCATCTCCATAAAGCTTTTCAGCAGATGGAAGCATGAAGTGCTCCAAAATCTCCTGATAGCTAGCTGCATTGACCCTGCCCTTGATAAAACACAGTGGACCAACACCAGCAGCTGACATGGCACCCCAGACCATCACTGACTGTGGGTACTTGACACTGGACTTCAGGCATTTTGGCATTTCCTTCTCCTCAGTCTTCCTCCAGACTCTGGCACCTTGATTTCCGAATGACATGCAACATTTGAGCTACAGTCCAGTGCTGCTTCTCTGTAGCCCAGGTCAGGCGCTTCTGCCGCTGTTTCTGGTTCAAAAGTGGCTTGACCTGGGGAATGCAGCACCTGTAGCCCATTTCCTGCACACGCCTGTGCACGGTGGCTCAGTCCACTGCTTCCACAGGTCCCCCAAGGTCTGGAATCGGTCCTTCTCCACAATCTTCCTCAGGGTCCGGTCACCTCTTCTCAGCAGCGTTTTTGCCACACTTTTCCTTCCCATAGACTTCCCACTGAGGTGCCTTGATACAGCACTCTGGGAACAGCCTATTCGTTCAGAAATGTCTTTCTGTTTCTTACCCTCTCGCTTGAGGGTGTCAATGATGGCCTTCTGGACAGCAGTCAGGTCGGCAGTCTTACCCATGATTGCGGTTTTGAGTAATGAACCAGGCTGGGAGTTTTTAAAAGCCTCAGGAATCTTTTGCAGGTGTTTAGAGTTAATTAGTTGATTCAGATTATTAGGTTAATAGCTTGTTTAGAGAACCTTTTCATGATTTTTTGAGATAGGAATTTTGGGTTTTCATGAGCTGTATGCCAAAATCATCTGTATTAAAACAATAAAAGACCTGAAATATTTCAGTTGGTGTGCAATGAATCTAAAATATATGAAATTTTATCATTACATTATGGAAAATATCACAATATGCTAATTTTTTGAGAAGGACCTGTATAAGCTTTACAAATTAAACTGGTAATTTTAATTTTCGAGTAATGTTCATGAGAAGCTCAGCTGTTTCTCCTAAGAAAAAGACCACACAAATCTTACATGCAACTCAAGAGATCTCAGCTGCATTTACATGGACCCTAGATATCCATTTGTAATCGGACTAGCACAGTCGGAATTAGGGTTGCAAACTTTAGAAAAGGAAAATAAGGTAGTTTATGTCATGTCAGTGTCTGCAGTTAAGTGTGGGTTCTCAGACAAACACATTTGTTTTGCTTAACCTATTAATGCACAATTGAATCCTAAAAAAAAATGCACGTCATAGATATGAATGTCAATTGTTACACTCACACAAACCATCGAAAGCTTTTGTAGCATTACACACTATACTGTATTAATAGTTTTATTCAGCAATGTGTGGGGCGGAGCTATCAAAAAAGGGGTGCGACCCTTTTGGGGTAGGGGGTGTTTGTTTTGGTGATTTGAAATATCAACATCGGCTACGAGAAAGCACTTACCCCACCTTTAATGCTGTTCTTATGAACTTTCTATGCATCAAAGAATCCTGAAAAGAATGTACAAACTGTTTTCGACATGGATTTCCCATTACAGTATCACAGTGAATATCATAATCATTGCAATATAATCTAAAAATGCATACACAAACAGATGTCACGTTTAAAGGCATTTTACTTGCATTGACTTAGTTTGCAGAACAAACTAAACCGATAAAGCGTTGCTCTCTTTCTGAACATTCACGTTTGTTGTGTGTCTACATTTAAAATGACGAACTTGAGAGCGCAAAAGATGCCACATATGTGAACAGCACCTTATTCAGTGGTTAGATCAGTGTAGCAGTCAGTAAACAGGACAAGGGAGGTCACATACGGGACAAATCAATTAGGCCCAATATACGGGACATCCCGGCTAATACGGGACAGTTGGAAACCCGAGACGAATGAAAAGTCACATGTAACCACAATAGGAATAAATTGGCCAAATCAAATTTCACTTGAATTGTAAGGGGTGGTTTAAAGGCCCTGATATAACATCTGAGCAACAGGACATCTCAAATTAAAGTCTCAGTTTGCTCTCCTTAAAATCTCATTGCTGTCAAGAAGCAACAAGTGAGACATCTTGTGTGTGGTTTGTCTTTCCCGTGGACACACATGTTCTGTCTTGAGGTGTGTGTGTGTGTGTGTGTGTGTGTGTGTGTGTGTGTGTGTGTGTGTGTGTGTGTGTGTGTGTGTGTGTGTGTTCGCACAGGGTGCTGTTTTGTTTACATCTGTGTATTTTATAAGCTCGGAATATAAACACAGATCTTGTGGTTTGTTTTTATTTGCGAGAGCGACGGATGATGAAATGATATCATAAAAGTGCCGGTGTGTGTGAGAGAGTGTGTGAGGCAACGATCAGAGCTGGAATGGCTGTTTGTATTAATATTCCCTCAGGTGTGAAAGAGAAGAGATAAAATCAGATGTGGCTCTGATGTTACGCCTCCTGATAAACTGATATAATTAAAAATAAATATAAACCTTCTATTTCCCTCCGTGCCGCAGGCCATGGAAGTGTGAGGTAGATTTCCTTTGAATGCAGGGATGGTAATTTCTCTAAAATCATCAAATCTGACAACAAAGAAATGAAGATCTCCAGCGCTGTGCACACGGGTTTCTCTCTCTCTCTTTCACAGTTACACTTTCTCCCGCTCACACACACACTCAAACATTCACAGAGGCGTTGAAACGCTTCTAAATTGGGATATAAAATCACAGCTCTTAAAATTAGGCTCAGAAATTAGATATTGGAGAGAATCTTCCCCCCAAAAAGCCTCATGTCTTTCCAAACATGTTTGACTTTCTTTCTTCTGCATAACACAGATTTAATATTTTGAAGATTTTGACTAGATATTGATAAGACTTTCATTGTATGGAGAAAAAATGTATGTACCACAGAAGAAAGAAAGTCATACAATGTTGGAACGACATGAATGGAGAGTAAATGATGAAAAAGAATCCTTTAGCCTGGGTCTGGGGCAAGAATACCTGTGAAAGTGACAAAAACGTGTCATATGATCATAAACACACCACCGTTCAAAAGTTTGGAGTCTGTAAGATTTTTGAAGTCTCTTCTGCTCTCCAAGGCTGCATTGTTATGATCCAAATATTGTGCAGTATTATTACAATTTAACACAAGTTTTCTGTTTGAATATCTTTTGAAAATGTAAGCTGTATTTTCAGCATCATTACTCCAGTCTTCAGTGTCACATGATCCTTCAGAAATCATTCTAATATGAGGATTTGATGCTCAAGAAACATTTCTGATTATTATCAATGTTGAAAACAGTTGTGCTGCTTCGTATTTTCTTGTAAATTCTGATACATTCTGTGATGGAGAAATCTTTGCACCATTATAAATGTCTTTACTGTCACTTTTGATCAATTAAATGCACCCTTGCTGCATAAACGTATTCCTTTTCTTTTCAATTTCAAACAAACAACATACTGACATGAAACTTTTGAGTGGTAGTGTAAAATACAACATTTTCTAACATTTAGTGTACTTCATAATATTTGAGGTTTCTATATTATTATATAAAATATTATTAATTAAAATATGCTCAAATGTTTTCGAATTGTGCTTGTTTGGTAGTGATGTCTGTAAAATCTGCATGTCATCCGTATCATGGTCAACCCATGGTTTCAGGATTGACTCTGTACAGGAATGATAATTTAGGGATTTGGGACTACAGTATATTTAAATTCCCAAATGCTCATTACCTACAGAAATGTCAGAAAGCAGCCCAATGACATTAAGTAGTGGTCAAAAAAGTCAAATGACTTTTTGGCCTTTTCCTCCAAGTTAACACAGAAATGGCAATTTGGGCAGAAATTCAAGTACTGTTTCCTGCTGAATGACTAAACAATTCAGCTGGGAATTTTATCCCGGCTGGTGGAGAAAAACATAGACTGATTCCCAGTAGAATGGCAAAAACTAAGATGATCTATTATCTATAAATGTTAAAATTACATCATGTGCCTGAATAAAACATTTACAGTCTGTGTTAACATGGAGGAAAAAAACAACAAAACTCTAAATTTGCTAATTGCCATCTAAATGTCAAAGTATCAATTAACCTGAAAATCATTCACTCTCAAACATAAAGGTCCCTAATTTTTGGTTCCCCAAAGAAAACCCAGTGAACAGTTCTTAAAAGAACAATTTTTCTTAGTGTGAAGAACATTTGAGTAATCTAAAGAACCTTCAGTGGAATGGAAAGATTCCATGGATGTTAAAGATTCTTAATGGAACCGTCAATGCCAATAAAGAACCTTTGCAAATATTGGCCCTAAGAATTAAATATAATTTAGTATAAAGTAATTAATTTTTGACTCTGCAGGCTTCATCCCAGATAAAATTTTCTGATCCAAAATTTCAACCCAAATTGGTTCAGGTTCAAATACATTTCGGCTCCTCATTTACATGCGCGCTCATGTAAATCTCCACACACGGGGCTCCAGCAGGCCGATCATGTGAGCTCGCTGTCCGTCAAAGGCAGAGTTAATCACCCTCTCCGTGCTGGTTTCTTCTTTTTCCCCTCTCTCTCTCTTCTCTTGCTTTCTCTTCCTTCTCTGTTTTTTTTCTAGCTTCCCTTTAGAGAAAGTTTCAAGAAGTTCCTATAAATTAATAAAGATCTGGTGCTGTATGAAGCCGATCTGGCTTTGAACGGTAGCGTATTGATCTCACAGGTGAAGCAGGGATCAGCACTTCAAACGGAATGCGTTGTTCCAGAGGAGAGTTTGGAATGGCAGGCGCAATCCCGTCTGAAAGCCACAGGAACCGACCAAACCCACACAACGGGTCATACGGCAGAGACAATAGCCACATGTTGTATTTCACCTGTTATGGCAAAACACGCAACTGTCACGGAAGAGTTGATAGGCTCGTGTGGCAAAAATGAGCGAGATCTTGTGACTCAAATTCCGCTTTTTCATTTGAGTGGACAAAGGGCTTTCAGAGAGTGCAGATATTAACTTTTTATCACTCCACTTCTTCTTTTGGCAAAACAAATATAAACTACATTTCTAGACATACACAAGGTTCTTTACTGGAATAATTCCACGAAGAACCTTTAACTTCCATGGAATCTTTGCATTCCATAAATGTTCTTTATAGTGTAATACGGTTCTTTAAATTGTTTAATGTTCTTCACACTAAGAAAAGTAATGGTTCTTGTAGGAACTCTTATGCTCATTAATGCATTTATTTGATTTAAAAAATACAGTAATATTGTGAAACATTATTGATCTCATGATCCTTCATAAATCATTCCTAAATGTTCCATTGAAGAATCTTTCCATTCCATAAATGTTCAAAGTGGAAGAAGGTTCCACTAGATTCTTAAATGTTCTTCTCACTGAGGAAAGAAAAGGTTCTTCCTGGAACTCTTATGCTCAGTGCATGTTTTTGATACAGCAAAAACAGTGATATTGTAAAATATTGATTTAAAATATCTGCAATTTCATTACTCCAGTCTTCAGTGTCACATGACATCCTTCATAAATCATTCTGCTACAAGAAATACTACTTCCACAAAAGGTTGTTTATAGTGGACAAAATGTTCTTTATATTTTAAATGAACAAAAAGGTTCCTTTAAGAACTGTTCAATGAAAATGGTTCTTCTAAGGCATTGCTGTGAAAACTGTAATTTTTAAGAGTGTATAATGTCTAAAATAATGTCATATTAACATTTTACTATTTGGTGTGATATTACTTAATACTCTTTGTCTGTGTGTGGGTTATTAGTGTTTGAGCCGATTCGTCTCTGAGCCTTGTAAGAAGATGATTCTAATTAAAAGTGTAATGTAGGAGAGTTTCCTCTGTTTGACTTCAGCTACAGGGAACAAATCCTGCGGTTAATCCAACCCGAGCGCACTGCCAGCGGCCTCACAGGGGTGTGTGTGTGTGTTTCTCTCTCTCTCTCTCTGTGTGTGTGTGTGTGTATCTCTATAGATCTGAAAGAGAGGACAGTGACAGCACACACCTGATTCACCTGCTCTGTCACATGGTAAGGAGTTGCCTATGTACCGTCTGATCTATATTGCATGCAAAAGTGGCAAGCGCTTTCACAATCACAAGCTTTAATCTGATTGGCTGATTTTCACAAGTCAGGGTGTGCATGTTTATATCAGTCCGTCTGGAGAAGTCTCTGCGAGTTCCCAGGTTGCTAAAACGAGCCTTCTGAGGAAGACCTACTTGCTGGATTTGCCAAAGTTTGCGGGGTTCACGACATCAAATCATTGAAAGTTTCATTGGAGGCCCTTGTTCAGACAGGCAGCAAAAAATCTGCATTTTTTTTATGGTGTATCCGATCTGTTTAGTTGGTTGTAATTTAAACGGAGATATGAGATCCAACCAGATCCCAACCACAACCACATTTGGGATGTGTATAACTTTAATAAGTGCACAATATTCTTAATTGACAAGATCTGAACCTATTGCACAAAATGATTTTTTTTTTAATAGCACCAAATAGTCACCAAAAATACAAAAATCGATCTAATTTAAGTCTTGCAAGCCTTTGACTGAGTTCATGTTTTAGACTGATGAGGCTCAATTATGAAATTATGAGAATTTAATGATCAAATGTAACTTTATAAATGTCTTTAATGCTTTAATGTCATTTAATGCACCCTTGCTTTTTTGTTAAAAAAAAAAAAATGCACTGAGCAAAATATCTTCTAACATTTGGCATATTTGTTTCGATATGATTTTTTAAAAATGTATGCTGGTAGCAGTTTATTTTTCAGTCTTGTTTCCCTTGTACATACTATGTACTGAACCTACCCTTAAAACTAACCTTAACCCATGTAGTTACCTTTTATTACCCAGTACTTTCTTAGGTAAGTACACTGTAAGTACACGTACTGTAAAATAAAGTGAAACCAATATGCTCTTGTGACTGCATGTAAGATCTTAGTTTGGACCTGTTCAAATTATATCGTTTCTATGTGTGATTAGTCATCAAAAATGCAGATAAAACTCACACACTGGAACAGAAAAGCTCTAAATGTCTGTGTTTTAAAACTGCCACCACACACACACAGACACCTGGCAGTAAGTAACATGTTCCTCTGCCGCTCTTGTGTGTGTGTGTGTGTGTGCGTGCGTGCGCTCGCTCAGATCTCCCTGTTCAGGTAACTGTTGTTTTGCTGCATACGCATGTTTACTCGTTTTTCTCTCCCTCCTCCTGTGGCAGGCCTGTCATCCCTCGCTCCGTGTTAAAAGCGCTCTGAGAGGCAGCTAATGCCGCTCAACAACACGCCTGAGCTTTGAAGAGCTGCGCCAGACACACACACGCGGTCCGGGTTACATCCTCGCTGCCACGGTTAGTCTCTCTCTCACACACACACACACACACACACACACACACACACACACACACACACACAGTGCCAGTCTCCAATTACTGCTTCCTCCATTGTTTCTTGTTGATCGGACAGGCCTTGATGGCGTATCATAGAGAGATTGCGTGCGTGTGTGTGTGTGTGAGTTTGTGCTGACAGGCAGCCAATTTATGCAGCAGTTACCCAGCATGCCTTAGTGGATTAATCAGTATTCTCATCTGCATAAATCAGCGATGGAGGCGGGACTTTGCGTGGCATCATGCTCGTGGATCTGGGGGGGTCTCATTTGATTGGTTGATCTTGCTGTCAGTATTTGTGTTGCCCTGCAGGTCCCCCCTCCCTCGCAGTAGTGTGCAAACCGCACACACACTCACACACACACACACACGCTCACAGACGGAATAGGCCTCCTGTCAGAGGCTCGTTTGGAATTCCCTTTAAAGCCGGACGGAGCGTCTGTACCTGTCAGAATGCCTGAGAAGAGATCTCTGTGACTGACTCATACACACACGCGCAGGACTGTACCTCACCCACCCTCCAGACAAATGCCTTCATCTAACACTTCAGAGAGAACCGGCCAGCCAGAGGAGAGGAGTGGAGAGGAGGAAGCAGAAATATTTAAGTCTATAACAAGTCCGACATTATTGACCCTCTAAATGAGTGTGTGAATCAGTGATTTGTTCTGAAATAAGAATGCGGTGGAATTGAGACGTGGTTGGAGATTTAAAGTTCTTAGTTTGGGTTCGATTTTGATTTAGGTTTTGTTACAAATAAAATATGAATAAACTACAGTTTAAAAGTGTAGGGTGTGTAAGATTTTTTGTTTTAATTTGTAATACATTTATTTAACAAGGATGCATTAAATGGATCAAAAGTGCCAGTAAACACATTTATAATGTTACAAAAGATTTCTGTTTCAAATAAATGCTTTTCTTGTGAACTTTCTATTCATCAAAGAATCCTGAAAAAAGATATGAAGCAGCACAACTGTTTTCTGCATTGATAATAATACGTTTATTAGCATATTAGAATGATTTCTGAAGGACACTGATACTGAACATTCAGCTTTGATCACAGGACTAAACAACATTTCAAAATATATTTAAAAAAAAAACAGTTTTTCGCAATATTACCTTTTTGACTTTTTGATCTAATAAATGCAGCCTTGGTGAGCATTAAATAATTATTTTAAAAAAACGATTTTAAAAATCTTACTGCCCCTAGACTTTGGAACGGTAGTGTACAGTAGAAGTTACAGTATAAAATGAAGGTAGATCATTTGCTTTTTCATAGCTTAGGAGTTATGTTTTGTTTAGTGTCGACTTTGTCTCAGCCTTCTTTTAAAATGGATTGGCATTTGAATAATATAATTAATTGACAGAAATTAGTTGTTGACATACAGCAATAATACAGATACATCAAACACGGGCGGCGCTAGCAATTGTGGGCCCTATGAAAGAATATGAGATTGGGCCCCCTACTGTACCAAACATACAGGCCAACCTAAAGCGATCCAAAAATCGTTGTCAGCAATTTAATTATATGTATCTCCATCCCCTTCTCCTTCCTGGCCTGCATATTCCCCTATCCAAAGCTGAGCACTGGTTGATACAGTCTTTGCAAACTGATTTTTTCTGTCGCTCGTTTAAAACTTCTATCGTAACAGAGCTGTTTAGTTTAGCTACACATCTCATCTTACACTTCATGACTATTAACTGAAGCGTAACGCTGGAATTCATGCTCAGCAGCTGTGCAAAGCCCGCAGAACTGACTGTATTTATTTTAATAATGAACAAGCTGCGATGTCAAATTGGCAGTGCTAGAACTAACATATTATGCGTGAGGTGCCGGCGCGATCACTTGGATTTTTCCCTCAGCAGTGGAAAACTTAAAAATGACTACAAAATGTCAAGCCTTTGAAAACGAAAGAAAAAAACAGGATACGCTTTTCTGTTTCCGTCTCCTTGAACATCTTTCTGGCTCACGTGCACAAAAATGAACCACAACACTGCAAATATATATATATATTTTATTATTATTAATTAGTCACTTTTACAAAAGCCAAAATAACATTCTTTTTATTTTCAGTGGTGAAATACTTAACCCGTTGAATAGACTATCAGGTAGAATCAGACTATCAGCGCTAACGTTACAGCAGAGAAAGCTCTGTGAATAAACATATACCCTGGTGCGTACTAGGTATTGGAAGATTATTTGGTATTGGAAGAATTTGAGAAGTTCTTAGTTACTTTTTGTTGAAGTTTCAACTTTTTCTCATAAAATACATTACAGAAATAGACATAGACCCAAATGAGACAGTAGGTAAATCACTGTGGACAGCAGAATTTGATGAGAAATATTTTAGTCTTTTCCAGTTTTCTGCTCTTTAATAACTATGACTCAGCGGGTTTACGTTTAATTTCAGTTATGTTTGTCAATTTTATAGCAACCGTTCTCAGAATATTCCTCAAAGCATCTGTGAAACATCTGAGATTCCTCAGTTTAAGCACAGGAGGCTTAAGCACCTTTTCATTGCTCTCCATTAAATATCATTTCCGTTGAAGAGCACCAAATGAGACATACGGTATATATGTGACCCTGGACCACAAAAACCCGTCATAAGTCGCATAGGTATATTTGTGGCAATAGCCAATAATACATTGCATGGGTCAAAATGATGGATTTTCCTTTTATGCCAAAAATCATTAGGATATTAAGTAAAGATAATGTTCTATGATGATATTTTGTTAATTTCCTACTGTAAATATATATAGAAAAATATTAGTAGTAGTAATATGCATTGCTAGGACTTCATTTGTACAACTTTAAAAGTGATTTTCTCAATATTTAGATTTTTGTACTCTCAGATTCCAGATGTTTGTTTTAAGTAGTTTTATCTCAGCCAAATATTGTCCTATCCTAACAAACAAAAGCTTATTTATTCAGCTTTCAGATGATGTATAAATCTCAATTTTAAAAAAATGACCCTTATGATATGGTCCATGGTCACATTTGAAGATCTAGATAAAGATATATGGAGGTCTTGATTGACTTGTCTTTCTAATAGGACATTTCAATAGACCCTGCATGTGAAAGCTTTAAAATCAGGTGTTGTATAGGTTTGTTGCGCAGATTCACAATTAGCTGTGCTGCTGTTTTAGGCAGCACTGCAGTAGGGCAACAGAACAAAGACAGATGCACTGTGGGAAACGAAACACTGAACACACACTGTTCCCAAATAAACACAGAACGTGTGTATCTCTGCACCAAAGGTGTGCTTGTATATGTGCCATTAAATGTGTATTTCAGTAAAGGGCCGGTCACACACTAAACATTTCGTTCCATTGACTTCAATTCATACACCAGGAAACGCATTTCACTGCATTTCACAATTCAAATTTGTATCATGTGAAGATCTGTGACCAATAGAAAATTGATAGATGCCACAGCTTGACCTTTTAGCTGTATTAAAAGAAACCGTGTCTACTTTAAACTTTAAATCTGGAAGGACTGCAGTGTTACAGTAGATTGCATATTTTTACATGTATATGTAGGGTACAAGGGGGCTAAAGGCTCCACGGGGTAAAAGGCTGATTTTATTTTCCTCTAAACCTCTAGATGGCACAAAAACTTGCCTCAGCGTGTTCCAAAACATCTGATTTTCAAGATGCACATGGAAATTTGTCTGAACTTTGACATGATTACAGGAAGCAGCGTATGGAAGGATATTGCGGACAATTTTCAAAATTCAAAAAGGAAAAATAACTTTCAACACACTTTTTATCATGTATGTAGCATGATTTTTATCATGTATGTAACCCCACATACGCATGAGCGGAAGAAGCGGAAGCGTTCGTCTGCTGCAGAATAAAAGCTCCACTGCTCACAAGCCATGTCGTGCTCGTCTATCATTAGCAATCTCTCCAGTGGCCTCGTTTCGCTCCCACGCTGCTTGATAGCTACTACAGTAACGTTAATAAATCTTTAATACATTAGCCATGAATATGATATCTGTTGGATTCTTTTCCACCCGTTGTAGAGGTGAAGAAAACAGCTCCCATGATTCTGCAAAATCAAGGCGTCATCAAGCTATGACTTTGTTTTTAATAAGCAACCTCTAGTGGTGAAAATTACATATTGCGGCTTTAACTCTAAAAGTAGAACGAGATAACTTCAGTGGTGTTTGAACTCACTGCAATGATGCTAGGCTGTTAAGGGTGGTTACCAGGGTGTTACTATGATCTGATTTCAGCCAACAACCCTAATAAGACAATCATCATAACAATGCAGCAAACACAAACTTTGCAATAAATCAGTGTTTCACGTATAGCTTATGAAACACATCACCATGTCCATGTCAAATTCTTACTGGTTTCGGCTGTAACAAACACTCGGGAGAACACACTGATTGAGTTTGCAGGTGTTTGGATTAAATTTGAAGGTGTTATTGCAAACAGATTTGAATTTCCATCCAGAGCAGAAAATAGGAAATGAGACCAATAACCTTGACTGGCATTTACTCCTGTGTGTGTGCGTGTGTTTTATATGCATGAGGATTCTTTCATTTGTGTTTTATTTGCGCTCTTCGGTTGGGGAGATAAAGCTATTAATATATATGGCGATGAGAGGAGAGAGGCTGTGGCATATGCCTGCGAGCAAGAATATTAAAACTAAGAGAACTATAGTGATATCCAGCCCAGGAGTACACACACACACACACACACACGATTCATTTAGGAGACACGAACAATCTGGTGCTGGTTATTGTCGTGTCACATGATCTGACTCTCTCTCTCTCTCTCTCTCTCTCTCTCTCTCTCTCTCTCTCTCTCTCTCTCTCTCTTTCTCTCTCTCTCTCTCTCTCTCTCTCTCTCTCTCTCTCTCTCTCTCTCTCTCTCTCTCTCTCTCTCTCTCTCTCTCTCTCTCTCTCTCTCTCTCTCTCTCTCTCTCTCTCTCTCTCTCTCTCTCTCTCTCTCTCTCTCTCTCTCTCTCTCTCTCTCTCTCTCTCTCTCTCTCTCTCTCTCTCTCTCTTTCTCTCTCTCTCCCAAGATAAAAGTAGCTTTATTGACATGGGTAAAAAAAACCTGAACATTGGCAAAAATAACTACATTGTAAATACACAAAATAATACAAACTGTCCTTTTTAATTTATTACAATAGAGGAAGAATCATGTAACGCTTAGTAAATATATAAGGCCTACATTTATATTATTTATATTATTAATGTATATTATATATAACGTAAATGTACAATTCGTATTATTAAGTCAATGTGTATTTTTATGAATTACAATAATAATATTAGTAATAATAACAACAATAAATAAAAAATGAGTAGATGTGAAAATGTATAATTATTTAAGTCACTTTGGATAAAATGACAAATTGCACAATGTAAATGTATAGTATTTATTATTAAAAATATAATATGTGTAATATATTGTATAATATTATTTAATAATAGTAATGGGAGAAAAACATTATTTAATAATAAAAAATAACTTAATCATATATAAATGACAATGCGACAGGTATACTATGTATAAATAGTGAAACAAACTTAATTTAATACAAATTAAAAAGTTATTTAGATCTTTATCATACTTTGGCACACTTTTCATACACAAAGATGATTCAAATCAAATGTGTGTTTTGATCTGAATTATTGGGGTAAATGCTGCTGTTAACAATCATAACTCACTCTCACTAGAGTATGAATGATTGTGTGTGTGTGTTGGGGGTGTGGGAGAGCATGTGGTGTTATAGAGGGATTAGTGTTTTAATGAGGGGGTGTGGCCAGGCTGGGCGGGGTCAGCCACTGCCTCAGGCAAAGAGCAGAGGGTCACACTCACACACACTGGGATGGACACACTCAGGGGGCCTCAATTAGGGGATGGAGGATAATTCCCCCCACCTGATACCTGCTGTCGTCCTGCACTGTCCTTTTTCTGCCTTCCTGCCTTTTCTATTTCGTTTACCATCTTACTTTACCCCTCTTTACCCTTTTGCTGTCTGTTTTTTTATTGGAGTAGTAGTATTATTGGTATGGTGTGTATATATATGTGTGTGTGTGTACATTTTACAAATTTTTTCCATGCCATATATACACACACACACGCACAATCACATTCAGATATGTTTAAGTGTGTCTCAAATGCTGCAGGATCTTGGATCAGTGTCTTTGTATCAGATAGTGTTTTGCAGATTTTTAGTGAATTTATAAAGTTAAACTCACACAAGTGTCCTAGAAGAGTTACCACAGGTGTAGTTCATCATTAACTATCAACATGTTGATAATTACTGTGAATATGAATATTATGGTTTACTGTAAGAATGAATTAGGATGGATAGGTGACCTTTCATTTAGTAACATTATGCGTGTGTATTATTTACATTCTTACATTAACATTACACTCTGAAAAATGTCTATAAACCCGTGTGTGTGTGTGTGCGTTTCCTCATTTGCATGTCTGTTATCTCAGGTTTCTTTGAATTGTTTCTGTCCCTCTGGAGTTTGTGTTTGAAACCCTCCCAGATTCTGTTCCTCTCCTTCCTTTATTCTCTCTGTAACTCTCTCTTTCTCTCCCTCCTCCATCTTTTCTGGCCTCTCTCTCTCTCCTCTCGCTTTGCACCTGTTTCCCGCTCTGAACAGCTGCTAATTGGGTGAATCTAATTAGTGATTACCCAGAAACCTCAGCGGTGTTTGATAAGTTTGTTCTCTGACCCGTAAAATAATCCATCACTGATATGTGTGTTTGTTTGTGAGTACCAGTCCCTGTGTCTGCGTAATACACTGCCATAGGAGAAAGTATTTGAACGTCAAAACATCCAATTAGTTTAACAAACCTGTCTCATCATTCTGATTGTCTAATGGGGCCCTTTAAAGTTCAGAGGTCACTGAGGGGAAATGCTGCGCTTGACCTTCACATGACCCTCATTCCAAGCATTCCAAACTCCATTAAATTCCAAAGTTCATTTTACAATAAAAACACAATAAAAGTTTATATAAAAGACCCAAATAAAAGAAATCCTATTTGATTGCACAATACAAATTTATTAAGAATATATATGATTTATTTAGAATATATATATTTTTTATATATATACAATCTCTTTAAATTTTGAAGTGATTTTGAAAAATAAGGATTTTCTTTTTATAATCTTTATAATTTTTATATATATATATATATAAAAATCATTATTTAGCACATCAATGGCGTTAACGTTATATATTTATCATATTGATATTTAAAGATATACAGTGGGTACGGAAAGTATTCAGACCCCCTTAAATTTTCACTCTTTGTTATATTGCAGCCATTTGCTAAAATCATTTAAGTTCATATTTTTTCTCATTAATGTACACACAGCACCCCATATTGACAGAAAAACACAGAATTGTTGAAATTTTTGCATATTTATTAAAAAAGAAAAACTGAAATATCACATGGTCCTAAGTATTCAGACCCTTTGCTCAGTATTTAGTAGAAGCACCCTTTTGATCTAATACAGCCACGAGTCTTTTTGGGAAAGATGCAACACGTTTTTCACACCTGGATTTGGGGATCCTTTGCCATTCCTCCTTGCAGATCCTCTCCAGTTCTGTCAGGTTGGATGGTAAACGTTGGTGGACAGCCATTTTCAGGTCTCTCCAGAGATGCTCAATTGGGTTTAAGTCAGGGCTCTGGCTGGGCCATTCAAGAACAGAGTTGTTGTGAAGCCACGCCTTCGTTATTTAGCTGTGTGCTTAAGGTCATTGTCTTGTTGGAAGGTGAACCTTCGGCCCAGTCTGAGGTCTTGAGCACTCTGAAGAAGGTTTTCGTCCAGGATATCCCTGTACTTGGCCGCATTCATCTTTCCCTCGATTGCAGTCGTCCTGTCCCTGCAGCTGAAAAACACCCCCACAGCATGATGCTGCCACCACCATGCTTCACTGTTGGGACTATATTGGACAGGTGATGAGCAGTGCCTGGTTTTCTCCACACATACCGCTTAGAATTAAGGCCAAAAAAAGTTCTATCTTGGTCTCATCAGACCAGAGAATCTTATTTCTCACCATCTTAGAGTCCTTCGAGAGTTTTTTAGCAAACTCCATGCGGGCTTTCATGCGGGAGAGGCTTCTGTCGGGCCACTCTGCCATAGAGCCCCAACTGGTGGAGGGCTGCAGTGATGGTTGACTTTCTACAACTTTCTCCCATCTTCCGACTGCATCTCTGGAGCTCAGCCACAGTGATCTTTGGGTTCTTCTTTAGCTCTCTCACCAAGGCTCTTCTCCCCCGATAGCTCGGTTTGGCCGGACGGCCAGCTCTAGGAAGGGTTCTGGTCATCCCAAACGTCTTCCATTTAAGGATTATTGAGGCCACTATGCTCTTAGGAACCTTAAAGTCGGCATGAAACGGAAGTTGAGATCGTCTTTTTCTCCATATTGTGACGTATATACGAGTGAAACGGCCTCTGAAATAAGAAAAAATGTAGGGAGGGGCTTGATTTCGTCCTTCGGGAATTGATTGGATCGTTGTAAGTTGGGCGTTGCTGCGATCAGCGACCCATGTTAGCGACAGGTGTCTGAGAGGCGGCGCAGAAACGAGACGAGCGTGAGAAAAGTCGTTTCGAGAGGGGAGGTTAATGTATTTGCTTAAAGATTATAAGGGTAAATTAATTCGAAAAAATGAATGAAGTGCACCGATAAATAATTTATAGTAAACACTACAATATTACATATAAAAATACGAATTGTAAAATTTGATTTCATGCCGTCTTTAAGTTTAGCAGAATTTTTTTTGTAACCTTGGCCAGATTCAGGCAGTTGCTTTGACCTCATGATTCTCATTTACTCTGACATGCACTGTGAGCTGTAAGGTCTTATAAAGACAGGTGTGTGGCTTTCCCAATCAGGTTCAATAAGTATAATCAAACACAGCTGGACTCAAATGAAGGTGTAGAACCATCTCAAGGAAGATCAGAAGAAATGGACAGCACCTGAGTTAAATATATGAGTGTCACAGCAAAGGGTCTGAATAGCAAAGGGACCACATGATCTTTTTTTATAATCTATATAATTAATAATCTTTTGTCAAATATCATATTATGTCATATATTTGAAATTTATTTACTTGTATATTTATCTCTCTCTCTCTCTCTATATATATATATATATATATATATATATATATATATATATATATATATATATATATATATATATATATATATATATATATATATATAGTCAAACCAAAATTTATTCAGACACCTTCAACATTTTCTCACATTATCACAGTTTATTCACTATAGTTTAGAAAATGGTAATAAAAAATGACAAGAAGTAAGTGAGTAAGTAAGTAAAATTTATTTGTATAGCACTTTTCACAGATAAAAATCACAAAGTGCTTCACAACAAAAGGAGGAAATACACAACATAAAAAATAAAAATTAAACTGTCAGAGCAAATTCATCTTGATAATGTCCGATAACTTTGATAGAAAGGGATGTAATGGATTACAATCAACCAATCAGCTGAATTAAATTAAATTCAAGTACAGAATTAGAAAATACCAATTTAGCTCAACCAATGACCAAGCAATGCTTCATTTAGTTCAGTCTGTGGTGTCAAAGCAATTCGCATTAGCAATTAAATACAATTTTGGTCCCAAATTCTTATATATTTTACTGGTAGTCAGTAGTCACTGTATGAAGAATCTTTGGGTATAATAAGTCACAGTTGACTTTATTTTGCTATCATCACTTACATAAATGAACAATAGTGTCCTGAACCCACTAGTAAAAAATATATCTGGTGTCTGAATAATTTACTGTATATGACAAAAATGTGTGTGTATTATTTGTAGTATTTTTTTGTCCTTAAAATAGTTTTTTCTGATATTTTTAATAATGTTTCTATTCATGTCTATTCAATAAAAGTCAGAGGTCATAATTTGAATAATGATTTTTTTCAATATCTTCACAGAGGAAAGTCATACAGGTTTGGAACAACGTGAGGGTAAGTAAATTATGTTTTTACACACTGACTGAGCAAGAAGACATTATCGTATACCCCACAACTGTTCTACAGCATCAATCCAGACACGATCACGCTCATGTACTTTAATCAGTATCATTGTAATATGATTAAACCTGCCGTAGAGAGACGCTGCAGCTTGTGATTTCTGTGGACAGAGCTGCGTTGCACAGAGCAGAGCATGATGGGACGGATAAAACAGGGACTATTAATCTAGAATGCCCCAAATGAGAACAAGCGAGAGTTTTAAAACTCGTTTTGCTACAGGAAGCTGTCACAGACGTTTACTTTCGTGCCGTTTGCTGCAACAACTTTCTTCCATAAGCCCCCGTGACCCCAGAGACAAACTCACTACGCCTCCATACCCTAAATAACTACAGATTAAAATTTTACACACTCTCTCTCTCTCATGTTCTGACAAAGAGCAGTGTTGGCCTGTCATCTCCGATCTCATCTGCTGAGGAGACATCGCTGTGCCAGTAAACACAAACACACACTCACAAATACGTTCAGACACACTCATTATTCTGTACACATGCATCATGCTGAACACACACGGAATCTCAAAGAGCAGTTTAATAAAACCAGAAAAATTAGATGCATGCGTATAAGAGAATATTGGAGTACATTTTACAAGAAAATACTAGTCTTTCTACTTCAAAACATACATATTGTTACACCAGTTTTATTCTGTGTGAGATTCTATATTTCTTCTATATTGATGTTGCATGGCAACTATAAACATATTAATAATGCATGTAACTGTCTATTCAATATGGATGTGCAGTATTAGTACATTTGCATTAAAACTTTTCAAATATAAGTTAAGACACCCAATAGAAAGCATGCACACCATTTTATTTTACTTTGTGCCTGACGCCATTTAGAAATGCTATGCATTGCCTCCTGTAGAATATTGTTTTAGTTTATCATATGCAATATTTTTGTGAATATAATGGCTAGTTTGAAGGTCATTCAGGTCATCGAATGTGTTTGTTTTGCCAACAAATCGACTTGTTCTTGTAGTGTTTTGCTGACCGCTGTCATTGTCTATTCTAATGCTGATGTATAGATTTATAGATGAGGAGAGATCTTTATGTTTAATTCATCACTTCTCTCTTCCTCCTGCTCTCTTCTCAATGTCTGGATTTTTTGTAATCATAAAGATGAAAGCACTGATGATTTTTGCCCTTAAGTATAAACAGAACTGGCTGACGACATCAATATCCACAAATCTAAACAAACGGGAGGAGCAGCAAACTTCACGAAAGTGCCTCTTCAGCATGTGTGTGTGTGTGTGTTTGTGCGACGTGTGAAGTGTGTAACTGACCAATTAGCCTACAAATTAGAGCAAAATCAAGGTAACGAGGCTTGAGCGGGATCTTGATCGATGAAATGTTTTTCAAAGCCCCAAAATCTCACTCTAGACAAAGTGAAATGAGAGTGAAACTTATTTCAAATGGAAAGGGGTTTAGACACATACACACAAATTCACTGTGACGTCCAAATGAAGTCGACTCTGCTGGGACGGCTGTCGTGGAAATAAAGACACGACTATAACAAACTCAATAAAACACGAGTACAAGAGAAACAAATAAACATAAAAGACAGGGAAAGTGTTTTAGGGTGAGGGACATAACCTCAAAACAACACAACTCTGTGTGCGTGTGTGTGCAGAAACTGATTGCTCTCTGCTAGTTTCAAGACATTGTGAATTTCCCCGTTTTCAGCTCAATAACAATAAA
Organism: Gobiocypris rarus; assembly: GCA_023029165.1. Taxonomy (NCBI): domain Eukaryota; kingdom Metazoa; phylum Chordata; class Actinopteri; order Cypriniformes; family Gobionidae; genus Gobiocypris; species Gobiocypris rarus. The sequence goes on from CM040917.1 coordinate 4,657,455, forward strand.
ACAGAGAAAGTCTGCAGATAAATAACTGCCTCACGCGGGAGGAACGGGCCATTCCATTTTTTTTACTGTCGTTTGTCCATCCCACTTTTTTTCATGGTTCATTACTGCTTCTGTCAATGGCTTTAATTTTCCACTTCTCTGCCCTGACACACAGTGAAGGACCCGCACTGGGCTTCACTATCACTGCCTGTTTGAAAATACGCACATTCAGCTCATGCAGCTGGGCATAAAATGTGGGTTTATGTGCGAAATTGCCCCTAGAATTGAGTTCAATCTGACAAAACTGTCAGTTTTGTTTTGCACTTTTGCATCTTTTCATTAAGGGTTATGGCTTGGTTATAGGGTCATTATAAACAGAGAGAGCGGGGCTAGTTGTCACACAAGGAATCTGTCACAAGGGCTATTTTGAGTCAAAAGTTAATAGTTTTTTCAAAGTAATTTTGTCTTTTCCGAGCATCTAGATAAATGCTAAAAGCAAAAAAGTAAAAAATATATATATCATAATTTCAAATTAAAATATTACTATTTCTGTACATGACCAACAAGTGAACACAATAAACCATTCAGACAAGAGTCGACTAGCATTCAAAAGTTTTCTAAATGGTTGTGTATATATTTTTTTATGTTTTTATAAAATAAAATATCATATGTCAGGGTAGGTTGTCAGTTTTTTTAGATATTTCGTAGGTTTAAATACTATAATATTTTATAATTATTAATGTTGGCCAAAACAATGGTTTGAAAATGTTGTTTCCCCCTTTTATATGTTTGCCTTCATTCATGTTTTTATAATTGTTTTACAGTTTATTTAACATGTTATTAACTGTATCTTTAACTGTATCACTATAGTGAAACGGCTTCTCGAACAAGAAAAAATGTAAGGCGGGGCTTGCCTTTGTCAATGGAGAATTGATTGGATGGTTGTGATTTGCTATTGGTCAGTCTCGTGTGATTGACAGGTTGTGCCGCATATCATCAATCATTTATCATTTTGTTCCTTGAAAAAAAAGTTGACAATTTTGACTTTAGGAGGAGCTGGCATTGTCTGCCTTAAAACAGTTATTGCTTTTAAAAGAAAACGAGGGGGACCGTGAGAGGAGGGAAATGCAGGGAGACACTGTTGGCAAAAGAGCAACCGAATGAAACATGAGGTGAGACAGACGGGCCGAGGAGAGGAGCAGGTAGAGAGACAGATATTCTCTCATTCTTATTCATTTAGAGCAGATCTGATAAACACACTCACGACCTCTCCGGCTGTACAGAGAGAGAAAGAAAAGCGCGGCTCTCTCTTCCCGCTAAGTTGTCACATCATATCCGCGCTGATGGGGGAGGAGGGGTCAGGGTTGGGGCGTCGCCTCAGGGCTCGTCGCCGAGCAACAAAAGACCACTCAGCTCGCGTTAGCCCTCCCGTCGGCCAATCAGGACTGACGGAACTCGGGCGCGGTCCGCTGCTAGCCTTCAAATGCTAAGTGCTTCATTAGCCACCTTTCATATCGCCGTCGCCCCCGGCAACCCACTTTACACTCGCCATCCCTGGGAGCGCGGCAAAACTTCAGACCGCCGTCAGGCCACACACACACACACACACACGCGTTTACTGTCATCAGTGAATGTTGTGGTTTGCAGAATAGCTCACAGTCACACAATTCACCCCATCGCAGAATTCATCACGCGCGCTCGTAACAGCAGAGTACAGCGTGAATTTGTTGTTATGAGTGTGTAATGTGGTTAGACATTACCGTGTGTGTGTGTGTGTGTGTGTGTGTGTGTGTGTGTGGCCTGAAGCTCAGCAGATGCCTGAAGCCTCTCCTGTCAGGATGGAGAGATCGGACGGAGAGGGAAACAGGAGAGAGCAGCTCCATTGGGGTACAGCTGTCTGTGTGTGTGTGTTTCCTGTTATCTTCCTCTCAATGTCCTCTTCCTCGGCGTGTCAGGCAGGGTAAAACAAACACTCTCTTTCCCCAGGACTGAAATCCGGGAAAGCTGCAGCACTTATACAGCACTAAAAGATTTGTATTGAACACATTCAAAACTACATGCTATGATGTCACCATCTGAAAGAAATGTGCAAAATGCTTAGAATCAAATACTGACATTTATCAGGACAACCCAATATAAGCCTATAACATGACACAGACGGAATAGGAAAATTGTCCGTTTTATAAATTCATGTAACAGCAGATAATTCAATTACCGGCCAAAACTAAAACAACGGGCTAAAAGAGAAATCACCAAGTTACATGTCAGTTTGCACCAGTTTTATCAACAAGAAATATGCAAAGTGTTTTCTCCTGCCTTTTGATAGTTGTTCAGTATTTTTCTGCCCTAACTTTACACAATTATATGGTAAGTTTTAGCATTTTAATATTTCTCATTGTGTATCACTCTCTGTGGCCTTGTTAGAACAAACTTGTGACCCATTTTGATTGAAAACCTCTGGTTTAAATGAATATTCCAGGTTGAATTAATCTTAAATAGCCTTTGTGGCCTGATGTTGATTACCACAGGCAATCATTTTGACTTGTTACTTGGTTTGAGTTTGTAAATGAAACTAAATTATCATGGAAGTTAAGCATATGCAGTATAAATCAATATGGCAGCTCTTATTTGTTGTTTTTAACCCAGAATATTCCATTCATGAAAAGAAAAAGTCCTGTCGTGTCTCTGTTCATGATGTTTGAGAAATCAACAAATGTCTTCATATGCTTCATGTTGTCTTTTTGGTCATCTTTATAAATTTGTCCTGGTTGTTTTGGCCTGTTTTGAGTTTAATATGCTGGTAAAAATCTGATTAATTTAATATCCAGGATATTTAATCGTATTTGTTTAAATGAATGCTCTGGGTTTGTTGTAATGGTCTTGCCCATTGTAAGTGCATTAATATAAAGTGACTGGTTTGGTGGAGACGAACACATTTTGCTTGCTGTCTGGAATGGAGGACTCAAGCACAAGACTTGACCTCTACATTGACCCCTGGATTACTTGATTACTCAATATAGTCGGAGTAGTGGAAGAAGAATATAAAGAAGTGTGTTTTGATTGACAGATCGAGATGAACGAGTTCGTTTTAGAAATAAGAGACGAGTATGTGGTCGTGTGAGTAAGCTTGTACTGAACACAGGACACTCGTTTAATGCAAGATGTTTCATTGGTAATTTGTCAGAGGTTTTGTGTTCATGTTGATCTAAACTATAATAAAGAAATGCTTGAAGTGTTTGATAGGCCCAAACTGTGTGTGTTTATACGATTCATGAGGACAGAAATTTGTATAATGACATGGGCATTATACTGGTATTACGTAAACGTGGTTTATGAGGAAATTTCCTCATCCTTTTGAGTCCTCATAATTAAAATGGCCTACTAATCAATGTTTTATTAAACATTTAAAAATGCAGAAAGTGTTGTGAGATAATATACAGTTTGTATAAAAATCATTATGTCTATGGAAAATAGGTGCTCTCTCTCTCTCTCTCTCTGTGTGTGTGTGTGTGTGTGTGTGTGTGTGTGTGTGTGTGTGTGTGTGTGTGTGTGTGTGTGTGTGTGTGTGTGTGTGTGTGTGTGTGTGTGTGTGTGTGTGTGTGTGTGTGTGTGTGTGTGTGTGTGTGTGTGTGTGTGTGTGTGTGTGTGTGTGTGTGTGTGTGTGTGTGTGAGTGAGTGAGTGAGAGAGAGAGAGAGAGAGAGGGTCAGTCATACTGTATTCCCAGTGCTCCCTCTAGTGGACTGATTGCTTTACAGCTCACTCAACAATCCCAGTGTCAGTCGCAGACCTCATTTGAAAGTGCAGATAAGTTCATTTAGATATTTAAATAGTCTTTTCAATGTTTTTAATTTTATTTAACGTTTTATATAAAGCTAATTATAATGGCTACATATTAACTCTAAAAGAAAACATTTTGGACTTTTTTTGGTAGAATAATTATGTACTTTATTAATTATAATTATTTTGGGGGCATCTGCACATTATGTTTTTTTTGTTTTGTTTTTTTGTTTGTCCTTCTGGGGGCAATTTTGTGGCCAAACAGCTCAGTAAACACACACACACACACACACACACACACACACACCACTTTGATACATTATATGGGCTGTGCTTGTTTGCATATAGTTTGCATTTGCATATGTTGTAGTGTGTGTGTTTTTCACTGTGTTTATATTTCTCTGCATTTGTGTATTTGTGTGTGTGTGTGTGTGTGTGTGTGTGTGTGTGTGTGTGTGTGTGTGTGTGTGTGTGTGTGTGTGTGTGTGTGTGTGTGTGTGTGTGTGAGCGATTCTGTTCCCCTGTGTTGGCCTGAGGGCACCTTCACTTCACAATTAATGGAGAGTCTCATGGGAGTTTCAGTCTCCCTCTTTTACATGAAGCCTTCCTCTCCTCTTCCCTCCATCCCCCTCTCCTCATATTCACTCTTCTCTTCTCACTTAGTCTTTTCTCATTTCATCTCTTCTTGTCTCATTTCTTCTCATCTAGCTCATCTTTTCTCTCATTTGTCTCGTTTCTTCTCTTCTCAATTTTATTTAAATTTTTCACTAACACTTTATTTTACAGTTTCCTTGTTACATGTTACATGTAGTTACTATAGGAATAACTATTCATTATGCATAATTACATGCAACATAAACCAAACCATAACCCTAATCCTTACCCTGTAGTAGTTACACACAGTTCATTATTATTACTCAGTACTTAAATGTTTAATTGCACTGTAACACAGACACCTTAACATAAAGTGTAACTATTTGTCAATTTATAGTGCTTTATTGGCATGATTGTGTTTATATACATACAATAATGCCTCAGTTACACAAAACAAAGAAAGTTAAAATATACAATATAACAATAGCAAATAACTCAACAAATTAAAAATAGTTGTACAATGCTAAGTAATGAAAAATAAGATAAAAATACTGAAAAATGAATATGATATAAAATATATCAATGAAAACTAAAATACTGTAATATATACACGAGGATAGTCTTTGATTATATTAATCGAGGCACATCTCTAATGTTAATATTTCTGATATTTCTGATACTTCTCATTTCGTTTATCTGTTGTATTTATATAATACTTAATCTCATTTAGTCTTGTCAGATCAGTTCTTCAAACTCTTCATTCTCATTTCATCTCTTCCCCTCATCTTTTTCTCGTCACTTTTTTTGTCGTCTCTTTTCTTCTCATTTGGTCTCTTCTCTGCTCATTTCACTCCTTCCTCGTCTCCTCATGTTTTTCATTCCATTTAATCTCTTTTCAGTTCATCTCTCCCCAATTATTCTTGTGTTTCTCATTTCTTCTCATCTCCTTTTATTTCATTTGCTCTCTCATCTTCTCGTCTCTTCTTGTCTCTTATCTATTCTCCTCTTATTTTAATCTTTTTAAAATAGAGAAGAATATTTTAACCCTCCAGAACATCATGAATTTCTGCATTTTCCCACAAAACACACAACAACACACAACTGAAGAACACGACAGGCCACATCACATATACATATCTTTTTTTGTGCATGTATGAAAACACATTTTCACATTTTCTGTCGTCTCCCTGTAGGCCGCCTGTGTCTCGTGTGCACCACATAAATTTGCGTCTGTGTGTGTTATACTATATTAAAGCGCACGTGAAACCTTTTGGTTTATTTAGATAAAGACATTCCCAAAACCGCACCGACGGATCTCCACAGAACAGAATCAAATCTCAGGGAGCGTTTGATAACGAGAGGAATGAGGAGAATTCCTCTTTAGATGATTGCATCACCTTGTCTTCCACCCGTTTCTCTTTCTCTCCCTCTCTTCCTCTTGATATCTTTTTAAATCCTGAGAGAACTGAAGATTTCATTTCTTCCTCCATATGTAATCAACATCAAACACGCTCGCGCACTTTGTCTCACTCCCGACGACACTTTCGATCATTTCGCGCAGTCTCACCTGTGTCATCAATTAGAGTGTCTCTCCGCACAATGCATTATGGGAAGGAGTTCAGAGCTGTCAGGCATCATGAAGCGATATCGTGCACACACGCAGCAGGAGTAATGCGAGGCGTCTGCGGTGTCAAGCGCTCTGTTTAATGTGATTCTCTCTCTAGTACGCCGTGTGTGTAGCTTTCTGCGGCTGCAGTTTACCATACAACAATACAACAAGTGTGTGTTTGAAGAGTGACTGCGCTGTGCGCTTGTGCGGGCTGAAGGGGACGGCACGTCACCGCTCATAAACTCATTTCAGACTGAAAGCGTTTCTTGTTAACAGAGACATTGTGTTGCTGTGTTTGACCTGGAGCGGTTAGATTGACAGAGGGAGTTGTATCCTGCAAGTGTGGCTGATCTAGAGAGTCTTTCGTAACGGTGAGAGACTTGACTCTGGTAGGGGTCAAACATGGGACTATAACTTTCTACACACATTTAGAGAGTTCTACTTTGTCCAACAAGCTCACATGTTTTGGGATTGTTAATACTCAGTCCTTATTTATTTATTTTCAATATGACACTCTTAAAAATAAAGATAGGGTTTTTGCTGTGATACCATAGAACAGGGTTCCTCAAACTCGGTCCTGGAGGACCACTGTCCTGCAGAGTTTAGCTCCTACCCGGATCAAACACACCTACCTGTGATTTTCTAGTGATCCTGAATACCTTGGTTAGCTTGCTGAGGTGTGTTTGATCAGGGTCGGAGCTAAACTCTGCAGGACCATAGAAGAACCAGTGAATAGTAAACAGTTCAAGAACCGATTTCTTTTTATCACTGTAAAGATCATTTTGTAATCTAAAGAACCTTTTGTGCATTAAAAAAGTTCCACACTCTTAAAATAAAGATTCTTTATTGGCATATGTGGTTCCATGAAGAACTTTTAACATCTATGGAATTTTGCACTAAAGATTCTTTAAAAGGTTTAGAATGTTCTTCACACTAAGAAAAAAATGGTTCTTTTAAGAACTGATCACTGAATGTTTCTATGAGGAACCAATCGCATCGCTGTTTGTTTTAATCACATTACATTTAAGATGTCTTTCATCATGGAACCATCACTGCCAATAAATAACCTTTATTTTTAACAGTGAAGTTCTTGGTCTTTTGGAATGATTCATAAGTTCACATAACTTTCTCTAAAAACAAATGCCCTTTTTCAGCTGAAGTCCCCTATAGGCCACAAGGTTATATGATCAGCTTTTAGGCAACTGCTGTAGGTATACAGTCTTTTTGTCTTCTCATAGTTATCACAGTGCAAAGTAGTGTTAAATAAGTTACAATTAGCAAATAAATATAGATTTGACATGATTTCATTAACATTGCGGTACACCGAGATGCTCCTGAGGATGAACTTGACCTTTAGCGTCTGGTCACCATCTCGGTTCCAAGCATGTTGGAAAAGTGGGAAGTTTGTATTTACGAGGTTGGAAGTTGTGTTTACGATGTGGCACGCTCAAGTCATTTCCGTGTCAGTGAATCTTTTCTTAATTAACTACTCGATGTTCTTAAACTCCACATACAAATTGCTGTGAGATTGCATTGGGTATTCCACTGTTTCTCACGGACACGCCCCCAACTCATAAACATCAAGGGGTTAAAGAAAATCCAGAGCTTCCCACTCGTTCAACTCATAAACATCAGGGGTTAAAGAAAATGCAGAGCTTCCCACAATCCCACTCGTTCAACTCATAAAAACGATCTTTCTGACTTGACTTAATTGCACCATATATACTGTATAGACTGATTCCTGAGATAAAAAAACAGGCATGAAAATGATACTTTTCACGAACTTTCCTTAAAAAACTTTGACGGTGTGTTTTGGGTTTTGTTGTTCATGTCTCTTATTTGGTCATGTTCACTGTCATGTTTCCTGGTTTTGTCATCTGTTCCTGTTTGTCATGTGATCCTGCCATGTGCTCCATGTGATGCATCACAATATGGAAATAAAATGTGTTGCGAATTTCACATTGAACGTAATCCAGTGTTTCTCAACCTTTTTAAATCAAAGGCCGCATTGTCTAACACAGTAATCGGAACATATTTATTTTGGACTTTCTGCTGTAATATGTTGCTTGTTTTCAAACTTTTTTTTTACATAATCTGTGAGATTTGATATATTATTATTATTATTTCAGATTATATTATTATTTTGTGATTCTATCCCCAGTTTCACAGACAAGGTTTAGGCTAGTCCCAGGCAAAATGCATGTTTGAGCTGTTTTACCTGAAAGCAACTTAAACTGAGATATCTTAAAATATGTCAATGCCATTGTTCTGTCTCAAGACTATAAATGTTTTTCTAAGGCATGTTTATAAAAGTTACTTAAATTCCCTAATTAAACTAAAGCCTAATCCTGCCTTAATCTAAGCCCTGTCTGTGAAACCAGGCCTATAAGATTCAAGATTCTTATATATATATATATATATATATATATATATATATATATATATATATATATACTCACCTAAAGGATTATTAGGAACACCATACTAATACATTTTTTGACCCCCTTTCGCCTTCAGAACTGCCTTAACTCTACGTGGCATTGATATAACAAGGTGCTGAACGCATTCTTTAGAAATGTTGGCCCATATTGATAGGAGAGCATCTTGCAGTTGATGGAGATTTGTGGGATGCATATCCAGGGCACGAAGCTCCCGTTCCACCACATCCCAAAGATGCTCTGTGGGGGCCATTTTAGTACAGTGAACTCATTCTCATGTTCAAGAAACCAATTTGAAATGATTCGAGCTTTGTGACATGGTGCAGTATCCTGCTGGAAGTAGCCATCAGAGGATGGGTACATGGTGGTCATAAAGGGATGGACATGGTCAGAAACAATGCTCAGGTAGGCCGTGGCATTTAAACAATGCCCAATTGGCACTAAGGGGCCTAAAGTGTGCCAAGAAAACATCCCCCACACCATTACACCACCACCACCAGCCTGCACAGTGGGAACCAGGCATGATGGATCCATGTTCTCATTCTGTTTACGCCAAATTCTGACTCTACATCTGAATGTCTCAACAGAAATCGAGACTCATCAGACCAGGCAACATTTTTCCAGTCTTCAACTGTCCAATTTTGGAGAGCTCGTGCAAATTGTAGCCTCTTTTTCCTATTTGTAGTGGAGATGAGTGGTACCCGGTGGGGTCTTCTGCTGTTGTAGCCCATCCGCCTCAAGGTTGTGCGTGTTGTGGCTTCACAAAGTAACTGAGTAGATTGTGAAATACTCAGACCGGCCCGTCTGGCACCAACAACCATGCCACGCTCAAAACTGCTTAAATCACCTTTCTTTCCCATTCTGACATTCGGTTTGGAGTTCAGGAGATTGTCTTGACCAGGACCACACCCCGAAATGCATTGAAGCAACTGCCAAGTGATTGGTTGATTAGATATATATATATATAATGAATAGTTATCTCTGTAGCTACTGGCTGGGCTTTAATTTATATCTTCATTTTTTGCATTTTAATTAATTAATTAATTAATTAATGCATAAAAATAATTTTAAGTTGCGGTGTGGCCCCATTGAACGTTTGCTGAGGCCCGGGACACATGGTTGAGAACCACTGCTTTAATCGTTAATCTATGCTCTTCATCAAACCTTGAACTTGTTTACATGTTCAGTTCCATCCCAAGCAAGTAAAACAAATTTTGAACACCACTCGACACCGACCAGAAAATTAAACGAACCAGACCGCTCTTACAAAAGCCACTTTTCCACCGTCGGGCCAAGCCGTTCTCAGTGCTTAACAGTTCCATACTGTGCTGATCCGGGCCAGCCGGTACGGTATGTTTTAATTTTCCACTGTGGGGCTGATAACAGATCGCTTTGGAATGGGATACAAAATTGGAATGGGATACAAAGTGTCAGTTGTTGCCTTGGTAATGAAAGAGTTTACAGACGCTGTGAGATGTAAATAGCAACTGCGTTATGGAGGATGATCAGATGTTTCTTTTAATGTGATTATTAACTTTGCTCAAATAGCATTCTTGGCCAGCTACAGAGAACAGACAAGTAACCGATCCCACTAAATGCATTCTACTAGCACAGAATTTTGTGCCAAGAACAGTTTATAATCATGCTGTGCTAAACCAAGCTCAAGTGCAAATATAATTGGATTGGCCCGACTGTGGAAAATCGGATAAACATTCACCATGGTAAACGTGGTTTCTGCCAAGATTCCATATAAATCACTGCAGATACAGTAAAACAGTTCTAAATTGTTCTTCGTCACCACTGTCATCTAATCCATGATTCTGAATGCTTCTGTTTAAAGCAGAACCTTTGGGGTTTCACAATAGTACAAATAGTAAGTAACTATTGTATTTTAGTGGAAATTATGGCTACCATGTGTCACAGTATGGCGGCTTTAGTAAGTGCACGATCACAAAGATCACCACATAAAGAGTCATTTAATAAACTCGACAAGGAACATGTTGGAGAATCACAGGAAATAAAGCTCGGGAAAGAACCACTTCTAACATAAACGAGACCAAACACCGAACAGAAAGAACTCCGGACTAAAGGGTTAGTTCACCCAAAAATACAGATTCTGTCATTAATTCCTCACCCTCATGTCATTCCATACATTCCAAACCCGTAAGACTTTTATTCTTCTTTGGAACACAAATGAAGAGCTTTTTGATGAAATCTGAGAGCTTTCTGTCCCTCCGTTGACAGCTACACAAACACAACTATCACTTTGACACTTCAAAAAGTTCATAGAGATCATTAAACTAATCCATATGAATTGAGCAGGTAGAGACTTGATCACGTTATATTATGAACAGATGTTAGGCTTTTATTTAACTCGCACATCAGTTGTGTTAAACAGTGAGAACCAATGGGGTTCATTCTCGTGTTACGCATCACATTTGAGCTTCAGCAAGAACCAATGAGGTTCATTCTCGTGTTACGCATCACATTTGAGCTTCAGCAAGAACCAATGAGGTTCATTCTCGTGTTACGCAGCACGTTTGAGCTTCAGCAAGAACCAATGGGGTTCATTCTCGTGTTACGCATCACATTTGAGCTTCAGCAAGAACCAATGAGGTTCATTCTCGTGTTACGCATCACATTTGAGCTTCAGCAAGAACCAATGAGGTTCATTCTCGTGTTACGCAGCACGTTTGAGCTTTCTCATGAGATTTGTTCTGGTAGGTCAAGCATTTTCGGCTGAGCTTCGATTTATGTTCGCTGATCAATGTTTAATATATTAATTAAATCTGCTCATCATATAAAGCGGTCGAGTCGCTTCAGAAAATTTTGACTAAACTGCTCAATTCATATGGATTAGTTTTATGATCTGAACTTTTTGAAAAAGAGGTAGTTGTGTAGCTGTCAGTGGAGGGACAGAAAGCTCTTCATTTGTGTTCTGATGAACGAAGGTCTTATGGGTTTGGAATGACATGAGGGTGAGTAATTAATGACATAATTTTAATTTTTGGGTGAACTAATCCTTTAAATACACAGGGAGGGTAATCAACTGAACAGAAACAGGTGCATGGAAATAATTAACAACCAAGGAAACTAACTAGGGAACAAAGGCAGGCAAAACAGGGACAGAACACCAAAACTGAACATACACGTTACACCATGGTAACTATTTGGCATGGTGGGTTTTAAAAGGACAATCTCCCTTATAAATACCAATATCCGTTCAGACTGTTTAATGTTTTTTAAATGCTCAACAAAGCTGCATCAAAAATACAGTAAAATCATTATTATTGTGAAATATAACCATTTAAAATAAATTATATTTCAATATACACTCTTAAAAATAATGGTTCCAAAAGGGGGTTTTCTACAGTGATGCCATAGAAAAAGAAGGAAAAAAACATTTTAAGCTTAATTTTCATCTCTTCCTGACCCGAAACTGGTATTGTATACCACAATGATCCCAGTATCCGGATTTAATTGTGTAATATGTTTCTGATGCTTGAGAATTCTTCATATCATCTTGTCAGGTTGTTACTGCAGTAATATTGTCACTGTACTGTGTGTGTGTGTGTGTGTGTGTGTGTGTGTGTGTGTGTGTGTGTGTGTGTGTGTGTGTGTGTGTGTGTGAGTGTGAGTGTGAGTGTGTGTGTGTGTGTGTGTGTGTGTGTGTGTGTGTGTGTGTGTGTGTGTGTGTTTAAACTCAGATTGACTGATAGAGGCTTCAGGGAATTTGCTCATGGCTTTTGCCTGTAACCTTTATATAAAACCAGGTTTTGATTTGAAGCGTCTCACTGGCACCCGTGACACTGCATTTCAGGAATGAGTTTGCTGAGTGTTTCTGCAAAAGCCAGACGTGCGTCTCATCAGAGAGTCGTCTGTTTAGGTTATCTTCCTCACATCGAGAAGCTGCGAGTTATCATGCTGTGTGAGAGAATGTGATATTGTCTCTGCGGCGAGTGGGAAGGTCTGCGGCGCGTAATTAGAATATCGGTTCCTGTGTTGTGACTGGCTTCTTTGAGCGAGCTCACCTGTGTGCTTCCTGCTCATTAGCATTCTCATGCATATTAATAAGGAGCAGAGGCGCAGCACGCCCTAGCTTGGCCGCAGGGCATCATGGGAGATTACTTGCATGCGTAATCCCGCTGGCTGGAGTTGGTCCAGAACTCCACAGCTGTCCGTCAAAGCACAGGCGGGCAGAAGGGCATCAGGGTGTGGCGGGGCAGGGCAGTAAAGGGCTAGCGTTTAGCATGAGCTTAGCATTAGCTCATCAGGGATGAAGTCAATCTCCTTTTGAATTGCAATGAGAACGCTTACAGGTTTTTTAAAGGCGGCGTTGCTGATTAGCTTCTGTTTTGTTCAGGATTCTGCTCTCTAAATGTCTAAAACTACTGCTGTTTGTTCTCTCAGTGTTTTTTGATCATGTAATTGAACCTGTTGAAATCTCATCTCTAGAGTTGATTGAATCACTTTTTGAATTAAGTCTCTTATTCTTATTCAAGGCTGCATTTATTTGATTAAAAATAGTAAAAACAGTAATATTGCAAAATTATTATATTGTGGAATTATTACAATTTAAAATAACTGTTTTCTATTTGAATATATTTAAAAATGTAATTTATTCCTGTGAGCTGAATTTAGCATCATTTTTCCAGTCTTCAGTGTCACATGATCCTTCAGAAATCATTATAATATGATGATTTGCTGCTCAAGAAACATTTATTATCAATGTTGAAAGCAGTTGTGCTGCTTCATATTTTTGTGATACATTTATTCTTTGATGAATAGAAAGTTCTAAAGAACAGCAAACTTTTGTAACAATATAAGTTTGTCTTGACTGTGACTTTCGATCTATTGAATAAAAGTATTAATTTGTATTCATAATAAACGTGTTTCATATCAGACTCCACATATTCCACTTTTAAAGTTATATGATTCAGACTAAACTCTAAACAGGCTTTTATGCTGGTTTTGTGTCCCTTTTTAAAAGTTTTAATTCCCATTCATTGCTAATGGAAGGAAAAGAGTGACCAGCACAATTCACTAATGTTTCTCCTTTTTTGTTCCACAGAAGAAAGACGAGTCGTATAGATTTGGAATGTCACAAGAGTGAGTAAAAATATATATCTTTATTTAGTAAATAAATGTATATATAATAGTATAAACATATATAATATAACAGAATAATATTATAACAGAATCTTTATTTGTGTTGTGTTTATTTTTAGAAGAATAGGTTATAGAATCTCAAAGGGTTCAGGTGCCTCGTACAGAAACTTTTAGGGGTCCCCATGTAATCATTCTATGCATTTAGTTTTAATTAATACATTTTGATTTAATTCATTTTTAATTGTGATTACATGTAATTAAATAAACAGCTCATAAACATAATTTATCACTAGAAGACATTTCTCCCTGTATAGAACCTGAGGGGTTCTTTTAAACTGAGTCAAGAACTCTGTATAGAACTCCTGTGAACCTTTTGCTTTTCTGAGTATTCCTTTAAATGTGATGACACGTGTTGCTTCATTTCCTTTTGACCTAAACACAAGAAGAAGCCAATTTGTTTCACAGTAACAGCTCAGTGTCATCAAGTGGAGGTAACATGTAATTCAGCTTTGTTCTAAGTCCATCTAACTGCAGCCTACAGGTATTTCATTCACTATGCAGAAAACATTATACATTCAGATCTGACTGCATCCAGTAGGTTCCCAGTAGATACAAATCACGTCCGTCCCTACCTTTTTTCTCATTGAGCTTTCAGTTTCTCTTAAAAATAAAGATTACATCATGGAAGTAAAATTGATTGGAAATGCTGATTCATGTTTCCATTTATCTGCTTTTCTAAATGCAGCCAAATTAAAGGTGATAAGATATTTTTATGTTAAAATGTATTCTCTTAACCTAGTTTATTGACCACTTTTAGTATGTCATTAATGGGTTTATCTCTCCCAAAAGTGTACACATTGAGCCCCCCTAGCCACCATCATTCAAAACATTGAGAGCGGTCCGCTCAGATCTGTCAATCTCTCTCCAGCTCAACATTTAAGCTGCGTTCCAGTTCAGAGGCTGCATCCTTCGAAGGTCGATTGCGTCACCGCTGAGCGACGAAGGCTGTCCCAATTCGAAGGCTCCTTCAAATGCGTCCTTCGTTTCACAGGCAATGAAGGATACAACAGATGGATCCTTCACGGCCTTGTCTGCTTCAGAATTCATTGCGCTCGAGTTACGACAAGATTTTTTTGGAGAGAAATTGCCAAATTAGACTGTAAAAAAGAAAGTATTAGGTTTCAGCTTACTTAAATATCTAATGATACAAATGTAAAAAAAAAAAAAAAACTTTAATCCGCCAAATGTTGACTTGAGTCTTACTAAGATGTGATTTTATATATATATATATATATATATATATATATATATATATATATATATATATATATATATATATATATATATATAGTTTAAACTCTTGTGTTTATACACACTGAAAGTATAAAGTAAATACTACAGAAAAAAACTAATTTAGAAAACAAAGTTAGTTCAGGCAAGAATTTAAAAAAGTTAATTCTATATTAGTAATCAATTCAAGCTTGAAGACATAAAAGCGTAAATATCAAGGATATAAAACTACTCAACTTTTCTGATTCCCATCATGCACTGGGGCTTGAATCATTAATAAGGTTGATTTATTTGCTGTTTTCCAGCTGTACATTGCTTTTGTTGTTAGGTTTAACAGCTCGCTAAAGTACTCAAATTTGAAGTACTCAAAAACAATCAATCAAATGTTACCTTCATTGAGTATTGTGTACCAAGTATTGAGGTCTCTGTGTTCAAATGCCACTTTACATCTATTGTGATATTTACTTTGATGTTTCTACTCTTTAAAAACGTGGTTTAATTCAGTGTTATATTGTTTGAATAAAAAGTATTACAACTAAGTAGAAATTACTCAACCTTTTACTGGCCAAGTTAAAATATCTTATTTTCTTTGTTAATTTTACTTTACTTAACTAGAGTTTACTTAATTCTATATGTGAAATTAATGCGTGCAAAAACTTGCAAAATAAAAATTAAGTGAATTTGACATTTTTCAGTGCAGAAATGGACCATGGTGAACATACTAAACAGTTTGTGAACCCTGTTTTGTTTTCTAACAGTTGAATATAACTTTCTTAAAAGTCCAGTATGTTACTGTCACTCATCAACGGCAGCTGTCACAGTTGCTAGGCGACAAGAACAATCAGTTCTTACTGTATACTAGACAGTCCCATTTAACAACGCTCGATTCGACCTTCAAAGGATGCAGCCTCTGAATTGGGACACGGCTGTAGTGTGAGTTTGGGGTGTGGCTATTGTAGCAGGCGGAGCCAGACGGTGTTTAGCCAATGTCAGACCATGACAACGCGTTACATGGAAAAAAGACATCCAGATTCGGGTACAGGAGTGCTAGCCAAATTTTACTGCATTCAGACCTTCACAGATTACACAGGTCATGATCACATCACAGAGAACAGGGACGCTTCAATACATCCTCATCATGCACCTGTTCAGAAAGATAAATGTTCCAGTTTATATTGCTTACTTTACTTTACTTTGACCGGCTGTAGACAGCCTCAAATAGTTATGGCGTGAAAAATAGTCAAATAGTCATGCCAAAATTGCACCCGGTGCAGAAACGCTGGATGGGTTTATGAATTATAAGCGAGACATTCGTGTTAGCTCCCGGCAGCGTTAGATTAGGCTACTCAATTCTTTACTCATGACACATAGCAACACAGCTAAAAGTATATGTTGGACCTTTTATATTGAAAGTAGCTCTTTTTACCGGTTAAGACATGCCTTCACAAGCACCCGTAGCTGTGTTTGTGATGTTTGAGTTGGGGCAGGCATGACGCAAAAGGCCGTTTGCAAAATATGATTTATAATTTCCGCTAGGTTCACTTGTCACAGAAACTGCATACATCACCTTTAGGCTGACCACATTTTGAGCCGGATTTTGGGCCCGACAGACGCAGCCGGATAATTTCCATAATGACCAATACAATCTACCAGTTAGCGTCTGGTTTAAGATGTCCTTTTCTTAAACGGTAAATAATGGTGCAAACACCAGTAAACTGACGAGCACAAACCTTAGTAAATCACCTTGTGTGATTTCATTTAAATACTCTCCTTCCATTAATTTTGCACCTGAAAGGGAAACTCCTACAAATGCATATGCAATAAGGGCAGCCGCAAACATAACCCTGTCCATGCCTTTTCAGTGTGTCTTTAGTAAATCATGACAGCAGTTTTTTAACGCCAAAAGAGGGTTTGCGCTGGCTCGAGATATTAGTAAATAAGGCCCATGATCGTGCTACCTCCGGCGTGATACCCACGATAGCCAATGAGTGCGAGCAAGCTTCACCAACCGGATGTTGTGTGCTTCTATAAATAAAACTTGGCAGCCACAAACATGCCACAAAAGTGGAGTTTTGAGAGAGATCATCCATATTCTTTTTTCTCCTTCGTTTTTCTTCCCATAAAACACAACTCACGCCAGGAGAACCAGCTGAACCTCAAGTCATGGTTGATCGCGCAAGTCTAAGTGAGGTCTCGTCTCACTGTGAAAATGTTACTACATTCGACAGGTGTGTGGTCTCGCTTTCCGAATGAATCTTCTAGTGTGTGCATTCTGAGAGTTATAATGCTATAATCGATTTAAACTGCTCTTATGTCTTAGGTTAAGATTTGAAAATCGTCTAATGTGTCCCAGGCCTTAAGTAAAATCCAAAAAAGAGATGATTGCTGTAATATTTAATTGAGACCAATGCAAGGTGGGTGTGTTTCAAATGTGTTTATTCATCAGTGTTTATCTCTTTAGCTCAGAATACAGTAATGAGGTTCCACATTTGCTGGAAATTGAATGTTTGGAATGAAGTGTTGCAGAAGAGCAGAATTGATCTGTCCTGTTCCAGCGCTCTGAAGTCTATTAGTGTTTCCACATCATCAGATATATGAAAGTCTATGCCAAATACGTGTGTGTGTGTGTGTGTGTGTGTGTGTGTGTGTGTGTGTGTGTGTGTGTGTGTGTGTGTGTGTGTGTGTGTGTGTGTGTGTGTGTGTGTGTGTGTGTGTGTGTGTGTGTGAGACAGAGATAGAGTGAGAGGTAGGGAGCACAGTGGGGTTCACCTACTGTGTGAATACTAATTCAGCTCTCTTGGCAGGTCAGGGTCCCTCTCCTCTCGACATTTACCCATCTGCACCGCAGCACACACTCTCACACTCAGCTCCTGTGGATTACCTAGGCCGCAGGACAGAGCCGTTTCTATGGAAACCTCATAGCAGGCCGCATGAGTTAACCGTACACCTCTTGTAAAGTCTCTCCTCTAGAAGTGTGTGTGTGTGTGTGTGTGTAAAGCACACAGCGCTGTGTGAACTGCACACCGACCTGTCACTCAGGTAATTATTGTACTCTTTAATGAAAGTCTTGCATTCTTTTCCTAAAGATAGTTTTATGGTGACGTTTATCAGTGACTAGACCTGGAACTACATGTGTAGTTTAAAACGCATTGGAGCAGATTATGATACATACACTACACTACTGTTCAAAGGTTTTGAAAGAAGTCTTACAAGGGCTGAATTTATTTGATCAAAAATGCTTAAAACAGCAATATTGTGAAATATTAAAACTGTTTTGAATGTTTTAAGATGTAATTTATTCCTATGCTGAATTTTCAGCATCATGCAGTCTTCAGTGTCACATGATCCTGCAGAAATCATTCTGATATGATGATTTGCTGCTCAAGAAACATTTATGATTATTATCAGTGTTGAAAACAGTTTATATTTTTTCTGAAAGCATGTAATTGAAAAAGTATTTAATTTGTAACATTGTACATATTTTCATCCCACTTTTGATCAATTTAATGCATTCTTGCTAAATAAAAGTATGTATTTCATTCATAAAAGCAAAAACAATTACTGTACACAGTGTACAATACTATATATAGATTCCTGGGTTCAAGGGACAGTTCACCCAAAAATAAAAATTCTGTCATGATTTATTCACCCGCAAGTAGTTCCAAACCTGTAAGAGTTTCTTTCTTCCGCTGAACATTAGATGTGTTGAATAATGTTGGTAATCACTTAGCCATTGATTTATTAGTATGTTTTCTTATGTGGAAGTCAATGGATACCGCCCCCTGTTTGAGTGCCAACATTCTTTGAAATATCTTCTTTTGTGTTCAGCAGAAGAAAGAAACTCCTACAGGTTTAGAACAACTTGTGGGAGAATAAATCATGACAGAATTTTCATTTTTGGGTGAACTGTCCCTTTAAGGTTAATAAAGAGCATTTGTGGCATAATGGTGATTACCACAAACATTAATTTGTCATCACGTGTCCCTCCTTAAAAAATAGTGAAAATAAGTTAAAGTGAGGCACTTACAATGGAAGTCAAAGGGTTGGCTATCTGTAAATGTTAAAACAATTACTGTTTCAATAGTGAAGCCACACGATGTATACATTATGATTATATGAAACAATAACTTGCTAACTTTTTCTGTTTGAAGTTATCGACTTTTACAACATTGTCTCCATTACCTTTAACCTTAAAATCCCCCAAAAATACATTTGAACACTTTTTTATTTTTTTACGAAAGGGCATTTATTAAATTATAAATCTCATTTTAAATCCTCCCAAAATTGGCCCCATTTACTTCCACTGTAAGTGCCTCACCTTAAAATCCATTTTTTCAAGTCAAGTCAAATTAGTAATTAGTAAACAAAATTATGCCACAAATTGAGAATTGAGCTTAACTTGTATCGAACCAAAATATTCCTTTTAAATGAGTTCACGTTACAGTGCATTTACATAAGTACAGTTTTTTTTATTATACGACTCATATTGTGAAAAAGCATGCAATTACACACATTGTTATTGTATCTGCGATACAGCATATTACATGAAATATTACAATACACAATCATGTTTAATTACAGAGTTCATGTTACAGTGTGGAATTATCTGCTTGTAATTATACAGTTTTTGTTACATGAGCATTTAATGTGACATGAACATCGTGATATTCTGTAAAGTAAAACCCAACAGGTAGCTGCAAAACTACACCGAGAGCCTGTTGGTGCTTTTCATGTGATAATGACAGAAAAACAGACATACTCTGAAGACCAATGTTGTCATTTCAAGCCATGTTCAGCCATCTGATATTGTGTGTGGAAGTGCTTATGAGAAGCGGTGTTAATGTCTCTACGAGATGGGGTATATTACAGGGTATCTGACATTGAGTGTGCGCTTGTGTGTGTGTAGGTTACCATTTGATTGACAGGTGAGCAGAGTCTCAGTGCTCTGGGCTTCATAATCAGCAGCTTTATTCCGAGCACAAAGGATTGTGGGAAGAGAGGGATGAGAGAAGCCGAGAAGTGCAGAATAGTAAAATTCCCGGAGGAGAGGAGGGGTTGCCTTCTCTCCTTTGTTTATTTCTTTGCTTTCCTTTGAACAGGTTCTCAGTGTGTGTGTTTTTGGGAGCGCAGGTAGTGTATTTGGTGTATTTTTGAGTATGTGCACCTATCTGTGTGTGTATGTGTGTGTTTTTTGAAAAGAGTGTTGTTCTCATTATGACTGATAGATCAAAACCACGATTAATTTCTGAGCACGTCTTCCCTGGTGCTGTTGCTCCAGCTGTTCAGTGCTGCTCATGCCGATAAAAAAGCATCTCTCTGATTGGACGAACTCTTAGTCAGTCAATCATATATGTGGGTGTGTCCAAGTGGCAGGGGCTTGGTGATATTTTTGTATCTGAGATGCTTTTCCTGCATTATTTTATTGTTTCCTGATTTGTTTAGGTTTGAATGTTTTAAGAACATTCGTCTGTATATGTAGGGGTGGATGATATACCACGATTAACCGCTTAGAAATTTGTCAACCTGTTCTTGATTTTGTCGGTATCGCGGTTATCCTCATGTGATGGTGTGCTTTGCGTCACGAGAGCTTATCATTTGATTGCGTTTTTAAGCATTGCGGTGTGATTTAAAACCATTGAAGTGCAATAAGCAGTGAAAAAGAACTCATTTCGGTATATTTGCGCAATTTCTGAGAGTCTGAGGTATGCTGGGTTTTTTTTGCCGTTCACACAGAAGGTGTTTTCCCATTCCACTGCACTACTTTTCCATTTGTTTTTTAATGTAAACCCGCATTAGACGGATGTCTTTAACCATTGCACTCGCGTCTCTTGTATGACATGGCATTCTAAAAATGTGGCGCTTAAGTTAAAAGTTAAAAACGCATTTCTTGACCTTACCCTTTTTTTTGTTCCACTGACCGGCGTCCCCCATTTAAACAGAAAAACGCATCTGTGTGAACCGGCCCTTACGGATGTTATTCAGAGCAGCACCATGACCAGTATGAAAGCGAGGCTGTGAGGGATAGACTTACCAAGTTTTCAATGCCATCCGCTTTAAAGCTGTATAATGCGCCTAGATCACTTATGATTTTCCACAGCTCATGTTGTCTGGAGATTTTTGTCAACTGAAATTCTTGGAAAGATATTTTTTCAGTGTTTTGTCAGCAAAACAATCCAAAAACACATTAAATAACAATACAACCCACTGAAGAGATAGATGTATATCCCTCACAGCCTCACTTTCATTCCACTGTAAAAAACTTATTGTAGGTTTAACTTTAAAAAATAAGTGGCCTGGTTGCCTTTAAATTTAGAGTTCATTGAAATGTACAATTTGAGTTTGGAGATTGGTAGACACTGAAAATAATGTTATCTGAGTTATCAAATGTTGTGATAAATCATGAAAACATTTTTTTTTAAAAACACAGTAAAAATGATAATGAAAAATATGATCAATACGTTATGACAGCATTTTTACATTGCTTTAACTCATTAAAATAATTTGAGCAATTTTCAACTTTTTTGTTATACAAGATTCGATTTTTTTAAATTGGTTTAATGTAATTTAAGTTGATATTGACTTAAACTTCCAAGTTGATTGTACTTAAAAATTTGGTAACTTTTTTTACCTCGTAAGGTCAATTGGGTTGAACGGTCAAATACACACACTTGCCAAAATGGCAATCTTCGAAAGTATCCTCATAAACAGTCATTTATGTCTTGAATGTAAATAGAAAACGTGTTACAGTATATTGGATCCGTGCATTCGCTCTTAAAGTGACAGCAGCCTATAAACTTTCTGCTATGTCATTAATGTTAATCAAACAACAAAATAGAGAAAATCTAGGACAGTTTTTGACTGAATCACTTTTGTAACTTTTTTAAGAATAAATGTATATTTAATACATTTGATTACTTTATATAATTTAAGTAGCATTTCTTATTTCTAGTGGTTTACGTTTTTCAGGTATATTGGAGTTTGATGTCCTATTGCTTGTGATTAGTTTATTTGGTCTTATTTTATCAGACTTGAGTTTAATTGTTTTGTGATATTGAAATTGGTAACAAGAATTATACATTTCTAATGGTATCAAAAATTTGATATAAAAAAATAGCTATATTGTGATATATATTATTCCGTCCCTCCAAGAAAACGCATTTATGCGATCGCCTGATTTAATGCATAATCAGCCAAAGAATGCATATTTATTCAGGGGACGCATTTTTTCAAACACGCCGCACTTTCGCTGCATAAATTGCAGATTTATGCAAGCAAAATATGCGGCGCTTGCATGATTTCATAATCTCCGCCTTTTCATTGCAAAAAAATCACATATATCTTAGCAGAAAGTTGAAAAATGTTGCGTTTACTTCACACAAGAGCAGCTATTTCCATGGGAACGTTATGAAGTGATGTAATTGCGCCACATGAACATCATCGAAAAAGCTGCGAACCCCGGAGATGGATCTTGTGGGAGAAGGGATGAGGATGAGGATGGCGAATGATTGGCCAGTGTTAGAGGCTACGCCGTTATAGTTTTCATTCTCACTGTGACTGTTTGAGTTTCATTCAGGAGTTGATGCAACTGTACAGATGTAAGATTGCACTTTTTTGTTACCAGTGGGTTATATCATACTAGTTTCAAAAACCTTACAGTTGTAAGTATATTAGTAGTATGTACATTTACATTGCAGTAAGAGATTGCACTTGGAAGCACTTAATTTAACAGAAGATGTCTGTTTTGTATAGCTACCTCTGTAAAACAGGAAGCACACATTTGATTTTTTGTTATTTATTCATTTTTACAGAAGTTGTAGCATATTCCTTTTGTAAAGCTACAGAACTTGTTTGACTCATCAAAGTTTTGTAAGTTTGAGCCATGTGTTTATTAAGGTCTGAAATAAAACAAGATGAGAACTTAAATATTCCCAGCCCTTTCTGAGATAGTGTTCCTGCTCATCATAGGAAGTAATAAGACACAACTCTTTACATTAAAGCTACACTGTGTGATATTTCCCCCATCTAGCGGTGAAAAGGTATATGACCATCCAGTGAATATTAGTTTCTGTTCCTCTCAATTCCGATTTCGTTTTAACTCCTACGGTGGCTGATTTAGTCCAAGATTAATATGGCTTCCAGTTCGATCAAGTGATGAGGTTACTTTAGAAAACTATTATAATTTGCAGTTATTTAATTTGTCAGTTATGTAGGTTATGACATCTATGTAAAATGAATAGTAGTTTTACCTTTTCGTTATTTTTTACCATTTCATTGCTAACATCAGCGATCAGGTTCCCAGACGAATGCAAGCTAATCTTAGTAAAGTAACTTTTATCCGTGCTATCGTTATTCTGTATATTGTACGACATCACTAACGTTAGGCAAAGTTTACATTGTAGGCTATATCAGTCTCAAGCAATCCCCCTCTTCACATTCGACACAGTGCCATCGAGTGTTAAAACGCCAAAGGCGAAGCTTGAATTTACGGGTATGTCCCTCTTTGGCTACTGTACTTTCAAGATGGAGGGGCAACATGGCGACGCGCATTCGAACCCCTCACCCGTATGTATTTTCAATGGCATATTATACACTTACGAGAATACTTTATTACTTGAAAGAAGTAAATATACATTAATGAGCACATATATTTTTGTGTTTTTAGCTAAGAATAAACTAAAAAAGTTACACAGTGTAGCTTTAAGGTAGTAGCCTAGTGAGAACGGTGTTGGGGAATCACTTTTATTTCTCTTTTTCATCAAACCGCAGTTTTTGCAATTTTTTTAAGAAAACGTGCCGTCATAGAATCTGCATTTTTCTGGAAGGAATGATTATTGTTGTTATATAAAATGTATAATATAGTGTTATGAGAGTTTCATCATATTGCCCACCCCTATGGATATGTGGAATACATTTCAATTTAAACCGCAATTTTAGTTGTATTTTTTCAAACAGTCTTCCTAAGCACTTTTGAAGTTAAACGTTACTATTTCTTCCTTCGCTTTTGCTTGTATTAGTCTCATTTTGTAAGTTGTTTTGGATGAATGAATAATTGTAAAATGAAGTAAATTTAGCACTGGGCCATTAGTGAGTTGATGCTACTGCTGCTCAAACTTTCCAACCTCTCCGGGCAGCTGCGTTTTTCCAGGGAAGGTGTTATTCAAGCCGATGTTTCTCAGAACTGCTGCTGAAACTCATTTACTTCAGCTCCAGGAAGTCAATAGCATCACTTCTCTTCCCTCTCTGCTTTTTCTTTTCTGTCTTTCATCAGATCTATGGTTCAGAATGTTCCTTGCCCGTCAGTCTGTTTATCGGTCTTTTCATTGCATCTCTCTTTTTGTTTCTGTCTGTCCATCCGTGTGTTTCTGGACGGATTTTACAATGAGAAATCACTGTAAAAAAATGATTGCTGTGATTAATCACAACTTAAAATTCAACATTGGAATAAGAAATAATGTGTTGTTTAATTAAAAAAGTATGGGTTTGTGACTTAAAATATTAAGTTTAACTTTAGTTAAGTTAGATATTTAACTTCTGTAGCTAATTATAGCAACATTTTTACATTGTAATGTCAATAGCCAATAAACGCCAGCTTTCAGTGATTTTTCATAAACAGAAATGGTAATAAAACCCAAATCATCCCGAGTAAAAGTTCGTTGTTAGAGTGTTTGACCTTCTAACTCGCTCTCGCCAGAGTTTTCCTGCTAAAAGATGCCATATTTACTAATATTTACAATATCCCTGCCTGTCTGTCTCTTTCTCTGCGTGTTCAAGTGTCGTGTATGTGATTTTTCTCTTGTTTTGTCTGCTGATTAAGCTCATATCCATAAACAAAACGACCTCGTTTAACAGATTACAAAGGAATTACACGATCAAAGAGCAAAAGTCAGGATGTATAAGAGAGTGGGAGAGAGGGAGCGAGTGTGTGAGTGAGGAGATTGCTTGTGTGTGAGACAGAGAGAGAAAGAGAGAGATACACCTCTTGCCCTGCTCTATCTGATATCGGAATCCATTTTGTGCTGAATGAACGTAACAGCTAATCCCGCCCTCTGGTACAGGCCTGAGGGTCTCTGACACACACACACACACACACACACTTAGCAGACACACTGTGGATTTACATGCATTCAAAGGACCATGATTTTGTTGCATTCCAACATGTTTTTATAAATGCACACTTTTTTGTGAATGAATACTGACTGACTTTATTTGATGTAGCATGCTAAAGAAACTTTGATTTGAGGATGCCACTTGAATATTATCCATTCTATTTGGATTTCAGTGACCAATAGTGTTGCCATTTGAAATCAGATTTCAGTGGTTTTCAACTGTCACTTTTTTTTAAATAAAGGTTCCAAAAGAAGGTTTTTGAACCGACGGTTCTTAAAAGAACTGTTTTTGTCTTGTGTTAAGAACATTTTTTAAAAAATATAAAGAACCTTTTGTGGAATGGAAAGATTCCATTGATGTTAAATGTTCTTCATGGAACCATCAATGCCAATAAAGAGCCTTTCGTTTTAAGAGTGTGAACAACTTTAACCATCAAGGGACTGTGTGTTGGTTTACAGTCGTCTACTGATATGTCATGATGACCTGCTTTACTGTTGCTGTAAAACTTTTAATAAAATGTGGATTATAACTTTAGGAATTTCATTATAAACAACTGTTTTAATGCTAGTTTTTGTTGTTGGACAAGCTTGTTTAATAACCTCTACTAAGAAAGATAAGTAGAAGAGGACAGTTCATCTCAATGATTAGATGAAATTGGATTAAATTGGGTCTTCAGTCACTGAAATGGCAATTCAACAAATCAAGCTGTTCATTTAATCTAAGTGAGTTTTTCTCAATGTGTAGCTCTGCCTCTGGTGAGCATAATTAAGTATTGATCCATTTTCCTGCCAAAAATGGACTTTAATATGACTTTTGCTGGTCAACTGCACAAGCTGTCCTCTTCAGGTTGGGGTAATTTTTGAATTTTGAGATGAATCTCATTTTTGCACTTAAATTAGGAGGTAAAGAGAGTGTTGGAATGATTCTTGCATTGCTCTAAAACTGACCGGAGCGTCGCTTATCCAGAAGTTTGGTGAGTTCACCGGACCGTAACGCTCAGTTTGTAACGGACCTTTGACTCGGAACTAATGAAGAAATGAGACGGAAACAAACCATGACAGAAGTTAAATACTGTGTCATCGAGCAGATGCTCATATGTAGAATTTATTATTTAATTTGTCAGAAATCACAAGCTCGATAAAAAAAAATTATGTTTTGACACGCCTTTTAACTGAATATATTTTACACAACTTGTTGTAGGCTACATTTTATTATCTATATGATCAGTTATTGACATTGGGCTTATTTTTTAAATAGCTATTTATATTAGGGTGTGAACATTTTGAGGCCTGTCATTACTTTTTTGTGACTTTTTGTTTGTGTGCGTACATGCGTGCATGTGTGTGTGTGTGTGTGTGTGTGTGAGTGGTCTACCGTTATTTTGGCAGATTGCTCATTTTAATTAACGCTCATTTTGCGCGCATCTGGCACGTGTCTAGATTTAAATTAATTTTTAAGATTCAGTTTAGTTCACTCAAGGAAAAATAATACACTGACGGTCAGTGTTGTTTGTTGAATGAATGAATTTGCAGTTGGTCAAGACATCTCATTTGGCACATATTTTGACAGATCTTGGAGACTGGAGAAAAGCCGTTACCGTAATTATAGAGTGTATGTAGTTCAAGTCCTACGTTTTTGATAAACCGTTTAAGTGATTTACAGACTTTTACTAACCATTTATTGATTCTACTTGGGAATCTAACGAAAAGGACCTAACAATCCAGGCCTAATCGTGAGGTAAATATATAGCCTAGCATGTCTTGTAGGCTATGCTTGTACCAATAATACTGTCATGTCATAAACATAAAGTTTTACGTTATAAATGTACACTGTTGAATGCAATTAACCAAATATTTTGTGTTTTGTCCCAACTGAGAGAAAATTAATTTAGTGCACTTCATTAAATACACCACGCGCTGAAACTGACGCTGCGCCCCTCCCCCTCCAAATCTATTAGCATATAAAACTCAGTGTGTGTGTGTGTGTGTGTGTGTGTGTGTGTGTGTGGTAAATGTAGGTCACATCGATGAGGACTGCATACTTTGTAATTAGAATTATCTCTTAAACACCTTATTCCTTGTTTTACAGTGTCGAAAGCTGAAGAGCCGTTACTTAACGGACGCCGACACCATATTGAGCCGCGAGCTTCACTCACACATCCACTAAATGGACTTCATTTGGCCACTTGTCAAACAAACGTTAATGTCAACACAAAGCGTATGAACTTGAGTTTAATTATTCTCTACCACTATGCTATATTTCCAGATTCACAGCACTATACTTTTAGCTTTTGTGAAGTTAATATTTAGGGGAAAAGATTTTTGACACTGTCGATTTTCCCACCGTTTTAACATAAAGTTGTATCAGCAAGGCTATACGCAGAGTAATAACTTTTGAACGATCATACCCAGCAATTTAGCATTTTTAGCAAGATGATCTGCTCATAGATGAGTCATCTTAAAAATTGCAAAATGACTAAAGTTGGATAAAACACCATGTCTACACCTATGGATATCAGTCTTTATATGTTGTCTGTCAGTGTTTTCGTTTTAAAATCCTTTCTTCATATGCATGTAAACATTTCGATCTTGCATGTTGACGTGGTTTGAAATGAATTCAGGTTTTTAAGAGTCACCAGTATATTTGTCTTGGCTTATGATTGTTGCTGCTCCAAATGACAGTTCTTATGATCTGGTGGCAGCCAGCTGCCAGTCACAGTTTGGGACGCTTTTAATCCAATGTTAAATCAATTACAGTCAACTCTGGGCCAAACTTAGACACCTCCTCTAAAGTTTCATTTTGCATCTGTTATTTTTATTTCTAATTTTCCATGGATTGGTGGCGGATTTACGTGGCGAAACGATCTCGAGGAGCATCCAGACCGAACAGATGGACTCGAGCCCTGACCGGTACAGCGTGCATATGTGCATCCGCTGCTGTGCGCGTTAAGCCCTATTAAGACCGTCTACCGTGCAACTGGTGCTTCTCTCAATCCCGCGAGCTCTCGCAGACTACACAAGCGAAAGCTTCTAATCCCTCACGTGAGAGGACGGGTTCTCTCGCGCTCACATCGTGTAATTTACAGTCTGCCTGGAGGCCTTAGATATATATCTGAAACCAGACCGTGTTATTTCATAAGAGCCTCCTGCTGGGCGATTCATTTCCACCGTCACCTCCAGACCTTTAAAGTGCATTTACAGCACAACAACCTGCTCGTTTTAATTCACTATTCTGTTTTTGTAATGCAACATACTTTTTGTTCGCTATGAAATCGTTATGATTTGATTAGCCTAAATCGTTCATCTGAATTCATCCTATATGTTCGGTCTTCTAGATATATTTCCTTTCCGTTTTGTTTGACAGAGAATGATGTAGGCCATAGCTCGACAATGTGTCTCCTTAAAATAACATCATTCGTTTTCCCCCATTAAATGAAAATAAAAAGAGGCTTCCCTTCTCTCACGTTGTTTTCCGAGTAAAACATTTATGAAGCGAAATACGTCAGTAGGCTATATGTGTATGTTTGTGAGAGGATCCTCCCTTTGCGCGAGACACCGGGCGCTCGAGGCGTCTCCGTCCGCCCTTCTCATGCACGAGGGCGCGAGCCCGCGGTAATGGCGGTAATTTGGGTTAAATAAAGGGAGCATCAGCTTTTTAAATACTTAAAAACTGACAAACCTATAGCAGACAGAAAAACCTCAAGACTCAAGTATTTTGCTGCTGGGGAGGGAGGAGACATTCAGAAACGCTGAGAACGAGGCGAATGACTGGGACTCACTTAAACACACATAGCCTACACACACACACACACACACATATTTGCACATGAGCTAAAAGTCTTTCCCATAAACTGTTAAACGTCATTGCCTGTGTTATTTTCCTGGGGACACATATACAGTTATTAATATTCAGGACCTTATTTGCAGGCTGTGGGTAATACGGGTGTCCGTGTCTTGTCATGCACCTGTGTGGTTTCTTAAAGCATAAATTTGACCGACATGCTGATTTAAGCGATGACCCCCCACGCGCGCCCCACTCATCATCCTAAACGTGCACAAAATACTTCCAGCGTGGGTCAGACCGTCACTGTCCCGGTTCGGTAAACGACAGAACAGAACCAAATTGGCTGCAAGAGGATTAAACTGAATCAAAAGTGACCACAGAGCAGCGATGCTACTAAAATACGTATGAAAGTATCAATGAATTGGGTTAAAAAAATAAATAAAAATAATGTGGTCTATATTAATGTAGGCTATACAATCGATGATAAAGGGGTATAAATAGGCTATTTCTATATGCAATAGCATTAAAACAGTCTTTAAATAATTTCTACATTCAATAATATTCTGCTGTGCAATGTTTTTGCAAAATTATTACCAAACGAAGTTTTCTATTAAAATTGAAAAATCGCCTTCTTATAATAATTAAGAAAGCGTAAAGGGAAATATTCGTTCTATCATGACCTGTATTTCCAATTAAATATGCGTTCATGTAACGTGTCTCTCGTTCAGTTAAATACAAATATTTGATAAAACAGATTAAGACCCCACTATAAACAAGTGAAATATTTCGAAACATTATGTTTAATCGTGCAATCAAAATTACAGTGACACAATACACCGAGTTAAACTTACGTGTTGCTGAAAAAAATCCGAAAAGCAGGTAAATGGTAAAGCCGCGAGAAAAACAGAGACAAATAAAACTGGCCCTTCTACAGAAAGCACTAACGACCTTAAAGAAATGTCCACAAAAATCATCAAAAATGTTGAAAGCGCACTTGGTTCCTTATTAGGCGAAGATACAATATTTATTCCGTGTCTCCAGGGATGAGGCTGCTCTCTCTATTGTCCTCCCTTTCCTCAATGCTGATGCTTAATTTTCAAAACTTCTATATTACCAAGGGACCTACGACATCAGCCGGAGAAATACCCAGCAAGTACAAAATCCGAGCCAGGGAGCGCTTTGTGCAGAGGGGAGGCATTTCAGCCGCTTTTACCGACTGCGCGAGGCGACATTTCATTTTCACGCGCTATTTTGGGGATTTTTTTTCTTTCATTCGTCCAACAGCGCGAGGAAATCGGGTTATTGGATCGCGAGAATGTCAGCCACATTTCCGGGACTGGTGCACGATGCGGAGGTATTTAAAATAATTTCTTACCACCTCAAATTAATTTCATTTAATTTAGCGTATAGCATCGCATGGAGGAAAATTACGATGCCTTAGAAAAGCGGAATGGAAGTTCAGACTTCTGAGGGGAGTTTACTGCAAAGGCGAGGATAAATACTGTGTGTTCAGATCTGGTGGAAAATGCCTTTTACTACTTACTTTTTCGTTGCAAATGGGTCTCGAGCATTCATGGAAAAATCTCCACAGTTATTGGAACCATTTGCTCGTTCTTTTTTTATGATAATAATAATTAGCTAGTAGTAGTAGCAGCCTAGTGCAGACTATCGTGTTTTGTGATTACCTGCAGTGAAACGGGCGTAGATTGTTGGGACAAAAAGGCTTTTAATGTCGTTTGCACGGATGTAGTAATAATAATATAGTCAAATAACACACTCCATGGCAAATGATAGACAAGTGAGGGAGGGAAAAAAACGCTGTGAGCTCGTGGAGCAGTTTGCAGTGTGTTTCACGCACTCCCTCCCAGGCACGGAGAGATGACATCGCCGTCAGGTACTTTTCTAAAGACACTTTGAGCTGCTGTGTGTGTTTGTGTGTTTGGGGAAGGTTTGAGTTTCCGCCGCGTGAGAAATGCGCGCGGATCGCTGCGAGCGCGTGTAAATGACATCCCTCATATTTTTCTCTTTTTTCCCCGCACAGATACGTCACGACGGATCAAACAGCTACCGTTTGATGCAACTCGGATGCTTGGAATCTGTGGCCAACTCGTCTGTCGCTTACTCTTCATCGTCTCCGCTTACATACCCAGCTACCGGAACCGAATTTGCCTCCCCGTATTTTCCCACGAACCACCAGTACACGCCCTTACACCACCAGTCCTTCCACTACGAGTTCCAGCACAGCCACCCGGCCGTGAACCCGGACGCGTACTCGTTAAACTCTCTCCATCACTCGCAGCAGTATTACCAGCAGCTCCATCACGGCGAACCGGCGGACTTCATCAACCTTCACAACGCCCGGGCGCTCAAGTCCTCGTGCCTGGACGAGCAGCGGCGGGAACTGGGCTGTCTGGACGCTTACCGCAGGCATGACCTGTCAATCATGAGCCACGGCTCTCAGTACGGCATGCACCCCGAGCAAAGACTGCTGCCCGGGGCGGGTCTGGGGCTGCCGCCACCGGGGGCCGATGACCTACAGGTACACCTCACCGGCGTTCTACCGTTCAAGCACAAAATACACACACTCATTGTGTCACCATCGTGAAGTTGACGCCTTCAGGGATGTTGTATAGTCCCTTTCACTACCCGAACAGAAGAAATGATTGCCCGAGGGCTTGAACAAAAACTTAAACATCCGGAGAGATGGGGATATCGAGGCCGAACGATGACTTTCTTTTCGGCCTTTAAGATTTCGCACAACAAATTATTTCGAAATTAAATAACTGGAAGAAAAAAAAAACTCAACGAAAAGTCTGTGTATCGGCTGAGAAATGCATTCATTTCCAACACGTGAAACAAATTAAATGCGACTTTTTTTCAAACGTTTGAACGCACCATATTTCAGTTGGTTTAACTGGCGGATTTTACATATTTAATATAGTGAATATTGAGAAGTCTGAATTCGGCCGCGCGTATGTCGGGCCTCGCTGCTGTAAAGCCGCCGTTTCTTTTCCCTCTGTTAAAAGGCGGATTAAGGGCTTGAAAAGGTGCGAACAAAAGGCAAATCCTCCACAGTAGAGCACCGTAGTTTATCCAATTTAGGACTTAATGTCAATCAACTGGTTATTTATGCACAGACATCTGAAACAGCTCAAGTTTAACTGGTGAGCCAAAAATGTTAAGATCAAAATAATGATCCGTTAAAAAAATGCGACAGTGAAATTGAATAGATAAAATATTATAGGCTATGTAGGCTATTTGAGATAAAATATTCTAGCTAACAGGTGATATTTTTTTCATTTGTAATAATTGTAATAGTAGGCCTACATTGATAGCATCGACATAACCTACTTTATAGAATTGATCGAAGATTAGAGCATTGCGGAATATGATTAATATAAAATATGTGAAGTAAATACACAAGCAGTTTTTATTGCTTTGACTAATAATACAAAATATAGGCCTATTTATAACTGTTGCATAATTATTTTTTTATTTGCCCATCATAATTTAAATAATTTGGCCAAAATATCTTCTAAAACAATATAGCCTTTGTTTCCTATTTAATTTAGCCTACATCTGAATGCGATTTAATACTTTTTTAGCACTGATGCAACTTTGCAGTATATTATTTTTATTACTCTTTCTGTGCATGGTATAGCCGTAGAAGTTTAGCCGTGTTTAAAACAAAAATCGTCAAGCTTCATTTTGGTATTGCTGTCGCGTGTTCGGAGACAAAAAAAAAGGCCCACAGGAGAACAGACGCAAACACATACGTCCCGTGAAAAGGTTTTGGACCTTTCTTTTGGTGCTGAATGAAACCGTGCGCTCGGTGAAGGCCGCGGAACAGATGCGGGCAGTCTCGTGCGCACAAGCGCATCTTTGAGCCGCTAAACAGATTTGGCACGCGGAACAATAGAAGCTGCCGCACCTTTAACACGCACACGCGTAATTTATGCCTGATCCGACGGGTTTGTATATTGATTTTATAATCACTTTAACTGCGGGGAAAAGAAAAATAGAGCAGGAGTTTGTTAAAGGGTTACAAGAGCACGCCAGTATGGTGTCAGTATGGATGTGAGCGTGTGTGGGTGAAATATGTGCATGTGTGTGAATGAATGCGTTTTTTCTTTTTTTTCTTTGAATGTGTGTGTCTGACTTGGCCTCCAGACTGGTCGTGGCTCGTGAGACGGATTAACTCTTTTCTTTTGATGCAATCCAGTGTTCCTTTGGCTGATGACATCACTGATAAGAGAAAATAAAATAATAATCTGCTCGTTTGACATTACAATGTAACAGGTTCCGTTACCGCTGCAGTTTAACTAACCACGTGGTCTGATCAGTGTGTCATATATGCCTAGCCAAACACAAATACTGATCACAATGCATAAAAATGTGTTCGTTGTTGATTATCAAGTTCATATATGTTTATGTGTGTAGGGATCTGTTGACGCGCAATGCGGACTCGTGTTAAATGGCCAAGGAGGAGTGATCCGGAGAGGTAAGGTCACAAAAGACAAGCACACATTCACGGGACTTTTCATATTTTTCTTCTTCCCTTCTACACTGTAAAATAAAAACAAATCAGCCTACTATTTTAGTCTTTCGTTTTGTAATCAATTCCCAATTCTTTGTCTTTTTTGTGAAATTTACTAGCAATTTCAGAGTGAAAATGTCAGTGAAATTTTATTTATTTCAATAACGTCAGTCGTGTCTTTCAAATGATTTATAATATGTCTTTCATAATAATAGAAGACTAAAATAAATACGATAAATGATATTGCTATGTGTAATTGTTTTCCAGCGAGGAGCATGATTTACATTTTTTTAGCAAAAGCATTTTCATTTCCAAATACAATTTAACGTTAAAAAAAAGAAACATAAATTATGGAATATATATATACACATTGTATTTTTGTAGGAAGAACTCAAAATAAATTGCATTAATGTGAATGTCAATCAACAGGCCTAATGCTTTCATTGTTGTAGCCTCTTAAATTATTACGTGCGGCATATATAAATACAACAAACAAATAATAAACATTTCAGTAGGCATTCGGAAGGCATAATTAATTTTGCTACATTAAATGCATATTGTATTTACAAACTGATGCAAACACTTTTAATTTTATGCTTTATTTAGCCTATTTATTATTTCCTCAAGCAAAAATGCGCAAAATCATATAATCTATTAACGTTACGTTTTTCTAATACGTTTTTAAAGGCAAATATCAAGTAATTTAAGATTATTTATTATTATTTATTTATTTATTTATTTTGGGGTTTTAACGACAAAAAAAAGTGTATTACTTGTATGGAAATTAATGTTATCTTTTGTCTATTATAGTGCATTTGCAGTTTTTCTAGCTGATGTGGCAAAAAGATAAAAATGGTTTGATTAATTCGTTAGAGAAAGCACAATTAAGGCACTGTGGGCTATATTGTTCAGAAGTTCAACCCCCGATAAAACATATATTTCTCAAGGTCATTCTCCGTTGACAGACGGTCGAGATGATCTCAGATGAATTCCTGTGCTATCTCTGTCTGCCGCTGGTTTGTAAAACCGCGAGAATCGTGTGGACGAATCGAATCGTTTTCACGTTTCGTAATATTTTTCTTAATATCGGTCGCATCTTTGTCTGTCTCTTCAAAGCAGCAGCGGATCGACACACATGTGGAGTTTGCCATAAAGCGAACGGTGTCTTGGGCGCTTAATTTTTAATAAACTCTGTCTAGGTGTTGGGCTCGCCATCACTTCCAGTTAATGGTGTGCAGGATTTAGCCGCGAGCTCCGCCGCTCCAACCATCACAACCAATAATCATTGCTTTACCTCGCGCTCCGGTATCGATAGCTTCTCGCGCCTCGGGCGCACGCTTTGATATGTTAATGCCGCGCGGCTCCAAATTCAGTGGAGATCATATTAATGTTGTTCACACTGACTGCAGCTTTGGCTTCGTTGAATATTCAGATAACCTTTTTCAAAAGAAATCACTCAAGAAACGAGGATCCTACTTAGAAAAGTCGTCTGTGTTTTAATCATGATTATCCCTCTTAGCTTTCAGGAATTTGATCAAGCTTCACCCCCGCCTTTACACGCGCGCGCGCACACACACACACACACACACACACTGTGAATCTTTCTCTTCTGTGCGCGCGCGCTCACGCGAGTGTGTGTGTGTGTGTGTGTTTTTGGGTGCTGGGTGATGAGCGTAAACACACACCACCGCTACAGTTGAAATAGAAACAGAATGACATTTGGCCTATGTCTTTTTTTTCTTTAATTTTCGTGGCAAACTCGCAAAAAAGCGCTTGATTCGCTTTGTGATCGCTCGCGCGCTGCCTCGGGCTACTCTCCCTCGCGCTTAAATACCCGCTATCGCCTCTGGGCCCGGCGCGCGCGACCAGACTACCGGCAATAGCTCTTTTTCAATTGCCCTTGGCAACATAAAATACAAACTACTTTGAATCAAAACATTTTGGGTGGAATTAATGTGAAGTGAACTTGCATGCTAGCAGAGATCTTGGGTTTGTCAGAGCGCTTTAGGGTGACTGATGAGGAGCAGGTTAGAGGCCCACTAGCCAGAAAACCCCTTCAGGAACACACACACTCACACTCCAACACAAATACACACACACGTGGCTAAATAGCTAGCAGACCCATTGATTCCTGCTCAGTCCGAACATGTCATTTATAGACCATAAATGGATCTACCTATAGTATGGATTTGACATGCAAAGCTTAATAAACGAACATAAACATTAGCAACTCCTGTATTGTTCATACGGGTAGATGACTTGAAATACTTTGGGATATTGGAATGCTTTAGCTATTGCATCAAACATTTCAATTTTAGCATTTTTATGAGCTCATATTGGAATGTTTTCACTTTTTAAAAATTCATGTAACACCACGTGACCTTTTAAAATCAACTGCAAAGCAAAAAGCTGCTTAAAAAAACTTAAACTGCACCTGAGCCCATTTCTCTTTTTTGTTTTATACCTACCTACAGTGCATTTGCACAGCCTCAAAATAGTTGGCTCTAGCAAAATAAAAGCATTATGAATCATAATGCATCGATTTCTTTTCAGCGATCTGAAGCTTTATTCAATTTCTGGTGATTTTCTCATTTGCGCCCACAAACAGAACAGGCCAGCACCGTCGCCGGTCGTTTCTGAAGATCTGACATGTTGTCTGTTGTTGTGTACAGGTGGCACGTGCGTAGTGAACCCTACAGACCTGTTCTGCTCTGTACCAGGAAGACTTTCTCTTCTCAGCTCTACCTCAAAATACAAAGTCACCATCGCTGAAGTCAAGCGCCGCCTGTCTCCTCCAGAGTGTCTCAATGCCTCACTACTCGGTGGGATATTAAGAAGGTAAGAGACCCACTTTTAACACCTGAAACTCAGTCATAAATCAGAATGCGCATTTGAAATTTTGGAAAAACAACATATTAAAGCATCAAAATGAATGCTGTCCAATGCTAGCTGCATTCAGTCACAATACCCCCTTTATTCATGTTGTTCACTGCAAAACAATGCAAGACATCTGAAAGCGGAAGAAAGAGGAAAAATAGATGGGGCATGGAGTCCTGGACACTTAATCTAGAGATAAAGAAGAGAATGTGGCTGTATGTGTGTGAGAGAGAGAGAGAGAGAGAGAGATGGAGAGGGAATGAGAACAGTGAAGCTGAGGCTCCATTATTGATGAGGGACACAGACTGGAGAGCAGAAATGAGGCCAGTGACGAGAAGTGAGGAGAAACGCACACACACACACACACACATTCACTCACTCATTTTAAACACAGGACAGAACATCCTATTAATGCACAGGTTCATTAACGCCGGAGAAACACAAGAATCAGCAGCTAAACATTCAGAAATGTGTTCTATGTAAAGGAAAAATGGCTTTATTGCATGTGCTGTGAAGCGATGTATGGACACGAATGAGCCAACTAAGCATCGCGATCCTGTTTGGTCCTAAATTTTGTAGTCATTGAAAAATGTAAGGACTCGATTTAGTTGTCACACAGCTACAGTTCTCATGTGCTCACTTAAGAATGTAGGTTTGTAGAGTGTTAAGGTTTAATAATGCAGAAGTGCTTTGGGAAAATAAAGACTGGATGGGAAGGATATGAAATGTGACACATGCATTGCATGCAAGTAAGTGTGTGTCTGATGGACTTTCTCCATCTGTGTGGGTCAGGGCCAAGTCAAAGAACGGCGGCCGGTGCCTCAGGGAGAAACTGGACAGGTTGGGACTCAATCTCCCAGCAGGCCGCAGGAAAGCAGCGAACGTCACGCTGTTGACCTCTTTAGTGGAAGGTATGGATTGACTTGTGCTTTTTTCCTATTTTATTTGTTTCAATGCTAATTTGATTTGATTCTAGAGCTTTGTACTATGCTTTGTTAAAGTTGTTTAAAGGAAGCAATCTTACTGTGAGATTAGTTTTAATATCTGGTTTTCAAAAGCATTTTTGTAACTCATCAGGTTGTTTGCCTTGATTTCTGAGCATGTACATCAGAAAAGCATCTGCTTGAGTATCTTCATTTTTGTTGAGGATGAGATCTGTTATGATTGAAACACTCAAATCTATTGTACCATAAAAGAAAAAGCCTGAAGTATTTTTAGTCTACAGACATAATCTTTATTACTCAAGGGAAGTTCGAAATGAATTCGAATGGTATGAGACAGATTGATGCAATATCTATGCAATTTTTAGGCAGCATTTAGAGAATGAACTGATTTCCGAGCTTCATCTTTCCTCCTCTGTATGTGTGTGCGTGTGTGTAGGGAAGCGCTACATCTGGCTCGGGACTTTGGTTACACCTGTGAGACAGAATTTCCCACCAAAGCGGTCGGGGAGCATCTCGCCCGCCAGCACACGGAACCAAAGGAACAGAACGCTCGCAAGAAAATGGTGCTGGCCACCAAGTAAGACGGCAACTCTTTAGTGCTTTCAGCCAAATCTGTTTGCACTTATTGGATAGACATTTAAAGTCTTGCTAAATGTACCAAAATGAGTTTGTCTGTCCACTCTTAAAAATAAAGGTTCCAAAATGGAGTCTTAAAATAACTATTTTTTCTTAATCAGAAGAACCTTTTTCCACTATAAAGAACCCTGGAATGGATGTTAAAGGTTCTAATTGGAACTATAGATGTCAGTAAAGAACCTTTGTTTTTAAGAGTGTGTATATGAACTCATCTTCTAAAACAGATGTGAAACTGCACCTTAGAGAAATCGATCTGGGAAAAGGTTTTGCTGCTGAGGATGTGTTTACATGCATGTGTGTGACATATGAAAACTAAGATCTCATTAAATCTCCTTTATGCATTACTTATGAGGAACGCCGATGCATTTTCAATATGCGTCCTTGTAACCGTGCTCGAATGCCTTTGTGTTTGCAGGCAGATCTGCAAGGAATTTCAGGATTTGTTAAGTCAAGATCGATCTCCACTCGGTTCCTCTAGACCAACACCTATTCTGGACTTGGACATTCAGAGACATCTAACGCACTTCAGGTATAGAGTCAAAACCTGCATGCAAAAATACAGCAAACATACGGTATATGCAAGTATTGTTGTTAATAAGCACTTCCTGTTGTCCTCTTCAGTCTAATCACGCATGGATTTGGTACGCCGGCGATTTGCGCAGCTCTTAGCACCTTTCAAACGATTCTCAGCGAAATGCTTAATTATCTGGAGAAACACTCAGCCAATAAGAGCACAGGAACGCCAGACACCAGCCAGATCAACTCCAACTCGGACAAAACACTGCGCAAAACCAACGAGGCACCGACGAAGGACGGTAAAATCGAGAAAACAGAATGACTCTGACGCAAGAGTGGCCGCTTTCCCAGTTCCTGATCTGAGCCCTGATGGGCGGGCCTTGTTCAGGGCGTGGCTACTTGGGGCGGGGTTACAGGGTTTTTATTCCATATTCTTTTATTTATATAACTGGCATAACTTCCTATGACCTCAGCTTTCCCTGTATGTACAAACCAGTCATGTCATTCTCACTTCCGATACTACGCAAAACACAAACCATTGTCATTATTTTATAAGTTATTGAATAAGTTATTTTGTTGTATGTAATTAGTTTAAATAATGATTTTAAAGATGCAATATCTTTTATTAAAAGACTCACATTCCATTTCTGCCGAGACCTAATTTGAGGTCAGTTTGAGACTGTAAATTATGACAGGTAACTTTCCCTGTTGCGTTAGTTACTGTATATTGTGCATGTTAAACTTTGTACACCATCTGAAACGAACGGACATTCCCCACTGTTGTTCCAGAACACAAACTCTTGACTGCATTTGTAAAAAAGTTATATATAAATATATAAATTCAATCTTTTCTTGTAGGCTTTGAACTACATATATGAAATAACCCTACATGCAAACTACTGGTGTTCAATAAAGCATATTGCTCAAAGTCTTATATTAACTCACCTGACTGGAGTTGAATTCATGTGCTTCCTCTTGAATGCAAATCATATTTTATGTGCATTTGCAATGCCACAGTTATGGATTTGACTCAGAAAACACCTGATTATTTAAATCAATCAATCATGAAATTCAAATTAACAACCTGCTGTAGCAAAACAATGGTCACTCACCTGCTTTTGTTCTGTTAAATAAGTGGCTTTTACTCTGGCTGACCTTCGACTCCTTTGCCTGAGATCTGCCTTCCATCAATGAGCCTGGAGACCTTTATTACTTGGTTTAGGTTTGTTTGACTGTTTCAATAAACGCTGGAGGAAAGTATTTGCTTTACCTTACTCACTCACACCTCATTCACATACCCAGTGGACTCATTCAACTTAAAACACTGAGAAAAGAATGAATGGAAATAACAATGAAGCTGAGCTTCACTTGGAGAATCATGATACAGCTAAACTTGATTATTTGGACAAAATTCTTATTATGATGGAACACATTTTAAATGTAAGTAAAGCATTTAGAAAAAAAGGCTGAAGTGGGATAAATAAGCACCCAAACAGAACAGATCATTACCAGCAGAGAAAGACCAACATGCGGTTGCACCAGAAGGCTTTACAAAGTCAATAACTGACTGACAGATCGATGCGAATAAGCTTTTCACAAGATAAAAGCGATTCGCATTCATATTCACACTTTTTTTGTTGTTGTAGGAAACCGCAGTCTGATCTCAGTAGGACTGAGGACGTTTCAATAATCAACGTCAACGTGTAGCCTAAAAATCTAAATAACACAATCTTGGGAAAACCCAAACAGATAATTAGCGCATGTATTGTTTCCGAGTGTGTTTTTATCAGTTTGGGCGGTTCTAATGCAAAGTTCCGCTTCAGCTCGACCTAGTTTAGGCGGTGAGTAGGCAAGCATAATTAATTAGCCTAGCCTTAATGTTCAAAATCTAAAATGCAAATGAAAACAAAAGTCCGGGCTACTCCAAATCAAACAATTATTTTTTAATCTATCAATGTTCAATGATTTAAAGAAACACGTGCATTCTGAGAATAAACAATTTCTCAAGCGATCGAGTCAGATGTTCCAACTCAGAGATTTTGAGTTTAATAAATCATAAATAGTATATCAATATTTATATCAGATAAAACGAAGGTCTAAATATATTCTTATAGCATATGCTAGATGTTGATATGATATGGGCTACAGTAGGCAAATTATTGATTTCGTAGCTTTGTACCCAATTAATCTTTTAAACAAAGCTAGGCCCAATTATAAGTAGACTATAGACCTACAGACTTTTTTTTATATATTTACAAATCTAATAATAATAATAATATTAAGATAATAATTATTATATTTTTATATTCTACTTCGTAAATAGTTTTTAGGAGTGAGGACGTCCCGGATGTCAATAAAAGGATTTTTTTTTTTTTAAATAGAGAACTTTGAAGGTCTGATAGGAAACGTGTTTGTTTTATTTTATTTTGTTTTTATTTTTTTGTTGGTGTCTGGACGAATCTAAAGCTTCTGGATTAGGTTTATCATTGTTGAAGACACTGCCCTCTTCTAAAGGTTCTCAACAAGAACGCAATGGATCTTTATCACGTTACTCGCGCGCCATCTTGTGGCTTGTTTGTGTAATGGCAGATGCTTGAGCACGCGCAGACGTCAGTGCAACAATTAAAATATATAAATTATATATTATTTAATGTTTAAATTTTTGAATATAATTGCTCGTTTATATTTTATATGTTTGCACATTTTGTAAAATTGTGCACATCTTAAACAAAACCAAATCTTTACAAATCATTATTTTGTTTGTGATTGTTTATTATTCTCAGCTTTATGTCTTTGCAAATATGACAAAATCATGTTCTGCCATGCCAGAGATGTGTTTGTGCTCATGTGTTCTCTGAGAATTTTAATGTGTGATTTTGTTTCAAATTCAAATCAGAGTCTGTGCAGAATGAGCCTAGTTTCTCTCAAACTTCGACATCTGTCATGGCCTCTAGACATGCCCAGAGTGAGTGTGTGTGGGTCTGGCACTTTCTCTGTGGCAGCGGGGCTGCTGAAACATTAATCGCAGATTATTTTCACTCATCCATACGTCAAACAGCATTTCAATGGCCAATGCAACAGATCTGAGAGCACTTGAAAGTGGGTCAAGATCAGTGAGCTCAGTTAGTCTCACAGTCTCAGGGAAGAAAATGTCCTACAGTAGCCTACACATTTAATTTAAGTCATTCTGGAAAACATTAGGAGATGTAGCGAAAATGCAATCAATTGTAAGTAACAACATTTCCAAAATAGAAAACGGTGTATTTCTAGTGACCAAGTGACCCCTTGTGCAGGAAGAAGGAATTGTTCCCCATTTCGATCAAGAGAACCTTAGTCTCTGCACCTGTCCGTCATGGTCGTGCTGCGTGTGTATGCTCGTATGTTAGTATGTATAAATAAATTACTCTGATCTTTAAAAGCAAGGTTATAATTTAAATGTTAAGTGCTTGTGTTGAATTTACAACTTAACCAATAATTATACAGCACTAATTACTGGTTATAACAAACCGGAATAAAATTGGTTTGTCAAATACAATCATATTTTGTTTGTTACCTCTTATATTTTTGCTGTTTCATAAATTGCACACCTGATTGTTTTCTTGTGACAACTTTTGCTCAATTTGCAAAGGCTACCTGATGTAAGATCTACGACGAGATATAAGTCATACAAGATCAACTTGTGCTCATCGACATGAAGCTTGGCTTCTTCTTTTTTCCCCTGAAAACAATCTCCGGGAGCTTTTCAGACTTTGTGTTTACATTTATTCATAATAAAAGAAGAAAGATTCACTGGAGTAGAAAACGTATTACGGATTATCCCCTGAGTATAACTTTCTAGCCAAATCTAGCCTATTTTTGAATTGTCCGCGTTGTTATTTTTTAATTATTTATTAATTTACAAAGACTTTTTGTCCGCGATTTCAGGTAAGCTTTTACTCTTATGCCTAATTGTCTAATCTCAGTCTTTGTGGTGTGTGTTTAAACGCAATTTTGCTGAAATTATCCAAAAACACGGTATAGGCTACAACTTGGTAAAGAGATGCCTCATTTCCCCCAAAACATTTGAATATTGATATGGGTGTTTTGGATTGATCTTTGTCTGGTCTCATTCCAAATACATGTGTAAAATAAGTAAAAATTTAATTAGCTTGAAGGTAAATTCATGTTTGTCTTCGTTTCATTTGCGTGTTGATTCATTCATGTGACTGTAGTTTTGATAAATCAGTTCTGTTCAGTGTGAGTTCAGGATGATCACGTGATTCAGTTTAACATGTGGCTTCTCTCTTATTTTAGCAGAGTTTGCCTCAAATCTCATTTGCGGTTATTAATCGCATTAACGTGAAAAGCGTAGATAAAAATGCGTGTCACAATTTCTTCCAACCCATGTAAGAACAAAAAATACATCCAGGATTACTATGAAATGGGCACATTTAAAGGTTGTTCACCCAAAGATGAAACTTCTGTCATCATAGGCTATAGCCTACCTCCTGTCACTGTAAACCCATAAGACTTTCCTTCATCTTCATCACTTCATCTTTTTGGTGAAATCTGAGAGCTGTCTGTCCCTCCACTGACAGTCCACTCATCTGTCCAAAAAGTTCATGCTTCAAAAAGTTCATGAAGAGATAGTAAAGCTAATCCAATTTTCTGAAGAGACTTGATAAACAGGTTCAATTGAGGCTTTTATTCACATATAAACATTCATCAACACACATCAGCTGTGGTAAATCGAAGCTCATGCATGTTCGTGCCAGAACCAATGAGGGAACCAATGGTCAATCAGTTCGGTTGAGCTTCTGTTTATGTTCGCTGATCGATGTTTATATGTGAATAAAAGCCTAAATGAAACCTGTTCATCCTATAAAGCGATCGAGACTCTTTAGAAAATGTGGATAAAACTGCTCAATGGATTAGTTTTATAATCTCTTTATGAACTTTTTGTAGCGTCACAGTGGTAGTTGCGTGGCTGTCAATGGAGGGACAGAAAACTCTCAGATTTCATCAAAAATATCTTCATTTGTGTTCCAAAGATGAACGAAAGTCTTACGGGTTTGGAACGACATGAGGTCCAGTTAAACTAACCAGTTAAACTTTTCTAGTTAAAGTAACCTTTTAACTGGAAATCAGTTTGTAGCCTTTATGCTATACGGTGTCTGTCTGGGCGTGCGTCTCAATCAGCTCCCTCAGAAGTCAGGACACTGATCAGCAGTGCTGGGGGTATCGTATTACAAGTAACTTGAGTTACGTAATAATATAACTTTTTCAAGTAACTAGTAAAGTAACGCATTACTTTTCAAATTTACAACAAAATATCTGAGTTACTTTTTCAAAAAAGTAA
Organism: Gobiocypris rarus; assembly: GCA_023029165.1. NCBI lineage: Eukaryota > Metazoa > Chordata > Actinopteri > Cypriniformes > Gobionidae > Gobiocypris > Gobiocypris rarus. The sequence continues at coordinate 4,700,990 of CM040917.1, forward strand.
CGCAAGTTACTTTTTCACATTTATTTGACTGACAGCTCTCCTGTCCCCATGAAATCGAGAGTAAGTGCAGAGGTGTTGTGTGTGAACATAGTAGTTATTGTAGTTCAAGACTAAATTTGAGCATTTATTCATCTCACTTGCATAAAGATTGAGTATTCCTCAAAAATAATAAAATCAGTCAAATGCAAAATATGCAAACCTCCAATAATTAAATTAACAAATATTTTTATGCATTTAATCTACCTTTATTGACCAATTGGCTGCTGATCTTTAATGATTCAGTTAAATCATGAGCAAAAATTACTAGATTTTTGTATTTATTGGTAAACTTTTCTCCTGCGTCCTATTCTTTCATTACTGGCAGCACACACAGCAGAGCGTGTGAATTTGTATTTTTACCTCAGCCTGAGGCTTATTATTTCAAGTTTGGTATGAAGAGGTCTTTACATTTGCACAAAAATAGAATCTTTTTGTCATAAAAAAACAAAAACAAAAAAACAAGCCCAGTCAGGTGAGAAAAAGTAACGTAACACATTAACTAAGTAACTCAATAAGTTACTTTTTAAGAGAGTAACGCAATATTGTAATGCATTACTTTTCAAAGTAACTTTCCCCAACACTGCTGATCAGGACGAAAGTCAATGGGCTGACTCCCGGAACAGTGCCCTGACTACTGAACTAGGGAGCTGATTGAGACGCACCCATAGTCAACAGTATCCAAGGGGCGGAGCTTGCAGGTGTGTAATAGAGCAAGGCTGGGACTAAACTCTGCTGGAGCTGGATTGAGCTCCGCGGTTCTTCTGGATGTCGGATATTTCAGAAACAGTAAGTATCGTGGTCATAACCTACATAAGGTTTAGTAAAACCCTCTGACCGCACCTCAAAACCTCTGAAACGTGCTTTTTTATTCTTTCTTTAAGTAGGATACTTGTTTGACAGTGTCCAGCAGGGGGCGCGCTGGACTGACTCTCCGCACCTTCACGGGAGCGTCTGAAGATCGTGTAGGCCTGTATGAGAGGCAGCTGTGGACCTCGATTATCTGACCTCGCTCCCTTGCGAGGTAATGTTTGCTTACAGCACTGATAGAAATCTGATAGTTGTAGCGAAACACTGAGCAATCAAAAGCCACTCGTTTCACTTATTCAGTTGAATAAACTGCTTTAATCCCAGAGTTTACCAACCTATATTTTCCATTTTCAACTGTAAATATATCAGGTGAATTCACAGGTTGATTGGGACACTTTTTGCCATCGAGGTGATTGGGGAAAAGTGTCCCAATCAACTTCACTTCACATATTGGTTGACTTTTAAAAGTAGAAGCTATACTAAAACTACAGAACTATTGATTATTTGAGGTTTTGAACTGTTGATTATTTGAGGTTTTGGGTTTTATTCTGTTTCCTTTAAATGCCATGTTCACACGTTGACTCAATCCTGTAAAATGGCAGACTGCAGCGTTTGTTAAACGCTCACTTCATTTGCAGTTGATGATGGAGCTGGAGTCTCAGCGAATCCCCCCGCAGCAGCTTTACATACAACCCAAAGTCAACACACTTAACATTAGACATTCACTGTATCAACGCCGCCACAGCACACACGCAGACGAACACGGTTAAAGGGAATCGGTGATTTTTCTATGAGCTTTACGTTTTCAGCGAGTGAGCGAGTGAGCGAGAGAGAGGAGGAGAGAGAGTTGAGTTCTTCACTCTTCACATGAATGCACTCGTTATACAGGGATCAGCGCGCGAACATGCTGTGGAAACTGGTGGAAAATGTCAAGTATGAAGATATATACGAGGTAAAGAGAAGACAAACTGCATCCATATCTGTGTGTTTTTTACTGTATGATTTATTTATATAACGACAAAAAATTCCGTTGCATTTGGTCGTGATTTTATTTTTATTTTTATAATGTATTTTGTCTATTTTTTATATAGGCTAGGGTTTATGCTGGTTATTACAATAATGAAGAAAATCAAATGATAAACGTTTGATTTAAAATTATTTTGTTATTTTTGCTTAATTCGGTCTTTTCTCATTTCTTGGATCCATTTTTTTGTATTAACATTTTGTGCTAGCCTACTTCATTTCCTGTAAAAAAAATAGTTTTAATTTGTTTCTAGGAGTTTTTAATATTATAACTTAGTGAGCCACGTAAATAATACAATTTGTAAAAAAATAAAAAACTGTAAAAAGAAAAAAAATTTTTTTTAAATTGAGGCACGCTTTTACACATTTAGTATTGTTTTTATGTAGCCTATTGAATGATATATTTAAAAGTGAAAAAAATATTAATAAAAACAAAAGCAAAAATATGAATCATTATGCACTGAAAAACTCCTCGCATTATTTTCTTGAGACTATATGCCATAGATGTATTAATAAGAGAATCGCATCCAGAACAGGAGAGGACGCAGAGTCACGCGTGGGAGTCCCGTGGATTCCCCTGAATGCTCTTGAGCTCGTGGGAGAGACTCGTGGTGGTTTTTGGAAAAGCCTCGCGGGATGCCGACCCAGAGAGTCACACATGGCTTTTCTCTCACAGTCACCGTCACGCGTGTAATTAAACACTTCGACCCCAGCCCGTGAAATCGACCATTATACGAGCTGTTTAATGGGGCACCATTAGTGGAGGACTTTAAAATGTCACCCGGTGCGAAAAAATACTTTTTTAAACCTGTTTCTGCTTTTTTTGTACTTCAACCATTCGGACATGTAGTTAAGCCTATACAGTTTAAACCATGATGCATCGAAAGTGCTTTATCATGTTAGTGCAGTGTTGTTACCGTCCGTGAAGTAAAAATGTGTGTGTGTGTGTGTGTGTGTGTATGTGTGTTAAAGACCTAGGCCTGCTTAAACACTCATGCATGTGTTGTGATGTGAAACTATGGAATTATAAGAGTATAGTTTGGCTAGTGCATGTTGTAGCCTATAAAGGCTCTTTCCCCAAATCGAGATTTTTAAGAGGTAAACTTACATGTGGCTTCTTTCAAACTCAAGAAAGTGTCACCCTATATGGGGGGATCTGAAGCTGCTATTGTGAGTCTGGAATGGTAAGAGTCTGAATAGCTATAGTTTAGTGATGTAGTGGTTATAATACATATTAAAGTGTGTGAGTATATAGTGCTTGTGAAGGAGGCCTCTGTCCATCTGCCCTGTTCAAAGCAGCTGATTCCGGAGATTCGTTTGTTCTGGCTGGAGATAAATGGACTCTGCACACGCAACAATAACATAAAAGACAACAATAGCCAAAGAAAGAGGTCTGGACCCGTGCATGCCGGACCTCAAACAGAGAGGGGAATAAAACAGAGCACGAGTGTTTCCTCCTCCTGAATGAACGTCACTTACAGCAGCAGCGCCTTCACGCTCCGCTGCTCCCCACTGCTTTAAGTATTCCCGCAATATTAGAGGAGTCATGAATAACAATTATTCTGAGGAGGTGTAGCGAGGCGAACGGACGGAGCACTGCGCACTCTGGATCAGAACGCCGGATCGGGAAGAACAGGACCGAGAACTGGGGCAACAGGGTTGGAGAAGTCATTTGAGCTGAAAAACGAAGTTTTTGCTCCGCGTGTTGTCATGAGGAGTTGAGAAAGGAGCGCGTTTCTTCAGGCGAGAGCGTGTGTCGTGCTGTCGCGTGTCCCTCTGCTCTCCGCGAGCTCCCGTTTTTCCGCACAGATGTTAGTGCACACGTATTCCTCCACGGTGAGTCTGAGAACGCCAAGAAAATACTTTTTGAAGCTGCCTTGTAAACGCACAGTGGGAAAGGCGGTGTGTGGCTTTTACTGATTATGTTAAGGGTAGATGCAGCTTAGTGACTCGTTCGCCCCATTTGTTTGAGGAGTTACTACACAGGAACCAGTGAGAAAATACAAATATTTTGAAAGCTTATGTAGGCTACTTTAGGATTGCCGATATGTTGCTAATATCCTTTCGATATTGCTGGATACGATCCAGCAGCCTAACATCCAAAAAGTTTATTTTATTTTTCGAATATGTTAAAAGAAATGTTTGCATAGGTTCGCTTGTAATCGTGTTTCTTTTCTCGTTTGAAGGACCGCCATGATGGGGTACCGAGCCACAGTTCCAGACTGTCCCAGCTGGGTTCGGTCTCTCAGGGTCCGTACTCCAGCGCTCCGCCGCTCTCTCACACACCTTCCTCGGACTTCCAACCACCGTACTTTCCGCCGCCGTACCAGCCGCTGCCGTATCACCAGAGTCAGGATCCGTACTCACACGTCAGTGACCCGTACTCTCTGAACGCTCTTCACCAGCCCCAGCAGCACCCGTGGGGCTCCCGTCAGCGGCAGGACGTGGGCGCGGAGAGCGGAGGTTTACTGCCGCAGCCTCGAGCCTCTTTACCGCAGCTCTCGGGTCTGGACCCCCGGCGGGACTACTCGGCCGTGCGCCGACCGGACGTGTTGCTCCACTCCACACATCACGGGCTCGAGGCGGGGATGGGAGACGGTCTGTCCCTTCATGGCCTGGCGCACGGCATGGAGGATGTGCAGGTTGGTTTTGTTTTTCGGCTTGGACAACAACCTCTTTTTTGGGGGGATAGAAATTGCACAAAGACGTGGAATAAATCATTTATATTTTTCTTCTACAGTTTAGATGAGCTAATAATTGTATTTAACAAATTAATTTATTTTTGATTATTATTTCATCTTGTAGCCTACTGTTTTAAATTATGACAATTCTGTATATTGTCAGGCCTGTTGATATTTTCATTGACGTTATATAACTAAACATTTTAACATTTAATTATTTCCTGAACGATATCATAAAAGGAGTCCAAATTTTCTTTAGCAGTAGCTTAATATTTAAAACACCCTAAAGGCTTGCTTGTTATCCAATAATTTGCTGTCGTGGTAAACGCATTTTAATGTTTTATTTTTGCGTTATAAATAATACTTAAAATCATTGCAATGAGGCCTGCGTTGAGGAAACTTGTGGTAACTGAAAAGTATTGTTGCAACGAAAAATGAAAACATTACAAACGGCAAATCTGTTAAGGCTTCGTCGACCGGGTTCACATTTCTAACCTCTGTATTTTGATCAATATATCTCTGCACACATCATGTCTAATTTCGTCAATTGACAAGTTTCTGGGTAATATACATTTTAAGCCAATGCCTGTCCCCGTTCAGTTGACTGGATAATGACTATCTGACTCTCTTCCAAAAATAATTATAAAATGTAACTGACATCTGGCTTTTTTTTCTTTCTTCTCCAGAATGTTTTATTTTGTTTCGATTAAATCCAGATTAGTTTATGTTTCATGACTTGGTAATGCCATTAAGAAATCTCATTAACAAAAAAAAAACTTAAATGTAAAATTGTAATTCTGGACGAATGAGAACAACGGAATGAGACCTAAACCTAATTTAAAAAGCACAATTTAAATTGCTAATGTTCACTATTTGGATCATTTTGAATTTGTATTTATTTATTTATTTATTTTGTATTTTCTATAGCCTAAACAGAACATTGTCTGTAGCTTTTTTCAAATGTTAAATGCTTTCACATATTATGTATTTTTAGGGTCTGGAGGACGTAAACAGCGGGATGAACATCCTGGATCAATCAGTTATTAAAAAAGGTAAAATGGCTGGAAGAATTACGCCGTTAACGTGATTATTTCATATTTTCAGTTATAATCAGCACCGAAAACGAGCTGATATGAATGAAAGCTGTTTTATGGATTTAGGGCAAAAAGTCATTCCAGGTGAATACACCTTACCACGCCCTTTTACGCATGCGCTGAACCACATCTGGTATTCAAATGATGTCACCTGCCTATTATCTTAGGTTTGGGCGCCCAGTCAAAGCAAGTGGAATTGGAGGCCAGTGAATAGGCTATTATTTTTAGGAACGAATTTAGAAATAAATGTAACCCTGTAGGCTATTGTCATAAGATGCCTCTTTAATACAGTAGGACACATTCCAGATTTATGTATTCCTATCGAAATTTTCTTGGACAAAAATCGGAAACATGACTGTGTAAAATCGAAATTTCAGCATCACTTTGTTGACATATTTTCTCCACGGAGGTTTTGACATATTTACTTTTGAGATAAGGCCTTCATGCAGTCATAAGAGCTCCAGCAACACTCCCTGGGCTCGGGTTAATATTTGTCCGTTATGAGGGACGTTTGCCGGTAATTTAGTTAACGGAATACAGGCCTCCCAGAAGAGACGGCCTTAAGTGGCCGCTGTGATGGATGGTTTTCTGAGCACAGATCTCGTGAGCTCGTTTAGAGCTCGTTTTCTCTATTATCCCCTGTAGAGATCTCCGCGGGCTCGAGCGCTCGTTACCCCATTAGCGCGTAAGTTAGACGTCCTTTGACGGTCAGCCTGTGAGAGTGTGGGGTTAATGTTATTAGCTCGTGTCCATCACCAATCGATAATACAACAAATGAGCGTAGTATAGTGTTGAAATGCCAATGTGGAAACAAAAGCTGATAGTGTGACTGAATTGGGAGGAAAAAACAACTCTAAACTTTAGTGCCTGACGGATTTTGTAAGTGTAATGCTAGCAACTCAATCGCATTGGAAACTGTGTACTAAATGCTAACCGGCCAAACTGGACCATTGGGGAATCACCATTCCTTTTCATTATAATTCCGTTGATATACCTAGGCTACAGTTGGCAACAGATTTAAATAACACCATTCATCGTTAACTAAATAATAATAAACTGTATAGGCTTTCCGTGCGTTGCTTTCTATTGTACGTGGAATTAACGTATGAAAGCAGGAGCACGCGCTGGCAGCTCCGGGCGCGTGCGGGGTGACCCTGACCAGCCGAGGGCTCGAGCTCACGGCGCTTTCATGTGCCAAGATTTTACATTACATAATATTCTCACAGGCATGGGCTGTCTGTAACTAGTCTAGATATTGTTTTAAAATAGTAGGTATCCTCTTGTTTTATCGCTGGCGTCATTTTGCAAAGCAAGTTGGCTTCTGTGTAATGTAGCTAAAGCATCATTCCCAGTAAATGTTAGTAGGACTATATATTAAAGGACGAATCTCAGTTTTCTGTTTGATTCTCTCGCACAGTTCCAGTTCCTCACAAGAGCGTTGCTTCTCTGATGATGAACAAAGACGGTCTAATCGGCGGGATCACGGTGAACGTCAACGAGGTCTTCTGCTCGGTGCCCGGCCGCCTGTCGCTTCTTAGCTCCACATCCAAATATAAAGTGACGGTTGGCGAGGTCCAGCGGCGCCTCTCTCCGCCAGAGTGCCTGAACGCCTCTCTGCTTGGCGGGGTTTTGCGGAGGTGAGAACATCATATCCCCCAGAATCCATATTATAATCCGTGTGGAGGTCAATGCATTAAAGACACAAACATCTTACAGTCAATGTGAAGGTCAAACACCATGGTTCTGCTGTTTGCTTTTTCTGACTTGGCAGACTTTTTTTTAAAAAGAGTTTTTTTAATTAGGCTATTCCTGTCAAGATGTCTAATTTTGAATTTGCATGGTGTATCTTTCGTGTCAATCTGTCATAACACATATCTAATGATCAATTTTCTGATCAGAGCGAAGTCGAAAAATGGCGGCAGATCACTGAGGGAAAAGCTGGAGAAAATCGGCTTGAATTTGCCCGCGGGGAGACGCAAAGCAGCGAATGTCACTTTACTGACGTCTCTAGTAGAAGGTAAAGCAGGACCTCTGATTCAGATTCCCCTGTTCACTGATTCTTTTCTTCATATCCCTTTTACTATTATGTGTTTGGGAGTTTTATAGGCCCATCAAACAATCACCAATTCTAATGGAAAACTAGTTCATTTGTGTGTGTGTGTGTGTAGATTTTCAGTTTAATCGTGGATCTCGAATAATTGTAGGTAGCCTACAATTTAGGAATGAACCACGATCATGATAAATGAAATGTTATTGCTTTGAGAGTTTCTATAGACTAATCTGATTTGCATATCTTCCTTAATGCACTGCAAAATCACTAAAACGAAATTTGTAGGCTACAGCTAATTTCATATAATTATTGTTTTGACTGTCTTGTTGTTGTTGCATTGCAATTTTTCATTTGGTTAATAGGCTCTCCCTCATGTTCAGTTTAATTGCAGCTACTGCTGTAATTTACTATAGCCTATAAAATATTTTATGCGAAAATGTGCAGTAGCCTAGTTCCTTTTTTTAGCCTACTATATTGTATTTATTTCTCATTTCCAGGAGAAGCTGTTCATTTGGCTCGGGACTTTGGCTACATCTGTGAAACTGAATTTCCTACAAAGGCCGTGTCTGAATATCTGAACAGACAGCACACAGATCCTAGCGAACTGCACTCACGGAAGAACATGCTGCTCGCCACAAAGTACGTATACATGGCGTGTGTCACAACGTGTTTGTTGCATGTTTACGTGATATTTATGCATGCGTTGCTTTCATTGGAAGCTGGTAACCGCTTGAACGAATGTGTAGCCACATTTGGAGGTGAATGTGGAATCCATCACGGATTGCTGGGGAGTGTGTCGTTTTGATGGCTGTCCGCTTAGTGCCTGGTGCGTTTTGACACGTTTAGCTGGTTTCTAATGAGGCAGTTCAGGCCCAGCAGAAACACGCGTCTCTTATCCATCTCAGCCTGGCACCGAGCTAGAAACTCATTATATTTAAGTGAAATGTTTCAAGTCTTAAAGTGCCAGCTTTCCCCTTGAAGTTTTGCCTAAGGTCATCCCTCCTCCCTCGCCTCTCCTTTCACAGTCTGTCTGTCAAAGTCCCGTCAATCAGCCCGCGCCCCCGCCCCTGCACGCGCCTCGGGCACTCGCGTTCTGTCGCTCTGGAATGAGAGAGCGAGAGAGAGGCGCGCTGCGCTCTCCCGACTGGACAACAAGACTGTTTGTGGTTCTGAGACGCGAAAGCGAATGTGGGTCAAAATCTGACAAGCTCAGACAACTGCAGATGCCGCAGCAGGGCTCTGCAACACTGCCAGTCGGAGGCATTTGAACTGTTTGTCACAAATGACCTTTTAGAGATTGAAGTGTGATCAGATTCTTATTTGAGACTACATTACACCTCAGTGCACATTACACACGTTTGCTGTTAAAACGATAAGTATTTAATATGAATGTATGTTTTTTTTTTGTGCATTTTCAAAATGAATCAATTGGAAATAACTTCCACGCGGCAAGTTTTAAAGAGCAGAAAATATGAATATTACTATAGGATATTTACTTTGTTCACAAGATCCATATTTAAACTTTAAGACGTGTGGAGGTCAAATGTTGAAAGTTCATTAGTATGTCAGGTCATCTGGGCACATGGCTAAAATTCTGACCTTATTTTACCCCCTGTATTGTTCCCTAAAGCAAGAGAGGCATGAATATTATAGTGCACTACCTCTTTCAGGAAGTGAAACATGCTGAGAACGAGATATTCTGCAGTAATGACAGATAAAGACACTCTCCCAGTAGACTGGAAGTTAAATTGATGGCTTTATTCTAATTGATGGGCTTTGCTCTCAGAGGCAGAAATATGCAGACTTTGCTCTGAGGATTTAAGCTTCTGTATCTCTTCTCTTATGCAGGGACGACGAACTCTGGAGAGTTTCATTTAAAGTAGATTTTATCCTTTTTGTTAAAATAAATGGGAAAATATGTCAGATTTTTTTTTGAGGGGGTGGGGTGATTTTTTGGTCACAATCTTTGGCATTAAAAATAGGTCTTTTACCCATGATTCCCAGGGACACAACAGAGCTACTGAACTACCACCATCCCTAACCTCATGTCAGAACACCTGTTTCCTAAGAGTTTTTTATTACTCAAGATAATTAAGAGTATCATCATCATTATTTGAGACATTGAGATGCACAAACATGTGCATATGAACAGACATTTGTGTTCCGTTTGATTGGCGAGAGTCTGGCAATTTGAACATTTTCATTCTTTATTTTCTCATTTTATCAGTTTCATCGTAAAAGTCACAGTGTTGGTAATTTATGAGGGTTTTCAGAGTTGCTTTACTACAGTGGCTCTGATATTATGTATGAGGGTTCTCCTTTATAATCAATATTTCACACAAAGTTAAAAGAATATGTAGATTTATATAAAGAAATAAGTAGGAATATCCATGGCAGTAAGTTGACAGCTTCTGTTGAGGGCTTTAAATGGAATCAGGGTTGGCGTCTGTTCCATTTGACTGTTTAATTCAACATATGGCTTAAATTCATTTCTTGAAAAATGCATGCTGCAATCCTTGAGCGAGCAGGCCGCTTTTTCTTAACTGATACAGAAGATCAAGCACAAACCTTCTGATATGTTCTGATAAATGTGAATGAAGGATTTGTCATGCTTGATGTGCCAGGAAAAGTGTCATGACATTCCCTGATTGGATCACAGCCGTGTAGATGGTGAAGGAATTGGACAGGACACAGTTAGTACTAGTGTAACAGTGATTGATCCTAAAACCCATCTGACTTCTCTTGCTATAGGCAGAGCATGTCTAGACCCCACACTGCCCCATTAGCAGAATGTTCTGCATTTATTGGCATTTTAATTTACAGAATAAGAAATGTAGGCCTAGTTCCTCCAGTGACAATCAACATGAGACAAGCAACAATGCATACAGAAAATTAACGTTATATCATACAAAAAATGTCCAGACAGCATATATCAAAATTTTGGGCATTATAACATTTCCCTCATTAGCCATTGTAAGATGGACGCTCCAATAAAATGCACATTAAAAATGAAGGTTCTTTACTGGCTTCTATGGTTCCATAAGGAACCTTCAACATCCATGGAACCTTTCCATTCCACAAAAGGTTCTTTATAGTGAAAAATGTTCTTTTGATTATTAAATGTTCTTCTCACTAACAAAAATTGGTTTCTTTTGAGAACCAAAAGTGGTTCTTCTGTGGCTCTGCTGTAAAAAAAATCCCTTTTTTTGGAGCCGTTTTAAGTGTCTTCTATATAATAAGAAACATCTTAAATAATTGCATATGTTCATGTTTACCGCAATAAACACAACAATACCCACAATACACTCTTAAAAATAACGGTTCCAAAAGAGGGGTTTCACAGTGATGCCAGAAGAACCGTTTTTGGTTCCCCAAGGAACGTTCAGTGAGCAGTTCTTAAAAATAACCTTTTTTTGTGAGAAGAACAATTAATAATCAAAAGAACCTTTTTCACTATACAGAACCTTTTGTGGAATGGAAAGATTCCATGGATTTTAAAGGTTCCTTATTGAACCATAGATGCCAGTGAAGAGCCTTCATTTTTAAGAGTGTCCATCTCACAATGGCTAATGAGGGAAAAGCTGTAATGCTCAAAATTTCATATTAATAATTTAAAGAAACTTTTTCCACTATAAAAGAACCTTGTGTAGAATGGAAAGGTTCCATGGATGTTAAAAGTTCTTTATGGATCCTATAGAAATCTATAGTATCCAATACACTCTCTGGCCCTCACCTCCGGCAAGATTTCCTAGTAATTAAACAGAAATTGTGGGTTGTTTGTAATAATGGAAACTAACAAAAATCTGGGCTTTGTCTCTCTTGTGCAAATATTTGTGCTGCAAAAAAAGCGTCATGCTAGTTACGGTCCAGTCCATCACTGTGATACATCCATAGTGTGATCTATTGCAATGATTCACAATAAAATCCACATATACTTTGCATAATCACAGTGATTCGTTACAAATTAAGTTCTTGGTCTGATTACTAATATACAGATTACAAGCCAAATTTTAAAACTCTGAGATTTAACACCTCGGGCAATGTACAGAATAGCTCGTCTATGAAAATGCGAGAATGAGAAATGAACGGGAGAGCCATTTTGGTTGTGTTTCTTTGGATCATCTCTGATTTGGATCGTCTCTCTTTCTCTCTTCTCAGGCAGTTGTGTAAGGAGTTCACGGACCTGTTGGCTCAGGATCGCACTCCATTGGGAAACTCTCGGCCTGCGCCCATCCTGGAGCCAGGGATCCAGAGCTGCCTGTCACACTTTAGCTTCATCACGCATGGTTTTGGTTCTCCAGCCATCTGCGCAGCCCTCACGGCTTTGCAGAATTACCTGACTGAAGCCCTTAAAGGCCTCGACAAGATGTTCCTGAACAACCCCAATTCCAACCGACACACACCTGCAGACGGACCCGGCTCCAAAGGCGGAGACAAAGAGGAAAAACACAGGAAATGAACTGTGGAAATACGATATCAAGGAAGGAGAGTCAATGGAGATGTTCAGAGATTCTATAAACTCTAGTTTTATGACATTGCGTTTTACATTCTGGGTTGAAGGTGGAGATTGGACAACAGATCATGGCAAAACGAAAGGAACGATACGATCCAAGAGACTGGAGGACACGAGTCTGCTGTGACACGTTCACCATCTTCATCTCATTCGTGTGCGAGTGTGAAAATATTCAAGGAGTGTTTGTGAGTGTGTGTTTTCGTGTATAAAAGTTTGACATTTTACATGATATTAGACGCAGGCTGTCCTTTACACACATGCTTATGAATCTGAGACCTAATATCTGGGTGTTCATCAGTGTAATGGCCAGCACACGGGAGGACAGGTTTGCTTGGGATATTTTAACTACTATATTTAATTATACTTATTATACAGAATTATCGGCGCACAGTTCTGCAATAGTAAATACATTCCATTCAGCCTTCGCCAAAACTACAGTAAACACTCACACCAGCATCTGTCCATAAAACACTAAAGTGGTTGTTCAGTGAAACATTTGCTCCATTGCTTGAAAGAGAGACAAATTATTCAAATATAGGAGATTTTATTGCATTTATTGCAATGAAATTGAGTGTTAGCCAAAACGAGGCTGTAAATGTGCTACAAAGCGTCATGCTAGTTACGGTCCAGTCCATCACTGATGTTACATCCATAGTGTGATCTATGACAAAGATTTGCACACACTTTACATCATCACAGCAATTCATTAAAACTGAAGTTCTCAGTCTAAAGATTACAAACCGAATTTGAAACTCTGAGATTTGACGTATTCTTTCAAACACCTCGGGCAATATTCAGAATAGCTTGTCTACAAAAATGCAAGAAAGAGAAATGAACATGTATTTTTTTGGTTGTATTTCTTTGTATTTGATACTGCTATTGCTTGTGCTGTCTTGGCCATTTGGTTGTGAAAATGTGAGGACATTTTCAGCAATTTACTTTTAACATGGCAATCATTTTAGCTGACCAACCGGCATTTCATCTGTTGCTTATGTATTTTTTTAATACTAACATTTACACCGACTTAAATCAACAAAGACAAAGACACATTTTATGGCCTAAATATTGTTTTTTGTTTTACAACCCTACATAAGCTGAATGGAAGCTTGCTTTGACCGTGGTGTTGACAGCGTCAACAAAAAAAGACTTATTTTTTCGAAAACAGACATAAAAAGGGTCTGCATAAAACTGAGGTAAGGACAGGTGACCGCGCGTGCTGGACCACGGCCCCGCGCGGCCTTTCGCGCTCACCTCAACCGGCGAGGCCGCACACTTTCTCAGTCCCGCAAACTGGATTATAGCCTGTTTGTCAAAGTTAATATTTGGTTTACTGTGTGAGGAAGGTTCTTTATTTATGTTTGTATATATTTATTTATGCTTAATTTAATGGGCGTTTGTACATAGGAATAGACTGGGTCGTCTATCTGTGACTGTCTCTGTGCGTGGGTGAACGCTTGTTTTAGATAGCATCTTGTATTTTTGTTTCATAGATACGGTGTTATGTGGTGAAGGCTAGAAGTTGGTTCTTGTCTGGTGATTTTCATTTACCTCGAAATAAGAATAAAACGTGTGTTTTATTGTAGATGTTGCTGTGTGGTTGGTTAACCCCTTGTGTTCTTGTTTCATGCATAGACCACGTTAAAAAAAACTAGCCTACTATTAAATATCAGATTAATAATATGTCCAACTAGTCCTATCATGAATTATTTTATTGCACTATATAACATTGAATTTGCATTTAATTTTATTTCAGGAAAAAAACAATAGGCTATCATTCGGTATATATATATATATATATATATATATATATATATATATATATATATATATATATATCATAAACCTCCAAAATGCATGTTTTCACCCAAAGCCTATAGCCTAGGCTATATATAAATGATCATATTGTTCCTTGGATATTTATTTTGCAAACATAGTTAACTGTAACTGAACTAGGGAGGCAATAGCCTATGAAAAAATAAGTCAAATGCAGTTAATTAAATGCCAATGCAGTCATATTTGTATTATTAGACCAAAATACAACTTTAGACCTAAAGCTTATACATCATAAACGGATCAGATAAAGATTGAAGGGGCTATTTGTAAAAATATTAAAACGTAAAATTGGCCATTGAAAGACCTAGGCCTATAGGGTATTTAACTAAAATTATTGATATTATTATTATTATTATATAAACATCTCGTAATATTTTCATTATCGCACGGACTTGCAATCAGCAGAACGGAAATCAACAAGAATCGTAAAAGAAAAACGGAAATGAGAATTCTGATCCTGCATCTTCCCGTCTCGTTTTAAGGCAAGCAAAGAATGCCAAAATGTATCGAAAACAATCCCTTGGAGGCGTGTGTCCGCGGTCGTGGCAGTAAAGTGAACTCATATCCCGGCCGCAGGTCAGACCCCCGCGCGCATCAGCTCGCGCTGGTGTATTTAATGCGGAGGAGCGCGTGGCCTGCGGGTTCCGTCGCGTGACTCGTCATGCGTGAAGTATTGTGACCCAGGTGCAGCACCCGCATGTCCGCGAGCGACGTGGATCTCTACGAGATTCAGAGATTTCTCTTCAGCAGAAAAAAAGACTAGCCTCGCTCTCACCCACGGGACCTGAAACAACACAAGCCGAGATCTTTCATCCTTCCCTCGAACTCGGATCTCATTACATCTAAAAGAAAAGAAAAAAAAAACAAGCAAAAGCCCATAAGACCAAACCCATATCTAATATTTTATTTTACTCAATAATAGTTATTGACTTTAAACAATAGCTGTTTTTAATCATACACATCTAAAGTCAAAGGCTAGACGTTTTTCCCAAAGCATAAAAAATAAACACAATGCCCTTTGGGCTATACTATAGGAAAACTCCCTGATTTTATCAACAACTGATAACATTTCGAGTTCTTTTCTCCAAAGTTGTAGCCAAACATTCATGATTGGTTGGGAGCATATAGGGCATGTAAAAGTTGAAATAGGTCATTAAAAATCAATTTTATCCTTTCAATTCATAATCAAAAGACAAACATAAATCAAATATCGAATGCTTGATAGACTTCATGCCTGACTTGACCGAATCGGTCACTAAAATGGAGGTGGAACAAACTATGGCCGACTAAAGGTTTACAAATAAATAAATTAAATAATATTCCCTATCATCTTTTTATTTATTTTTTCCGGGATGAGAGGACGAAGAAGAGCTTTGTCTGCTCCCTGTCACGCAATGGACTGTAAAAATGGTTTATCCAGACACGCGCCGGGCGCGCGTAATTCCTGCTCCAGGCGGGATGACCGCAGGCAGCGCGAGCCTAACTGATCAACCTGGATATTTCATTATTCATTAATTTACTGTTTAACAAATCCCGCTCATTATCGCGGGAGCGGCTGGCAGGATCCGACCGTTCGGCGGCAGTTGGTGTCAGGCGTGGAGAATTGGCCCATTTGATCCTGAGCTGTTTTCTCTCTCTTTGTGTATTATTATTATGGGCTATCGAGATCGTCATGAATAATAAGCAGCGCGCGAGCTTGTCAAAGCCCGTTGAGCGTGACACAGCCCGTGGAAAAATCGAGGCGTTTTTAATATAACCCCCACTTCAGTCACTATTTGGAAAAGACAAAACAACACCCTGATAAACAAACGGAAATATGCGATTACTACGGCAATGACACGCGTCCGCAGTGCACGAGGAGGACATCAAAAGCAAAGTGTCTCATCAGACAGTTGAAAGGTTCCGTAAGCGGTTAGTTTGGAAAACCAAACACCTGCTCCTCTACCTGAGATATCACTGAGATATGATATCATATCTGCCTCGAGGAGCGGCCCGCCTTTTTGTAGCCGATCAGAAAACTTTAGCCAATCATGAGCGCTCTTTACGCGCCTTCTAAAGAACGCGACCATTTTCACAGACTGTGATGACGCGTTTTAACGGCAACCAGCATCGTAAATCCTGCAAAGTTTTATATAATTTCATTTTTTATATACATTTATAACATTATATGTAGTTTTATATTAGGCTACTTTTGCTGCTGTGTGAGGGTGTTTCTATAAAGTGGCTATGGGAGAAATTGACATTTTTATCTAATCTCATTTTTGTTCCTCTTTTTAAAAGTTATGACACTATTGTGGAGTTTTCTTTCGCTATTTGAGCAAATGGGAGCACAAAAAAATAATTTAATGTGCCTAATCTCTTATTCACCACTATAGAAGTTTTACCTGACTATGACGACTTCCGCTTTTGAGAAACCCGGAAATGCGAAAAGCTTCAATTTTAGCTACAGGGTGAGTAAAGACATTTTACAGCACATTACATAACACAACACAACACAACAATAAGGTTAGGTTTTGTTATCGTTCACTTTGAAGACAATTGGTCACAAATAGCAATAAAGAGTATATTTGTTCTGATCACCATGGGATTAATACAAGTTTAGGTTTTGCAAATGTGGTGAGAATTCTGTTAGTGCATGAAATAAATCAAAATACCATTTAGTCAACAGGCATTTAAACTTTTTGTTTACATTTATCAGATCATATAACCTAATAAAAAAAGTATTTATAATATTATTCACAAAAAATTATCACACTAAATAATGCCATTACAGCACTAAAGAAAGGGCTAAAGACATACTTCTTTTGCAAGCACTTGCTAATAACCATAACCATAATACAGGCACTGCATTTAAAATAACTGCTTTCATACATTTTCACTTCTGCTCTAACTTATGTACTGCTCTGATTTCCTTTGAAACTCTATTACAGTCCTATTATTGACTCCTGTTTGATAAACCGCGTGTGTTTCCTCATTCGTAAGTCGCTCTGGATAACAGTGTCCACTAAATGACTAAATGTAAATGTAGGCCTCTTGCAGTAGTGAATGGTTAATCAATGTCATGTCATCTTTCATTAACAGAACATGATGTCATTAATGGTTGTGGCATTCAGTCTCTGTGCATAACTTCAGTTCTGTTTAATGCTTCATTGAATCAAAACACCTCCCATGACCTCCTCATTCTCCACTGATTTTATACCACAGCTCTGCATCTTCCTTCCACACCGAGGTTCAATGAGTTTCAATTTCAAAGCCAAGAACGTGAACATATTGAGGCACTCACTCCAGGTAATGTATTTGATTTAAGATTCTTCAAGGGTTACTTTAGTTTTGCATTGAAGTTAGTCTGTAAGAAGAAAGAGAGAACAGGCTATAAAGGTGTTTGTTTTTTTTTATTTTCCAATGCGATTCTCCAGGTAGCGAACACAGACCCATAAAAATACACACAGCAATGCCTACTAAGGCAGTACTGGTTTTATTTGATGTGTGTTTGTGGTTTTGCCTCATTGGGTTTGTGTGAGTAAATGATTGATTATGTTTGGCTTTGATGTTTCCTCTTACACACACACACACACACACACACACACACACACACACAAAAGCTTGTCGTCTTCTTTTCCTCGAACTTGCTTTGGAAACTTGTCATTCTACTCAGCATCACATATTATATCACACAGTCAACAAAAATTCCTCTCTTGAATGCCAAATAACTTTGTGGAATTATCAACAAAATAATGAATGAATAAGCCCAAAAAATCCAAACACTAAAAACTTTTTTGCTATTATGGATCCTGAAACATTTATGGCATTGAATTTCCCATAGGCTTTGCACTGATTTTGAAATATTGTGCACACAGAATCCCTAATAAATGAGAGAAAAAGACAACCGATTCAGTCTGAACTAAATTAACTTCTGCAATACTCTGAAATCTTTCAAAAATAATTAAATTAGCAAAAAAGGAAGCTGACCCAATGTATAGAGCTGGCTCTGTGATCAGGTCTGTGAATGTGTGTGTATTTGTATGTACGTTTGTGAGTAAGCAGCTGCCGGTGCTGCTGAGACGGGAGGGAAACAGCTAGGTCAAGGTTATGAATCCAGAAAACACTTATTCTTCTCAGTAACATGCACACATAGACACAGAAACAATCTGAGACATCACAATTTAAAGCATTAGTGTAGGCAACAATGAAACGTCTGTCATCATTTCCTCACCCTCATGGCGGCCTCCAAACTCCTGGTCTTTTCCATCCAACGAAGGCATATAGGATAGAATACTTTATTTAATCCCTGGGGGGAAACCGAGGCATTACAGCACACATAAAATCGCTCAACATGAAAAACAACAATGCAGAAAGAGAAAAACTATTGAAAAATTGATGTAGGATTTAGTTTGAACATTGTTTTTTTACTCAGAAAATGCTTGGTAAACGTCACAAATAAAAAATAAATAAATTAAATGCACTGAATTAAATGTGAAATTTAGTAAAACTGAAATTGCAAAACTTATAGTAACCAGGGGCAGTCAAGGGATGATCAGTGAATAACAACTTAAATTTGAATTGGGAATGGGATATAGCACACAAGTCTGGACTATTTTTATGGTGGTTTTTTGTCCTATTTTCAGTTTCACGTCTTCATGGGCACATAGGCCTGGTTTCACAGACAGGGTTTAGATTAAGCCAGGACTAGCCGTAGTTAAATTAGAACATGTGTGACCCTGGAAAAAAAAAAAAAAAAAAAAACAGTCATAAGTCGCACGGGTATATTTGTGGCAATAGCCAACAATACATTGCATGGGTCAAAATTATCGATTTTTCTTTTATGCAAAAAATCATTAGGATATTAAGTAAAGATCATGTTCCATGATGATATTTTGTAAATTTCCTAAATATATAAAAAATGTATTATTAGTAGTAATATGCCTTGCTAAGGACTTCATTTGGACAACTTTAAAAGTAATTTTCTCAATATTTAGACTTTTTTGCACCCAGTTTTATCTCGGCCAAATATTGGCCTATCCTAACAAACCATACATCAATGGAAAGCTTATTTTTTAATCTAGCTTTCAAAAAAATTGACCCTTATGACAAATTGTTTTGTGGTCCAGGGTCACATTTAAGTAGATTTTGAAAAATTTCCTTAGAAAAAGAAAACATTACTGGTGTGCACCTTGAGACAAAACAATGGCATATTGTAAGTTGCTTTCAGTTAAAACAGCTCAAACATGCATTTTAGTCTGGGACTAGCTTAAGCCTTGTCTGTGAAAGCGGAGGTTCATGTTTTTATTCAATGCAGAAGAGCACAAAGTCAATAATGGAAGATCATGATCATTTTTTTTAGAGTGAATTATTCCTTTAATCTTCAAACAGAAAGACGTTTGTGTGCAGAACATGTTCTTGCATGTTTTGTGTCTCACCTGTGCTTAAGGTGTCTTCAGGTGTTTGCTTTGTTTCTCTTCAGGCTTATTATAGTACTTCATTTCCCAACCTGCACCACTGGACTTTCTCTACCCCCTGAAACATTCACAAGTGTGTGTGTGTGTGTGTGTGTGTGTGTGTGAGAGAGAGAGAGAGAGAGAGAGAGAGAGAGAGAGACCCTGCAGGTCTAACTAGCTAATGCAGTGGTGATCTCTCTCTATAATGTCCCTCACACACACACACACACTGCTCAAGATTTAATGGCCTCTGTGGGTGGTGGGTGGGGGGTACTAAAATGAACGTTCACAATATAATATAGGCCACTATTTGAATAAGTAAAATATTATCCTTGTGCTTATGATGAGCTTTATAGTGTTTGTCTGGAACAGTCTGTTGAACATACAATTATAAACTCTGATGAGATGAGCAAACCTCTCTCTCTCTCTCTCTCTCTCTCTCTCTCTCCCTCTCCCGCTCTCTCTCTTTCTTTTGGCTTTGCCGCTGTGACCTTGTATGCTGACTAAATCCATGCCCTTGGCTACTGTTATTTACACATGGATGAACACACACACATACACACACAAACCAAGGCACTTTTTGGAACTTTGGCTAGTTGAATATGTGATGTGTGAAAGCACATGTGTAGGCAGAACACCAAAAGTTAGTTTAATCAATCAAAACCTCTTTTTGGGGTCCTCAATTAAAAATGTAAAAAAATAAAAATACAAAACTTAGGCCTACTTTCATTCTGCAAGGATGCATTCAATTGATCAAAAGTGGAAGTAAAACAGTTATAATGTTCCAAAAGGTTTTTATTGATAAATGCTGTTCTTTTTAACTTTCTAATCATCAAAAACCTGAAAAAAAAAAACATGTATCATGGTTTCCACAAAAATATAACAGCACAGCTGTTTTTAACATTGATAATAATCAGAAATGTTTCTTGAGCTGCAAATTGACTGATTTCTGAGGAATCATGTGACACTGAAGACTAGAGTAATGATGCTGACAATTTTTTAAATATATCTGAATAGAAAACAGTTCTTTTAAATTGTAATAGTTTTTCACAATATTACAGTTTTTACTTTATTTTTGATCAAGTAAAGGCAGCCTTGGTGAGCAGAGGACATTTTTTTCAAAAACATAAATTCATATGGTGCTCAGCTCTTTAACTCGGGAATAAAATGGTGGTTACCCTTTATTTTTAGGTGGCGTAGTTACATTGTACTTACTCAAATAAGTACTGAGTAATATGAATTAACTACATGTACTATAGAGTTAGGGTTAGTTACTTGTAGTTATGCATAATTTACTGCTGTTAGTAAGTACATTCTTACATACAATGAAGAGTTACCAAAATGGTCACAGGAATTGTGATTTTTAATTACTGAGAAAGTGGAAGATGAGAATAATTGAAATTGTGTGTGTGTGTGTGTGTGTGTGTGTGTGTGTGTGTGTGTGTGTGTGTGTGTGTGTGTGTGTGTGTGTGTGTTTGGTTCTCAGCAGTGCTGATGTCCAGCAGATGTATATCTTTGGCGACGGCGGTCCTAAACACTGATTGGTTTAGACATTGTTTCATGGAACAAGATGCTCAGCAGTGTGGACAGCATATATGAGTGTGTATGTGTGTGTGCGAGTGTTTGTGAGAAAGTCTCTCTCCCCCTCTGTGTGTGTGAGACGAGGATGTCTTGTGAAAGGCCCATCTGCCCTGGTGTCTGCCCACCAGTCATACTGCCAGCACAGGCACTGCAGCGGACGCCTAAACTCTCTGTGACAAGGACCCCTAGAGTGCAGAATGCCACCCAACATAAACAACACTGGCACTGCCCTCGCATATGACAGCCTGCGTGTGTGACTCTTTGATTCGCTGTGTCTTTTTACCTCTTCAGAATTTTTCATCATTTCTACTTTTACTCATATTCAACTCAATTCACATTCTTATTCAATCAAACACTGACACTAGTTAATGCCTCGATATATATATATGGCCTTTGTGGTCAGTTCGGAGCCCATTTAATGTTTCCCTTATTAAAAAAAGATGTCCCCTTCATCTCAGTGGCATGAGATTTTCTGACTTTTGTTACAATATCTATCTAAACACACACACACACACACACACACACACACACACACACACACACACACACACACACACACGTTTGTTTTTCTGAAATGTGGGGACAACATTCCATAGGCGTAATGGGTTTTATACTGTACAAACCGTATTTTCTATCCCCCTACACTGCCCCTGCCCCTAAACCTACCCATCACAGGAGACTGCGCAGTTTACTTTCTGTGATAAAAACCTCATCCTGTGTGATTTATAAGCATTTTGAAAAGTGAGGACATGGGGAACGTCCTCATATTTCACCCTCTTTTTGTAATACCTATGTCATACCCATGTCATTATACACATTTGTGTCCTGATATTTCACAAAAACATGCCCACACACACACACACACACACACACACACACACACACACACACAATTGGGCTCAATTCAGTTGTTCTTAAGGTAAAACCAAAGTCACACTCAGGGTCCCCACACTGAATTGTTTTTTGTTTTTTTTATAAATACGGCAGGAATCAGAAAATGCTAGAAATGAAGGCCTAGTACTAGAGAACAAATGCAACGTGAAACAAACATCACACACACACACAGAGAGAGAAAGAAAGAGAGAGAGAGAGAGAGAGAGAGAGAGAGAGAGAGAGAGAGAGAGACAGACAGCATTTGTACAGAATTAGAAAAACAAAATGCAGATATGAAGGGGTGAGACCTATCACACAAACACATGCACGCACACACGCACACACACACACACACACACACACACACACCTGTTAATCTCTGCTTACTGCGATTGGTTTTATTTACATATTTTAAATATTTTTTATTCTAAAGTTAGTGATTTTTTTACATTTAGTTTATTGAAATAAATAATTAGTGAATACAATCTGACTCTTAAGTTTTTTTTTTCCAGTGGCATTTTAGTTATATTTTTTTTAATCAAATTATGAGCTTCACATTCTGCTTTTCAATTCTCCAAAACTGGCTCCATTCACTTCCAGTTTAAGTTCATCATTGTAAAGAATGTTTTAAAGAAAACGAAGGACGAGTAATCAACATTATTCTATAAATGCTACAGCATGAGCTTTAAAGGGACAGCTCATTTACTCACCCTTATGTTGTGAAATCTTTCGGTGTAAAACTGTAACTTTCTGTTACAAAATGGATAACATGCATTAAATGTCCTCCATGAAAAAAATTTCATATAAGTTCCAGTTTTAGTAATATCTGCCTTTTGTGTTTTGTCTTGTCGGTGGCACATATTAAGAATATGAAGTGAAATAACATCATGAGCAGTATATTATGATGTCAGTGTGGAGTGAAACTTTGAGCAGTCTTGGAGAGTTTGTAGAGTGTAAAATACAGTTTCCATCAAATTCAGACCTTGTGTGTATCAGAATGCGAGTCTCCAGTAAACTGGAATGTGATGTTGTCTTTTTCTCCTCTTCTTTATGTGTGTGTCTGTGTGTGATTTGCACATTCAGGTCATTCTCTGTCAGTCTCTGTCTGAACTCTGATTGACAGCTGCAGTCATGATCCCTGGGGGCAGCTTACTTGCTCCTACATGAATCTCTCTTTCTCTCTCTCAATCCATCCCTTCCTCATTTTCCTCTTTCCCTCACTTCCTCTCTGTCTCTCCAGCACATAAACTCAGTTTCTCATGTCAGACAGTGATTGATATGTTCCTGTATTTACAACAATCAGCGCTACACTTCTTACATCATAAAACACACATGCTTAAACACTTCTACTCAAAGTCCCACTGAGGAAGTGCACCATCATGATTAGGAACTCACAGAAGGGACATGGAAAACTAAATCAAGCTAATTATATTAAGTTATCAATTAAAATCAAATAAAAATCAATTGATCAAATTCAAAACAATAGCCAAATGCATGACAATTTGCAAATTGTCATAATATACTGCAGATATGCAAAAGTTTTGGGTCAGTAAGATTTTTAATGTTTTTGAAAGAAGTCTCGTCTGTTCTGCTCACCAAGGCTGCATTTACTTGATCAAAAACACAGTAAAAACTATAATATTTGGATACTTTTTTCAGGATGTTTTGACAAATAGAAATAGTTTGTAACCTTATTCATTTTTAATCAATTGAATGCATCAAACATTTAAACGGTATAGGCGTTGCTATAGAGTGACAATAACACCGCAAAATGACATCTTTAGCCGAGTCGTTCTCAAGCTTCACACAACCTTCTTAAAAAGCACAATATGCAAGACCATGGCTCAGAGACAACATTATTTTGTCAAGTGGCTAACAGCATAATCAGAAAGAGCTTTATTTGTTGTAACGGTAATTCAGAAGTTTCCCAAACATAAAATACATTTTAAAATGAATTTCATGCCATTTAGCAACACGTCATCCAGCTTTTATTAATATGATATTCTCATATCGATAGCTTACTGCAGTGTGCTACTCATTCCAGCCACCGAGCGAATGCACAGAGTGACATTATATAACAACTTTCAACACGCTCAAATGTATTTTAGTATGATTGTTTTGACCAAGCAAAACAGCACTGTTAAATTTCAAATTGTCAAATTTTAACATTAATAGACATTAATCATTACTTTTGACGTAAAATAAACATAAACAACAAAACGAAAGGAGTGGCAGCGGACAACTTCTGCGTCTATATGCATGCATAATAAAAAACAGCAGCGTATGTTTCAGGCTCAGTAACACAAACTTTTAATAGCTCATCCATGAACATGATTTTCCATCAGATTACTTTCCATCAGCTGTAGAGATGAAGACAATAACTCATAATTTTGCTCATTCACACGCCTTTGTTATTGTTTTGAATAAGTGACATCTAGTGGTGAAACTTACACACTGTGCCTTTAATCGCGGGCAGACGATAGCCTACTGGGCGCTTTTGCAGGTTTGTTTAAATTTCTGATCGTTGAATCATAGGTATATATTAATCTTATCCAGCTCTCTTTCTGTTCTCTGATGTAAAGCAGGCCTACTCCGTTACCGTTTTAGCTACTGAGTAAGAAACCACAAGCGTTTCGTAGCGCGATTGAACGATCCTATTTATAGGCTACTGAATCGCGAACCGATTCAGTCCGTTGTGCCAACCGGTTTATTCATGGAAAAGAGCCGACTCAAATCAGTGATTCATTAATCCCGACGCGGGCGTTGCTAATTCTGATGTTTGAACAGACGAAAGAAAATTGGAGACACGACGACTGCGGTGAACTATGGTGATGGAGAATGATTCTGAGGTCAGTGAATGGTCATTTTCCTCGTTAGACAATGAATTACTTGCATTTTTACAATGGCTTAATGTGGGGTTTTTTTTAGCACGCAGTTGCCTCGTGTTCTGGGTCGTTGCCAGGGCGTTGCTACACAGGTGCTGTTTTTTTTTAGCATGTTACTATGCAGTTACTAAAGTTTTTTTGGGTTGCTAGGACATTGCTATGTCTTCATTGTAAATCTATCAGATTTTTTTCGTTGTACCGTCTGTCAGCCCAAAATCGTAATCAATAAAGTTATGCACTTAAGTTTAAAATGTCTCAGCGTATAAACTTTAATGATAGTGATACTGATAACCCTAAGCAAACACTGCTGAAAAGTGTGTGTTTCAGCAGAACGTAAAATGTGTGTGTGATCAGGGCAGTGTGTGTATGCGAGTAGGTGTGTCTAATGTCTTAATAAGAGCTCTTTCACGCTGCTCTCAGTTGTTTGTGATGTGTAATTGTGTCGCTCTGCTTAAGGTGAGAGTCCGATCTGAATCCGGAGCGTTACGAGAGCCGTAGTCAAATCTGCTGTTAAATCCGCTAAGAGCCGAAAATTAATTACCTAACCAGAGCAGGAACAAGTCCAAAAAGAAGGAACCCGCGTGAGGAGACGCATAGACAGCGAACAGAAGGAGGTCGAAGGAACGCTACGAGTCACCAGACTTCACGTTAAGCTTGACTGACTAATTATTGCTTATAATTTGCGTTTGGATTAATTAACTAATTAGCTGGGAATGTCTGAAGGCGTAGCGCAGTCTGTGCATGTCAGAGTGAAGACTTTAATTATTGTGATATTTTTAATTAGAATCTGCAGCTGAGTGAGACACGCATCCACACACATATAGGCTACACTCACACATATACACACACAAAAAAATAACACAAACACACTTAAACAACACAACACTTCTACACATTCCTCTAGCTAGCTCAAATTTGCAATAGCAAGGTCTTGGGTTTGATTCCCAGGTAATGTATGAACTAATAAAATGTGTACCTTGTAGTTACTTTATATAGTGTCTGACAAATGCATTAATGTAAATAATATCCAAATAACATACATTTGAATCTAAATTATGTGTATATAGCCTACAAACAGGAACTATTTTTATAATGCATGCAACTGCATGAAGCTCAAGCTCTTCTTGTAGGTAAATCCTTCTCATATCATTCAGCCCAGTGGTGGTAGGTAAAACAGACAGCACAGATAATGAACACGCTGGTGTGGAGGTAAATTCGGACACTGCAAGATGTCTCCGGCATCCTTCTCCCACCCTCCCTCTTTCTGAAAAGAGAGAAATGTGCATCGTCGACAGGATTCGGCTGTGCATCTGACTATTTTCCATCACAAGGGGCCAAGTTTAGTAAACAGGCAAAACTAATGAGGCACTTTGAGCTGCGAAGCGGAGCTTCAGCCCGGGGCCCGAGAGCCCGCTCGCACCTGATGGAGCCGAGAGACATCAAAGCAGAGGATTACAGCAGCGCCAGGGGCCACATTCACAGACTTATTATACGCCTCGTTCCTAATCCGGTTATCTGCAGAATATGGCTGTGTTTAGGAGGCCTTGGCCTCACACACACACACACACAACATGCAAGTAGAGTCACATATAGAATGCAAAAAAACACATGCACACACATCAAAAATAGACAACCACGCGGCCACAAACACGCTTAAGAACACAACCTCATATTCATAACTAGAAAGCTTTCCAAACGGTTTATGTAATATTCATCCGCTGCTCATACATGATGCTTGAATCCTTCATAAGGTCACATTACTCTCCGACAGCAGGAATCCATCTGTCAGAGTGCCTCTAATGTGTGTGTGTATCTTCTGAAGGACTCGCAGCCCTGGGCGCGTTTGGATGTGTTTCTGTTGGTCAAGTTG
The DNA here is from genome assembly GCA_023029165.1 of Gobiocypris rarus. Lineage (NCBI taxonomy): Eukaryota > Metazoa > Chordata > Actinopteri > Cypriniformes > Gobionidae > Gobiocypris > Gobiocypris rarus. The sequence goes on from CM040917.1 coordinate 4,727,674, forward strand.
GTGCTGTGGTCAGACTTGAAGAGAACACTGGACACACAGTGAAATGAAAGACAAATGTTTATGGGTGAAAACACGTCCAGGTCCGATTTCACCCTGAAGAAATCACGTTTTGCATAAAGAAAATGAAGCCATTTTTAGGACTTCAAGAATGTTTTTGCATTGTGACATTATTTTCATGACAGTTAAGCACATTTTACCCCCAAATTCTCATTACTGTAATGTGTCTGGATGTTTTATTTTTGAGTTTCTAATGTTCATAATTCCTATTATTCTCAGTGGGGATTCTCATTAGATTCTCATTACAGTAATACAATATTTTCAGATTTAAATCAGCATAAATGCTGTAGAAATACTTTGCCATTTATAATCTATATATATATATATATAATACTGTATATGAGTGATTTCTTTTTTACATTAAGGCATTGCTCACCCTCATGTCTTTCCCATCTTGTATAACCATCCATTTCAGTAAAATAAAAAGTGAATAACAATAAACAAGATTTCAAGGCAGGATTTTACTAAATAATTCAGTCAAAGCTATGATTTGACATCTGTAAATTCAGAAGAAAAGTTCCATATGCTTTTTTTATTTTTGAGAGCCCCTGTTCTCAATCCACTTTCATTGTAGGGGCCACTTTTTAGACATCTTAAAAATAATGTGTTTTGAGTAAAGGATCAAATGCCTTGAATTGACATTAAAATAATGTCCCAATGCAAACTCTTTTCTGTGAGCAAAATATCATTTATTATTTAATTCTTTTGATTTTGTGGTGAAATATGACCCGTACAGTTTTCAGGAGATTTACAGAAACTGACTTTCAAATTGAGTGTGAAGAGGAGAAAGACAACTTAAAATATGTAAAGTAAGGGAAGCAGGAGGGAGAAAGAGAACAGATAAAGGAAAAGAGATAGTGGGTGAGAGAAAGAGGAGGAAATTCTGACACAGTGATTCAAACTGCGTGTGTGTGTGTGTGTGTTTTCATGTGTGTGTGTTTAGCTGCGAGGAAGGTCAGGTTCTGGCAGAGTTTAATCCTTGGATTGGCAGTTCTGCCCTCTGGTCAGTGCTGATTATCTCCCATAATGCAATGCTGCTCTCTGATAATGATTCTATGGACTGTTTCAAACTGTAATAATTTTCATTTAATAATTTCGGGGTTGTTCCTTATTTAAACTTTTTAATACTATAATTTTTTTTAAGTAGTTCTTCTGCCCTGTCTCCTAATAACTGAAATTCTCAGCAGCCACTTTAAAAATGTTAATCGTGCTGTACGACTATAAAACGGAAATCTAGTTTACTCTTTAATGAATTATGCGGCGTATTCTCGATATGCATACTATGTTTTTTAAAACAGAAAGCTTTATGCAACGATTTACTCATCTCGATACACGATTATTCAGCAAGCAGATATGTTTCTTGAGCAGCAAATCTGCATATTAAAATTATTTCTGAAAGATCATGTGACACTAAAGACTGGAGTAATGATGCTGAAAATTCTAAGAAAAAAAACATAATTGTAATAATATTTCACAAAATTGCTGTTTTTACTGTATTTTTTTGTCTTGGTGTTTTAAAAAAACACAAAAAATTCTTATTGACCTCGAACTTTTGAACATTAGTGTATATATACATCTGTAAATTAATATGTTTACATGAAAATTAAAGGTCGAGCACACTGCATTGTGGGATATGTGATGTTCTCTGGTGTAATAGGGTGTTATGCATACATCAAATATGCATACTGTGCATGGTACACATTGCATCAATTGTGTGTATTATGCTATTCCAAACACAGCCATTTCTCTCTCACGTACACACACACGTGCATTATTTCAATTCACTAGAGTCTGTTCGATTTAGAATGAACCTTTATTTATATTTTTTTGTCATAAAGGCTGCTATTAAGAGCCCTAATTAGGGTCTAAAGGGAATTCTGCCCCACAGAGGAGGACAAACTACCTGCTGCGGGTGCGAGTATCACCGTATCAGAGCACCGGTCAAAACACACTCAAACTCTACTAGCCCAGAGCGAGTGAGATAGAGGGAGTGTGGAGACAGCGAGAAAGAAAGAAAAAGAAAGAGAGGGAGAGAGAGTTAGGACAGAGTGAATCAATGAATAATTCATAAAACGCTGTTGTAATGTTCCGTCCTAACCCTGCAGGCCTGGTTAAGGTCAAGGATGGCTACAGTGCGTGCGTGTGTGTGTGTGTGTGTGTATATGTGTGTGTGTGAGATGAGAATATGAGCATGAGCTTTAGATTCTACAAAGCCAAATGGAATAATTCAGAACTGTAATGTAACACAATATTTTACCCACCTTGCACAACACTGCAAATATTTCAACCTGCTATTTAGAGGAAAATTTAAACAGATTTCAACAATCTCCTAAACCTATGTATGAAACTTGAATGCTAGATTTCTTTAGAGAGGTGTTATTACTTTTCTAAAGGATCTGACTGGATTGGATGAAAATGTCCCATAGATTTACACTGCAGGAGGGACACAAGCCATATCTAGAGGTTTTTTGTCTTGAGACAGTAAGCAAAAGCAAACACCCTTGAAACAACCCAAACACTTTAGCAACTGCATAGCAATGAGTAAAAAAGAGAACACCTTAACAGCTACAAAGCCACTAGAAACCCTAACGCTCAAAATAATGAAATGGTTTGACTAGAACCAACTCAAATCAAACAAACTAGTTCAAACATATGAACTTTTATGAGTATTTAGAACTTTATTTTTCGTTTGAGTTTACAAAGTAAATCATCTGAATTGTTTCAATGTTTTGAGTTTTATGAAACTCCTTTTAATTTAGACTAACACATTTAACTGAAACTGGGCTGGGACTTCTATTTCCCAGCATGCTTTGCCATGACACTCAAAAGGATGAGTAAATGCTAAAATTATGATTTTAATTATGATTGTTATATATAGTTTTTTGTGTGTGCAAGATTAATGTTAAGTGGGAGAATTAGTAGTGTTTAATGTTTTGTTATGCTAGAAGAGTTTCTGTTGAAGTTTTTGTAGGGTTACCATCATGATGAGTGGGGTATGAGCTTTGTTTGACAACAGATATAAGGTATAAATTGCTGTACTCATTCAGCAAGCGCTATGCTAATGCTATCAAACCATTGTGTTACCAGTTAGCAAGGTTGCATTTATTGAATTAGCTAGCCAAGTTTCCACATCTGAAACTATTTCATTTTAAATTACATGATCATTTTAAGTTGTGTATGAATGAGCTTACTTAAATATTTCAAGTTAAGAGCAATTAAAATGTACCAGTACAAAATAAAAACCTGCAAGTTCTGCTTACTTAAACTTTACCCCTTAGTTAACCCCCTTAAGCTAGCCCCAGACTAAAATGCATGTTTGAGCTGTTTTAACTGAAAGAATATTGAACTGAAATATCTTAAAATATGTCAGTGGCATTGTTTTGTCTCAAGATGCACACCAGTAATGTTTTTTTCTAAGTCATGTTTAAGTTACTTAAATGCCCTAATTGAACTAAGGCCTAATCCTAGTTTAGTCTAAGCCCTGTCTGTGAAACCGGCCTACATTTCTTAATTTATATAACTGATTACCTACATTTTTTTTTTTAGTTTTGCCAATTTATTTGGGTTTACAACACATTATCATCATGGCAACAAGTTTTGCATAAGAAAGATGTTCTTTGTAAAATGTAGTTTAATTTAGGTTTTATTTAGCCTAAATCGAACTAATAAAAGAACAGCCGTGTGTTGATGTGTAATTATGTAAATCATTATTTTGAGTTCGATCTCCAACTGTGTGTAATGAGGATGTTGTGTTTGATTTCCTGTAAGTGGATGATTTGTTGTGTCTAACACACAAATGCATGCACACACACACACACACACACACACACACACACACACACACACACACACACACACACACACACACACACACACACACACACACACACACACATCAATTCTGAAGTTTGTTGATTAACTAAGGATCCACAACCCTGCTAAAACCTTTAATCAGCCTTTGTTGGTTTTATGGGTTTTATGGTTTTTTTGAGGGGTTTTAGGCACCAGGAACTGCTGGTTTAAGATCAGCAGTTCCATTCGTCTCTCTCTTTCTTTGTCACTTTTTCCACATATCTGTCCAAGTTTCTTTCTTGTTTTAGCGCAACACAAAGTGATTGTCAAGGTTTTTTTTTGCGCTTATTGCTCCAAAAACTTCCATCTTTAATAATTTGCGACACAAACAAATTAATGCTGTTCTAATTACACATTTGTGGTCATTCCAAACAAACACGTAAACAACGAAAATCTGATTACGAGTGTGAGATTATTTTTCTTCTCATTACAACACGAGCAACACATGATATGAGCAATGGAGAAACCTCCAAGCTACACATTAACACCACACACACACACACACACACTCGCAATAACGAATGCAATAACAGCAACAAACAACAATAACAATAATAAAACCTTTGGAAAACGTTTCATAAATGATCAGTGTGTAATTAGTGTAATCTATGATGCGGCCTCCTTATGGAGAACTATTTGCGCGCTCCTCGTCTGTGTGTGTGTGTGTGTGTGTGTGTGTTCTCACGTGCCCTGCAGGGCCGACCTTCCAATCATTATCTGTCTGTCTTATTACCCCGCCAACCCAAGCCCACTTTTAAATAAAATATGCAAAGGTTTCTTAAATGATGACCCCGGGCGACGTGGATCTCCTTTGCTGCTGTACAGGCTGTTAATCTGAGAAATGCAAATTCTCTTCATCTTCCTCCGCTGCTTTATTAACTTTTTTGAATTTAAAATTCCACGAACAATGAGTTCTGTCAGCTTCTGGAATTATATTTTCCTCTTTTCTTTTCATGTGCTCGCAGAAGCGCGTTTCACCAGGGGAAATAAGACGGTTTCATCTCCTTCTCTCCATTTAATTGGCTGCTTTGCAATTATTAGTTTTTGCTGCTAAAGTCTTTTTTTATTATTTCTCTTCCTGTTTTCTTAAAGCGATAGATGTCAACATTAGTTTGTTGATCTGTGAAACTAGAGGAGCGGTGGACGTTCCTGCCGCTTTGCCACCTCAGAATGAGAAGTCGTCTGCGAGGGGACGGTTCTCTTCCCCTACATGAGGTTTATTTGGCTCTATTCCCCTCCTCTTCGTTCTCTTGCACTCTTCTGTCATTGAAGTCTGAACTGCATATAGCTCATGAATTCTACAGGATTACACACGCAAAATCTCTGATGGCACCCGCATAGATTTTTATAGATTTATAGATGTAGAAAGACCAAAAAGAATGAAAATAAGAAATATTTTTTGTACAGATTAATCAACCAAAGGACAGTTATCTGTAACTTCTTTTACCCAGATGTATGATATTGGCTATCATAGCTATGATATATCAAGACTTTAGAGTGATAAAACACATGAATGAGACAATACAGAGCACTTTATAAGACAATAAAGTACTTGATGTAAAAGAAAGTTATTACAAAAATACAGAGAGTGCACAGAAAGCCACATCTCTGAGCGTATGATTGTGAATTCAGTTCTCTTTTACATCTTATTGCGCTTGAATCGTTGAATACAAACACAGTTATGCAATAGCCACTAGATTCTACTATTTACATTAAGTGAAAATATATTTTCTTAGTGATATCTAATTTACACTATGTACAAAAAGCGATAGCTGCTGTTTACACTATGTAAAAGTAGCTGTATTTTCTTATATAAATAGTAGTTAGATGCTATTTATACTTTTAAAAAGTGGCTGATACTTTTTGCACCTCGGAGTTGCTGTTTATACTCAGTATGCAAAAATAACATAGAGAGTAAATTATTATATTTATTAAAATTATTAAATGGATGCCGCCTTATTGCGACATTAAACCCCTCCCTACACCTACCCGTAACCCTAAACACTTCATTATTAAACACATGTTAGACACTTTATTCCTTAATTTTTATTGAAAATACATGTCTTTCCGATCTGATATGTGATTGGAAATGGGAGTAGATCAAGTTCAGCAAAAGGCAGATTCGAACACTGGTCGATTTGCGTCAAAACCTTTTGCCATGCGCCTAACGCCTACACTATTGCTACTGTTGACAATGCAGCGTCTCTAATTTTCCCTAATTTTGTCTGGCCCAACCAGATGTCAGTGGGCGGAGTTAGTGTAAATAGCCTCTGCCAAAAAAGGCGGGCTGTTTGCACTTAGTGTAAATAAACATTCTGTATGTTAAAATGCCCATCGAGTGCCCACCAATGAGTATTCATGTAAATACAGTCGGTTATAGCTCAAGTGAAAGTAAATAGCTGGGTGTAAACTGGATGTGTATCAGTGACAGCAAGCCCTTCATTACAACTGAGGTGGGTGATTTTTTTTTTACAACTCATTTGTTTAAATTATATTAAGCCTTAAATTTCTGCATAATTAAGGGCGTGGCCAGTTGAGTAACAGGTGGATTGCCGCTATGGTTGAGCTAGGCGGGCGTGGTTTCAGCAACCAGGCACCTCAGCTCCACCCACATCCCGCCTCTTTGCCCATTTTCAGTTATCCGTGTGTGACGCGCTGCCAAGATGGCGACAGCAGGCTCAGCCCACTTTAGGCTTCAAAAATGCTCTTCAAAAACCTATGAGTACGGTCATGGACGTACAGACTATGATATACACACTCATGCAAATAACAGTATATAGATATATATAAAGAGTCAAAACAATAAAGATCTGAAGATCTTATTGTGAAATGGGTAATAATGCATAAACCCACATATTTTTCCATTGGTTAGAAAGAGACACAATCACATGCGGTCATGCATTCATTCACGTGATTACATATTTATATCCAATCAGGTCACAGTGTCAGCTTTGATATGCTCATGATTGGCTGGAGCAGTCTTTTAAATTCTCCCAGAATGCACCTCAGCAGGGCTTCATTAAAAGGTGGCTGCAGGGTGGAACCAGCAGTGACCACAGGTGGTTTGAATGCATGGTGTCCTGAGGGAGTGTGTGTGTGTGTGTGTGTGTGTAGGAGGGTACGGGGGGTTAGTTTGTCTGATCTGGGGTCCTGTCTTTACTCTGGGGATTTAGATCTGAACAGTCTTTCTCCTCAAACATTCCACATTCATGAGAGTAACACACACACACACACACTCGGTCGTCAGAGCTCATGACCAACTGTCTGCTGGTCAGATCCACTTGCAATAAAATTTTTGCTGCAAAAGTATTGAATGAGTTATCGCAGCAGACGGGAGCCATTATACACTGTAATAAGGAGTGTTCTGGTTTGCAGATTTTTAGACAAACTATTTCTTTAATTTATTATGAAAACTGCATGTTGTCTTATGTAAGAGTCATTTGTTCAGGAATCACTGTTTGAACTGTATGTTTTTTGATTCACTAAAGAACCAGCTCAAGACTCATTTGTTTGTGAATCAGACTAGAGTCTTGTTTTTGCAGGCAACATTCAGGGCTGCATTTCCCAAAAGTGCTGTCTCTGCGATCTTGCGTACGATGGCTTGCCTTTTTATAGCATCATATTCAAGACTGCAAACTCACATACACACTCAGGTTAAATATTTATTTTTTGCATAATGTTTCCCACGCACTGCAGGAAACATTAATACACCTCAAGTCCTGACCAAAACCATGCAATAACTTTGTGTGGAACAGACTGAAACTTCAAACAAATGTGGACAGATTTCGTGTAAATAAACCAGAAGCTGCGTGTCGACAGGTTCTTGAGTTTCTCTGTCTGCTCTCAGTTTCCTCAGCTGTCCTGGAAATGACCACTTTGCACCGGTGTTATTTTAGGGTACGTTTACATGACAGAGGACGACATTGTCAAAACCATCCTGGTTCACACAGATCCACAAAAACGACTAAAAACGCGGTATATGCATGCCTGGCCAGTAGTTGGCGAGGTAAACAAACACAACACACTTCTAGAGTGATGCAGGTTTGATGTCAGGACCCAGAAGACTAATTCATTATTGGTTCCTTCAGGATTTTCCTATGGGGTTTTATAACGGGGTTTTTCGATTTATTTGTGAAGTAAAGCCTGTGGTAAACACAGCTTGACTATACTTTGATGTTTTTTCTACAACGTATATGACACACAACCACATACGTTTTGAAGCAAGTTATGTTCATTTTTGAAAACATACGTTTTTAATAAGTAACTGGATGAGGCGGTCCAGAGTGTGAGTGTGTGCAGTGTATGAACAAATCATCAAAGTATCATCAAGTTATGTTTACCACAGGCTTTATTTTACTCATGAATTGAAAAACCCTATTATAAAACCCATGGGAAAATCTAGAAGGAACCAGCGGGGAATTAGACTTCCGACTACTCAACACTTAATGCATCACGTTTCCACAAATTCGCGTTTTTGTTGTTTACATGGGGACGGTAACAATATCGTTTTCAAAAATGTGACCTTTGAATCACAAACGTTTTTTTTTAGTTGGCGTCCAAAACGCTGTTATCGTGTAAATGAACGGCCAAAATGCATAAAATTTTTTTTTGTTTATAATATAAGTGTTGTGTAAACGGTCCGCTTGTGTCATTAAGATGCTATTATAGTTTTGATTATAGTTTTTATCACTATTTTGAATCAGTTTTTATATTTTCAGTTTTCGTTTTAATTTTAGTTCAAGTTTTAGTAATTTTGTTGTGTATTTCTGTCAATTTTAGTAGATTTTTGTTGTCTAGTTTTTATAAATTTTTATTTACGTTTTAGTTATTTTAATATATCAGGTTAAACTAAATTAAAATGAGAAATGTTGCATTGACACGAAAAGTTTCAGCTTTTTATATTTTATTTTGCTTCAGGTAGTGTTTATTTTATTTCATGAACACGTTACAAAAATGTATTCATTTTAATTTCAGTTTTAGTTAACTATAATTGTTATGGGTATGCATTGACGTCTCTTTCCCGCCGGAACACGCCCCCTCAGCCGGACTGAGTGGCAGAACAGCTGCTGCGTGACTGGTTTTAACTGCGTGAGTGTGAAAACACGAGTAAAACAAATGATTATTAGTTTAAACTAAAAGTTGGTCTCGATATAAGTGTCAATTACAACTTACCAAAGATCCAGTGATCCATGGATATTGACATGCACCCAGGAATCGAGTTTCATGACATTTATATGTGACTGATTTCGACTCCGGGGAAATACATAAAGCAAATTTGCCTCTGAACGCTTTATATAAATACAATATAGGTTGGTCTAAATCCAGGTGATCACTTATATCAATGTATCGTCATATCGTCCAGCCCTAAATTTGTATAGTTTTTGTCAAGTGTTTATTTAAAAACATCCAATTATGCGGAATATAAGATGAGTTGTCAATACAATATGTAACAGCACAATATATAGGGTTTGATTTAACCCCAAAATTCAATATATTGACACAAAACGATAACTGCAAATCCATGTTTTGCTGCCTGGAGTCCAGTTGTTTATTCACTTTACTTTTTAAATTGACTTGGCACCTGCTGAGAACAAGATATAATAGTTGAAGTCACCTGTAGTCAATAATTTGATCCCTTACGACTCATCTTTGAATTACATATTTAAAAAATGTTAAAAAATGCCTTAAAATATCTTGAATGTAACTCTACACCCTTGCTTCACTAGTATACGCAGACCCATGGATATGAAATTAGCCCCGGCCCCACCCACTCACACCAGCTCAGAGATCCACTCGCTCAACTTTTACTGAAGTTACTGTAGTAACGCTGCACAGTGTCGGACACATGATGAGCCTTTTGCTTGACTGTTTGTGTTGCTAATGTTGCACAAACGATGTTCCTGTTCTCCATCTCACATCAGACGGGTGCCTTCTAAACACCAGCATCCTAGAAATGCTTTGAACAACTCCGAATGTCAGTGGAGAAAGCCGTATAGTTCATCATAACATCATAATACACATTATATACATAATTCACCCGCTATATAGCTAAATGTACAGATTTTTCATATCAACAGAAAAATATACCGGGATAACCAGGCTTCCCTTGAGACTCGCCTGTTTCAGAGCGGTCATAGTTGATACACGTTGACCTGATTGGTTACAAGGTGATGTAAGGAACACCGGTGAGTTTGTTGATTTTAATGAACGTGATTAGGACCAACAAAGAATAAATTTATTATATTTTTAACGTTTACATGAGGGTATAGCCAACGTCCAAAGCCAGTGTGAGTCTAGGACAAGAGGCGAAAATCGAATGCAATGCTGAACTAATGCGTGAGTTTTATCAAATGCAGAACATGTTTGGTTGATGATTTTAAATATTTTTGATTTTAAACATTTGATTTTAATAGAGATTCATGCAAACATCCTGACACTAAAAGCAGATGAGAGAAGGGCGAACCACAGTAAGAACCAATGTGAATTTGTAATAGGATTTATTAGCAGCACATTTCGGAAAGTATATAGCTGTTTTCTTTTTAAAAAATGTGCACTATTTAATGATTCCCATGTAATTTCCCAACTGCAATAGGTTTACATTGGCCTGCCATTGGAGTGAGCTCAGGATGGACTGCTTTAATGTGTGTATTTAAGTCCCAAAAACGTCAAATCGCTCACGTTCTCTCCCTTTCCCCAGGGTTGCATAAGTTCAGTTTTTCAGAGATCTTACTCCAGGCATACAGAAGAAGAAAGTGACACTTTTAATTAATCATAATGATAAAAGAGTAATGATTAATCAGTGTGATTGCTATCCACATGTTCTAAAACGTCTGCCAAAGATCATTGCTGGCAGCTCTTTACAGATGAATGGCATACATAAAGTGTAGTGAAATATAACATGCACAGATGCATTCAGCCAGCGCGAGTCAACCAGTTGCCCTTGTTGAATAATAGTCAAAAATCTGTCAAATTAAGGTTGTGAATAAAAGCTGTCATAACATAAATCATGAATCATATACACCATCTGTTGATTGAGTCTCTTCACACAGTTTGGACTAAACCGCTTCATATGGATTAGTTTTCATGATATCTTAATGAACTTAGTTGTGCAGCTGTTAATAGAGGAACATAAATCACTCCTATTTTATTAAAAAATATCTTCATTTGTGTTCGTAGATGAATGAAAATTACGAGTTTGGAACGACATGAGGGTGAGTAAATTATGACAATTTTTATTAACTAACCCTTTAGCACATATAACATTGAACTTTAAAGTCCCCCTGTGGTGAAAATCAAGCTTTTATTGTTGTTTATATGTCTGTGTGGTGTTTTTAATATACTTTAATACAAACCATGTGCAAATTTATGATTCAACAACATTGCTGAGTAAATTACTTGTAACCAATCACGTCACGAAGGGGGCGGGCTTAAGCATATCATTAACTGCTGCAAATCAGGGAGTCTCAAGAGAAGCAGTACCGGTATACTTTTCTATTGATATGAAAAGTCGTGTACATTTAGCAATATAGTGAGTGAATTATGTATATTATAATGTTATGCAATATACTATATCCTAAATAATACAAAGTGTCTCTAAGGATGCTGATTTTTAGACGTCAGACTGAGAGTGCAAACAGGAACATGGTTTATGTAACATTAGCAACACATTATTAGCTGTTTGATAACATAATCACACAAAAGGCTAATCATATTAGTTTCCGTTATGTGTCTGATGTTGTAAAGAGCGATATCAATGTGCAGCGTTTACTACAGTGAAGTTGAGCGAGTGGATCTCTGAGCCGGTGCGAGTGAGTGGAGGTGGGGCTAATTTGCATATTCATGACTCCGAGTATATTAAATATATAAATATAAAGCAAGGGTTTAGAGTTACATTCAAGCTATTTTAAGGCATGAAGACATTTTTTTCAATATGTCATTTTGGTGATCAAAGATGACTTCCAGAGGGACTTAAATAATGTATCAGTAAATGTTGAATTTAATATTGACTAATACATAGTTATACATGCCTTAGAAATATTTGTAAGTGTTAGTTCATGTTAGTAATGTAGTATGTAAGGTGGCACCAATTATTTGTGTGTGTGTGTGTGTGTATGTGTGTGTGTAATCTACTTTTTTTTGATGATCAGAAATACTTAATATGATTTTTTTTTTACCCCCCGAGGTAAAAATACATTCATTTGGATTTTATTTTTTTACTTAATAGGTCAAAGGGTTTCCAGCCAACCACGAAGTGATGTTTTTTTTTAAGGCGTCTGATTTGTGATTTGATTTATCTGAGCTTGAGGAGAACAAGCCAGCAGTCAATGAATCACTTCATTAATGAGGACGGGACGCACCTTTATTTTTCTCCTCTCTTTTGTTATAGAATAACTTCAAAGCACCCAGTACCTCTACGTTTCTTTTCCAATTACAGTTTTCTTTTGCTTTTGTTTTTCGAGGGCAAAATGGATTGTGTAAAGTATGAGCTCCTGCATTATGGAAGTGCTTACGTTGAGATTTCTTTTTTACCTTGACTAGTAGTTGAATGTTGTGTGTGTGTGTGTGTGTGTGTGTGTGTGTGTGTGTGTGTGTGTGTGTGTGTGTGTGTGTGTGTGTGTGTGTGTGTGTGTGTGTGTGTGTGTGTGTGTGTGTGTGTTTGTGTGTGTGTGTGTGTGAAGTGCTTGGCTTAGGAATTTCTCAGACTTGGATCTGCCCCCTTAGGGTGAACGTCATGTCAGGATTTGAAAGAACAAAGACAGTGAAACCATACACACGCACACACGTACAGTAGTAGAGATAATTGCCGCAGGTGTGCTGTTTTGATCCTCAACAGTATGATGAGACACAGAGGAAACCTGGCCTAAGGTGTGTGTGTGTGTGTATGTGTGTGTGTGTGTGTGAATGACGGTGAAGATCATGACGGACTGATTTTCAGCACCTTAATGAAATTGATTAATGTGATTAAAGATCAAACACACCCAGCGGATCTTAGTAAAACTCACATACCGCTTCTCAGTCACTTCAGATAATGCAGATTCTCACCTGTCATCTCATCTGTGTTTATTTCTTTTATTTGAACGGCACCTACGGCGTATTGTTATGACAGCCTTTATTACCATGACTACTGTAACGTAAGGGACCTGCTGTAGGTTATCCTGGAGCAATACAACTGAAAAACATGAAAAAGAAGAAACATATTCTGTCACCAGTTGCAAATAAATACATAAAACCTCTATTATGTACAAATCGTATTTTCAATATGTATGACGAACACTCAGCATTCAATGCTCTACAAATCATTTAATTCTGCATGAGCTTTCTGATCTGCTCAAAGTGTTTGGGAAACCTGTTTGAAACAGTCATTATTTTTGCTGATAAAATATGAAATTACAACATAAAATATATTAATTAGTTTAATTGATTTATCAGTAATAAAATGAAATGGTCAGGTCTTAAACTTAAACTATGGAAAAATGAAATGTGAATCTCTGTCACTCATACAATCAAACAAAAAAGTACAAAAGCCCCGTTTCCACCAAAATTCGGAACAATTTGTCCCAGGAGCTTTTTTCCACGGAACTATTTCCCCCCCAGACCTGTTCCTGTCTGCGTTTCCATCGTGGTCTAAAGTACCGTAAAGATTCTATGCGGAGGACGAAATCCAGTGGGAACTGGAAAGTTGCGCGCAGTCCTACGTAACCAGAATGCGCGCGACTTTTCAGTTCCCACTGGATTTCGTCCTCTGCATATAAACTTAATAAAGCCTGCACCTCATTGTCGGTCCATCGGTCGTATTTTTTAAACTCCATTGTTGATTTGAATAGCAGACAACTGCACGCACCACAACAGACCTTTAGGTTTAAATCAATTCTGTGTGAACTCAACCAATCAGCATGTTCAGCGCCTAAGTCCCACCCCAGAAAGTTTATGAACTTTGAAAAAGTACTATCTCGCAAGCAGGGCCGTTTTGAGGGGGAAATCTTTACTCTGAATGTCATTTAGACCCTGGTTCCTGCGGTCGAAACACACCCAGCACAGCCCCAAAGTCCCTATAGTTCCTGGGGAAAGTTCATTGGGATGGTACTCTTTCAAAAGGTACACCGGTGTACCATATTTACCCCTAAAGGGTGCACATTAGTACCTTTGGAAAGGTTCTATCCCTCTCAAATCAAGTTTAATCTCATTTTTAATTTTAAAGGGTTAGTTCAGCCAAAAATGAAAATTCTGTCATTAAAGGGTTACTTCAGCGATTAGCATTAAGCTTTGTATCAGTAGAAACCCAGGAGTATATTCAAATTATCGTACTCCCCCCCCTCATATGAGCCTGAGATGAGAGAATTTTGCATTTTATTTCAGGAAAAATTCCTCCGATGACGCAAATATCGTCATTTTGCGTCATCGGAGGATTTTTTGTCCAGACGCTAAAGACTACAGCCAGCAGGAGGCGCTATTTCCACATGTTTTCAACATCACACTCACAGCGCTCGGCTCGGGAGCTGCGGAGATTCATGTAAACGGAGCGGTGGAGAGCAAAGTGAGTGTTTTAACTTTTAAAATGAACTTCCTATGAAAGTTAAGCTTCCAAAGACATGAACTGAAAATGCGCGAGACTGATCACGTGCTGTGAATGTATGCGGCTGTGAATCCCTCGATTACCTCAGCTCATGTGATGAATGTAATCTGACTCCTGCTGCGTTTGTGCCGTGACTCTCGTTCGGCTCACTCACATTATGTTGAACAGAAACGTTCAGTTTTTAATTGTAGTGTCTCTAACTGAACTGATTTTATGAAAATGAACGCGGTGGGCAAGTGATCCAGCCAGTAGCCGTGCCTAGAGTGTCCTCTTAGAGCAGCGAAGTGCATTCTGGGAATTGTTGTCTTTCATCCCCATGAGACAAAAATACATTTTCTGTGTTTTTTCAGTCTAGTAGGCACCCAATTCAAAAAAAATTTGCATTTCTACTACATTAATGACCCAGTTTAAGTACAGATTCATCTTCCCAGCGCTGAAGTACCCCTTTAATTCCTCACCCTCATGTCGTTCCAAACCCATAAGACCTTCGTTCATCTTTAGGACACAAATGAAGATATTTTTGATGAAATCCGAGAGCTCTCTGACCCCTCCATAGACAGCTATTTAATTACCACTTTCAAAGCCCAGAGAGGTAGTAAAGACATCATTAAAATCATCCACGTGACTCCAGCGGTTTAGCTTTAATTTAATGAAGCGATGAGAATACATTTTGTGCGCAAAAAACTAACAAAAATAATGACTTTATTCAACAATTTCTTCTCGTCTGTGTCAGCCTCCTACGCAGTTTACATTGGTCAGCTCCTGCGTCACATGCATGTGTCGTGGTGCTCACGTGAACAGCATCGGCCAATGGTAAGCCGGCGTTCTGGCGCAGCTCTGACGTAACTCAGAAGCGCTGCACTGTATTTACTGCTTGAACAGTGTAGGAGACTGACACAGACAAGAAGAAATTGTTGAATAATTTTGTTATTTTTGTTAGTTTTTTGCGCACAAAATGCACTCATCGCTTCATTAAATGAAGGCTGAACTGCTGGAGTCACATGGACGATTTTAATGATGCCTTTACTTCTAATTGCTGTCTATGGAGGGGTCAGAACGTTCTCAGATTTCATCGAAAATATCTTAATTTGTGTTTTGAAGATGAACGAAGGGTTTCTTCAGGTTTGGAACGACATGAGGGGGAGTAATTATTGACAGAATTTACATTTTTGGGTGAACTAATCCTTTAATACAGTCTCTGTAGTATAGCGTGTTCATGCTGCATGCTTGCAATGTCCAGCTACACTTGTTAAAATGTGCAGTATGTAACCGGAGCATATTAGTACCATAAAGGTATTCATATTATTACCTAAAGTGCCCCGTGACAGATTTTGTACCTTTTTTTGTACCATACTAAAAAGCATTGTGCTCAATTTGACCAGAAGTGTCATGACTGAACCAGAGGTAA
This sequence comes from Gobiocypris rarus, assembly GCA_023029165.1. Taxonomy (NCBI): domain Eukaryota; kingdom Metazoa; phylum Chordata; class Actinopteri; order Cypriniformes; family Gobionidae; genus Gobiocypris; species Gobiocypris rarus. The sequence goes on from CM040917.1 coordinate 4,743,564, forward strand.
TATCAGGCTTATTATCTTCTTATTGATTCACTAGTTGCTCAGATTGACTTGAAATTTGAGATGTTTGAAAGTCCGCCTGCAGTCGATTATTTTACGCCTTAAAACTCATCTTTGATCGCCAGAATGACATATTTAAATGTTTTTTCCTGTGAGATTTTTTTATTCATGCCTTAAAATAGCTTGAATGTATGCATCACCCTGATTTAATATATACATTGATTCATAAATATGAAAATTGCCCCACCCCCACTCACTGACACCAGCTCAGAGAGCCACTCGGTCAACCACTGTACAAGTCAATGTCGATTTATCAGAATGGTAATGCGTTTTATTTATCACTCTCTAGAACTGTGGACACATAACGGCAATTAATATGATTATCCTTTTGATTGACTACAGCTAATAATTTGTTGCTAATCTTATGTTCCCAGTTCGCCATCTCAGGGCCCTATTTAAATGACCTGAGCCCATGGTCTGAAGCATCTGGCGCAGGTGTTTGTGTGCTGCTACGCTTCTCTGTGTGTGTGCAATAAGCAGAATGTATGTGCATTGTGCACCGTCTATTGCTGCATATTACTAACATGGCCTTTAAATAACACAAAAAATACTGCATTGACTTTAGAACAAGTTTTTGTTGGTCAATGGCACATTCTTCAAAATAGCAACGCCCCAACAAAGCGCCTGAACACAACACACCTGAACACACCTGCTTTTCAGACCAGCACCCCATGTGAACAGTTTGGTGCGAGTGCATTTGCTATTTAAACAATGTGCCGCTGGACGTGAAAGTGATCAAAAAACAACACTTGCGTTGTCTATTGTTATAGTAGCGTTTACCAGTGCCTGATTGTTTTTCTGGAGGGCTGTTAAAACATGAAATGGTCCATTACATCACAGCTCAGGATAGATATGTTTCTGACTTACATCCCAGCTGAGAAACTGGCATTGAGATGAATGGGAAAGCTAGAAGAGAGCTAGATATTGTAGACTTTTATGAACTAAATTAATGAGGTCATTTGAGAACAGTTAAGCATGTTTATCAATGTATAATAGGTACTGTTTCATATACTATTTTTTAGTATTCAGTGTATACTTCATTCCAAACATATCCAGAGAGACGTCAAAGATAGAGAGACGACAAGAGATGCATTGATCTGAGGAGATTTCACAGTGTGTGTATAAATATGAGAGCGTCAGATGGGGAACGAGACAGAAAGACAGAATTTAATCTTCACTCGTGTGTCAAAATAACACAGCCCCCCTTTTTTAACACAAGCACTGTGCACTTTTTTTGGCCAACGTGTGGTGCCAAAGTAAATGCATATTTATGAAGTTTGTGTGTGTGTGTGTGTGCCAGTAGAAGAACTGCTGATCATGAGTTTCATTTTTTTTCCCTACTTCCTGATCCAGACAGGAAATAGCCCAGGGGGCGGGATTAACAGAGCTCCAGCAGCACCTCATTTACATATTCAGATAGTCGATGTGTCCATCACCATGACAGATTTACTCTCCCGGTCTCTCTCTCTCTCTGTCTGTCTCGTTCTCAAACACACACATGCATCACCGTCTATTTAAAATGTTTAAGAACAAATAACCGGTGTAAATGACAGATGAGCTCGCTCTTATCGCAGAGGCCTTTGTCTCATAAATGGAGATAAATGACGTAAATGAGTGAATAATGATCAAATGAACTACAGCGTGAGCGATAGGACCAAAAGACGTGCAAAAAATTATTACAAGGCACAAAATAAAAGAGTGGTTCAGTACAATTTACTGTAGGCCTATATGTATATGCCTATATATTGCATTATGCTAATTCATATTAAAAAACAAACTTTATTCATTTAAATACTAAATATTATATATAGTCAGTATTTTAGCAGCCATAGTTCATTTTTTAATTCTAATTTTCTTATTGTAAATATTGGTTGCGTATTAAAGACAAATAACATAATGCACTTATATGCCTTATTTTACACAATTCATATTTTGTTACAATACATTTTAATTAGTTTTGGAAAATAAACACCACTGTGTAAGCTGCTTTTATTCTTTTTGTCTATGTATCTTTTGTGTTTGTTGTCTTTCATGTTTCTGGCACACACACACACACACACACACACACATCTTTTTCTCTGTCTTTCCACGGTTGCTTCACGCTGCTGATTTCTCACACACACACACACACACACACACACACGCACACACACACACACACACACACACACACACACACACCCGCTGGGAAAGCCTGTCAAACGGCTCTTTCTCTGTTTCCACCCACCTCCAATTAACAGCAGGGTTTGGCAACAAACACAATAATTAATTGAAACATTTAATTAGCATTCAAAACTAGCAGTAATTAACACCTTTACCAAGCACAACTCCAAACTCAGCTCTATGGCGTACAGTAATGATTGAGAGAGAGAGTGTGTGTGTGTGTGTGTGTGTGTGTGTGTGTATGTGTTATGTGTCCAGTCTTACAGTGAGTTTGAAGGATTCTTGTGAAACATAATGGCACATTAGGCAGTAAAATACACACACACATACACACACACACACAGACACACACAAACACACACACAAACATGTGTATGTGGGCGTGTGTGTGTGTGTGTGTGTGTGTGTGTGTGTGTGTGTGTGTGGCCTGCAGGCGAGATTTCTGAGTGCTTCTCTTCTCTGGCAGGATTATCCCACATCTTCCACTATTCATGTGGCTTTTAAGTGTCCATCCCAGGGCTCTGTGTGTTTATGAATGTATGTATGAAAAGTGGCGCACACAGGTTAAAACACAGGTGTGTGTGTGTGTGGACTGGTAATCCCTATATAGGGACAAAATGTCCCCACAAAGATGGCAATATCCAAAATGTTTTGGTCCCCATGAGGAAAACATCTTATAAATCACACTAAGTGATGTTTTTTGAGAAAGTAAAAATGCAGCATGTCTCCTGTGATGGGTAGGTTTAGGGGCAGGGGCAGTGTAGGGGGATAGAATATATAGTTTATATGGTATAAAAACCATTACGCCTATGGAATGTCCCCATAAAACAATACACACTCCATCCATCCATCCATCCATCCATCCATCAAATCTGTTCTTTTTAACTTTCTATTCATCCAAGAATTATAAAACAAGAAATGTTTCTTGAGCAGCAAATCATCATATCAGAATGATTTCTGAAGGATCATGTGACACTGAAGACTGGAGTAATGATGCTGGAAATTCAGCTTTGATCACAGGAATAAATTACAAACCTTAAAATATATTTAATTTGAAAACAGTCATTTGAAATTATATGTGGTCACAATATTACTGTTTGTACTTTATTGTTAATCAAACAAATGCAATCTAGCTGAGCATAAGACGCTTATTTCAAAAACATTTAAAAAATCTTACCAGCCCTAATGTATAATATTAATGTGTGCATATGCTGGTGTGTGTGTTTGTGTGTGTGTGTGTGTGTGTGTGTGTGTGTGTGTTGGCCAGGCATTAGATGAGCTAGCTGGCAGCGTATGTCTCCAGGATGGGATTAAACCGTTCTCTCCTCTCACTGCCCGCCGTAACATAATTAATGCCTGTATTAATAGGCCAGCTAAAAAATTCATTAAAAAATCCATTAAAAATAAATGTGTTTTTACATAAGACTTTGCCTCAGGTACTAAGCAAGAAAAAAACAGAGAGAAAAGAAGATAAGGAGAAAGAAAAATGGAATCGATTGTTAGCTTTCAGGTCAGCGTGAGACGGCAGCGCCGTTTGAAACGGGTTAAATGGAGGGAGTTTTAAATATCCACGGAGAAAAGGCTTTTGAGGAGAGGAGAGATGAGAGGAGCTTCGACTCATTCGCTTCATGCTCTGAGTGAAATTAGCCGTGCTAATAGGGCTCACGCCACTCTCATCTGTCCAGTTCACTAAACGTGCTTTTGCCTAAACGACACTCCAAGATCCGAAACAGTCCCAGTCTAATTTAGTCCTACATTTTACTCCTAAATTAGCCCTGTTGAGGAAAGTGATGTGTTTTAATCTGCCAGACACATGTGATGTTTTTGACAATTCATGCTAACATTTCATGTAAAGCATATTCTGTCTCCTTCCATTAGGGTGATCACACATATATATTGATATTGTAGGTTTCTGTTTCTATCCAAATGTATAAACATGAATGCATCTGTGCTAGAACTGTTTATGTACAAATATTAGGTAGATTGCTCCCCAAAAACAAAAATCTACAGAGCAAGAAATGGTGTGGATACAATTTAATTAGACATAAACAAATTTGTTGATTTTGAACACATATTTTACAGAATATTTATAAAATATGAACGAATAGAAGATGAATCAGGCACAGTTTTTGGACACTGCAGAAAATCTGGCATGATATTGGTTCATCATTATGATACAGCATTAAAGCATAATATATCATGAAATCTGGTGTAATTTAATCAGCTGTACTATTCAAGGTATAAACATGATTGTGTTGTGCATAATGTAATTGTAGACAATATCTAGAAGAACATACAACCGATTAAAGGTGTATTATAAGGCATTACATAATGTATATAGGCTTCATACAAGGTGACTGAATTTATATCAATTAGATTTAATTATTTTATTCCTATTAGAAATCAGTGGCAGACTCTAAAGCAGCTGTAGTACAGTAAGTGAAACCATTACACTAATAATTCACTTCAATCTGAGGCAAATATATGCAGTATGAAGCCTGATTTCAATCAGACAGGTAAAGAGTTCCTGATTTCTTGTGAATGTAAAGTGCTCTGTCAGTCACATGGGCTTTAAAACAGGCTTAGACACATGATGCAGGACTAATAATTACAATTTAAAAAGGCTTTAAACTGAAAGAGCTCCCCGGGCGTTTCTTTCTCATTTCCAAAGATATTAATTTGAGCCGAGTGGAGAGATATTTTTCTAAAGGAAATATTTAATTAATTTCCACATATGAGCATAAGGGGTTTTACTGGATAATAATTACGATTTAATATTTCCATTGTCTTTTTTTCCCCTCTAATGCCGGTCACATGGAGATCAGCGGCGTTACACGCACGTATAAAACGCAATAATAAACACAATCCAAAATATATAACGAGATTTTATCCATAAACTTTTTTTTTTCCTTTTGTGAATATACTTTAGATTTCAATTGCATCTGGCACATTTTGAAATTCAAACTGCAGATTGCGTTTATCTAGAGACACCACAGGTACTGGGTCATAATAATGTGTGTATGTTTCTCTTGAGCAAAAGAAAATATTGCATTATGGAGAAAAATAGCTGGCACTGTTAATTTTTGCTTTGATCATTTATGTGTTTATTTCATAGGGCTAAACAGAACAGGCCACAAACCAAATATTAAATTATATACTGTCACTGCTGTGTGTGTGTGTGTGTGTGTGTGTGTGTGTGTGTGTGTGTGTGTGTGTGTGTGTGTGTGTGTGTGTGTGTGTGTGTGTGTGTGTGTGTGTGTGTGTGTGTGTGTGTGTGTGTGTGTGTGTGTGTGTGTGTGTGTGTGTGTGAGAGAGAGAGAGAAAGAGAGAGAGAGAGAGATGAGAAATGAGAAGAGGTGATGATATCCGTTTGTTAATTTGCCCTTTCCTTAGGCGATTACTCAAGCTTCTCATATTTATCAATACACAGAGCACAATCCATCACACACACACACACACACACACATTCCCATCATCTCTTTGTGCACGTAAACACGTTGACTCGTTCCATTCCTGTTTTATCTCTGTCATTAGAATTCTCGAGGAGTCACTACAGATATACAGCACACTATAGAGTGAGCTAAATAAATACTCAAAGTGTTTGTGTGTGTGTGTGTGTGGTTCAGGTAAAGCCTACATTATGGTGATACAAGTCCACACAAAGATGACAATATCCAAAATCCTTGTGGGTAAATGTTTTTGTTTTTTTGTTACCATGAGGAAAAGAGCTTATAAATTAGACCAAATAGTTTTTTTGAAAATATAAAAATGCAGAAAGTGTTCAATGAAGGGTTATGGGATAGAACATACATTTAGTACAGTATAAAAATCATTACATCTATGGAAAGTCCCCATAAAACATGAAAACCCAATGTGTGTGTGTGTGTAACTGGGTTTGTTTTTGATTATCTCACACAGACACACACACATTGTCAGTGAGTATCAACATTCTTCCAATTAACTATTTTAAACTGAAGCCACTACCCTGCAGCCAACACACACACACACACACACACACACATTTTCAAGAGCCAAAAAGATTGCGCACACACAGAAAAGTAAATACCTTTTATTGCTTATTATGAATGATTCTTCAGTGCAGGAAAAGGAAAAAAAATCATAATCTGTGATTGAAATGTAGCCTAGAATTTGCTCCGTCCCTAAAATGACATTCCTGCAGCTGATGTCACCAAGTCCTTCATTTTAGAAGTCAAATCTGCTGTGAACTTCACATTATCTCACTGCTCATCTTTTCCAAAATAAAACCTGAAGAGCAGCTCTATAAATAAAGAGTCAATTCTTACATGTTAGTAACTCCACCAAGACAGAAAGAACAAAAAAATCATACTTTTATAGTCACTGGAAAAACCAGGGGCATGGTCTAAAAAGGTTGACCCTAGTCTTTTAATGAGTCATGGGTGTGTTTTGGGCGTAACGTGCAATACATCGATCAATCTCATCTCCCATTCTCTTTAAAAGCCAGTTGCGCTCGCACCATGGTGGATTCGCTATTTACAGGGCGAAATTTGCAAGCAGAAAAACTGAACGCTTCTCCAGAGAGGAATCCTTTTATTTTTAATATTTGGCATGTTTGTGTGCTGCTGAGCATGTAACAAGCGTGTTGTGCACCCGCCTATAGGAGAATATTTTTAACGCGCCCTTTCTAACTGCGTCGGGCTGAAACTAGCAAAAAACACTTGCGTAACACCTGGTATCACATTGCACCGGGTGTATGATAGGGCCCATAGTGCTTCAAATTTAAGGAAAAAAATAATTTTGCTTGCTTAAATTTAATATCAATAGCAGTTCCAGTTTCTCTTAATAAAAAAGGCTACAAAAATACAACGACGCAAAGAAGTGAAATACCTTGCAGATTCTGTCACCGAAAATCCCATAATGATCAGCCACTGTTCACTGTGATTTCTGCAGGGACTCATTTGAATCAATAGTGATTCATTTGTTTGACCCAAATCATTTCCATGAATCATTCAAACAAACTACTTCACATGAGAGAGGGCAGTTTGTTTTGTCAACTTAAAAATAAAGGTTCCAAACGGGTGTTTTTGCAGCAAACTATTTATGGTTCCTCAAAGAACCTTTCACCCAACAGTTCTTAAAAGAATCGTTTTCTTTATTAGTGTGAAGAACATTTTAGAATCTTAAGAACCTTTCCAGTATAAAGAAACCTTTAGTGCAATGGAAAGGTTCTAATGTTAAAGGTTCTTCATGGAACCATAGATGCCAGTAAAAAAACACTCTTAAACTTAAAGTTAGTAGCATTTCTGTATTTAGTTACACCTTGGGGACAAAATTGTCTGAAAAAGTTAGCTAAGACAAACCAAACCATATGGGGAAAAATATTTGATTTAAGTGAAAACATGTGTCTGTGTGTGTGCATAAAAGGATGAGGGATTATTGATCAGACAACTAACATAAAGATACACACACTCAACAGCACACACTTTTTTCTTTCTTCTGTGATCTGTTTTCTCTCTCTCTCTCTCACTCTTTCTCTCTCTCTCATGGCCGTGGGTGAGCCTCAGGGCTACATAAAGCTTAATAGGCGTGTCATTCTCTTCTGTTGTCTGAATTGTGTGCGTGTGTGTGTGTGTGTGTGTGTGTGTGTGTGTGTGTGTGTGTGTGTGCATGCACAAGTTACACTGATGATTTGCAGGCTGCTATCTGCACCTCTGTGCCCAAGGCTACTTAGAGAAATAGGATTACTGAATAAAACACACACACACACACACACACACACACACACACACATGTCCATCATCAGTCAGATCTACTCATACTGAGATTCTAGGTGCTTTGGGAAGTTTGTAAAGACTGATCATCCAGTTCAGTGTGTCCGGTGCAGACTTCCTCTAAATCTCCCCCTTTTTTACCAAAGAACGTGAAGTATTGAGCAGCGTGGAGGGAATCTGATAGAAGACAGATGCTGGGTAATTTGATTAACTGGATGGACTTTTCCCAAGATGCATTTGTGTTCAAGATTCCTCGTCAGTAAACACAATTTTTTTTTTTGTTTTGACACAGACAGCAATGTACCAGACTTTTTCTGACTGCTGGGGTCCTTTCACAGATATTTCTCGTGATTTTCAGATATTTCTCGATTTAAAGTGTAGTGCAGATGCTCAGCACTGGAATACTGAAAGTTTGGACTCAAAAACACCCTCAGGCTGATTTGTTCTTGTTTTTGGAAGAAGAATCTGTTGTGCACAGCAAACGAGAAAAGAGACAGAAAGACTTTTACTCTGCACGTTTTATATTTGATATGAATTTGACATATTATTTATAGTAGTGATGCACAATATATTTCAGGCCACCATAATGGTATTGATCGATATCTGTTAATTTTTAAAGTTATCGTTATTGGTCCAATTAGAACATTTGTATTATATACAAATATATAATATGAATGATGTATTAAAGGTGATAAATAATGTATTATTTCCTTCAGATGCGCACTCTTCACCGTGATGGGTTTGAATTGCTTGAAATATGATTGAAATCACTTAAAAAAAGGAAAATTCCATTCAGTCTGTCATATAGGACACATAACATTATAAGGGAAACATTATAATTGTGTGCTTGGGACATGGCTTTTATTGGTGAGACTTTTGTTTATGTAATCAGGCTTTAAAAAATTATATAAATTTTTTTTTTTACATTTATTGGCCAATATATCGGTTATCGGCTTTCAAATACGATGAATTATCGGTATCAGCCAAAATTGTCATATCGATGCATTCCTAATTTGTATTCAATTTTATAGGCAGTCGACGCCTAATAGATAGAGAGTCTGACTTGTAACCCGAAAGGTTGCGGTTTCGAGTCTCAGGTGCGGCAGGAATTGCCGGTGGGGGGAGTGAATAACCAGCGCTCACTTCCACCCTCAATGCCACGACTGAGGTGAGACCCTTGAGCAAAGCACCGAACCCCCAACTGCTCCCCAGGGGCCGCAGCAATATGACTGCCCACTGCTCGGGGTGTGTGTTCACAGTGTGTGTGTGTGTGTGTGTGCACTTGGACGGGTTAAATGCAGAGCACAAGGTCACCATACTTGGCCGCACGTCACTTCACTTTCACTTTAAAAAAATGAGACTCTCTCTGAAAGCCTGTAGACTGATTTTTATGTGAATGACCTGGGACGGTAAAATCAAAAATCAATGTGACGTTTATGTGCGCCCCGCAGAGCCTCTCTTCCGTTCAATGACACATTAAAAGAAATGCATATACAATATTCAGGACACTGCCTAAAGAGCTATTCTGTACTATAATGGCAATCTCTCATGCAAAGAAAAGGGATTCATTCAAACTAGTCTCAAATATACTTTATAATCAAACTATCAATTTAATTATCAGTTGACTTGATGCCGTTGAATAGCAGTATTCATCTAAACCTCTTTTAGCAGCGTGCACTCTAAAAAATGATGTGTTGGCTCAACAAAAAAAAAATGAACGCAACAGAGTTATGACAACTTTGAGAGAATTTACGTTCAACCAATTTAAAGTTACTACCTAATTAAAAAAAAAAAGCCACTTAATGCAAACATTTGAGTTTAAATTACAGACAATATTAAGTTGATGTAATGATTAATGTTATTATGTCAAAATAAGTTGGGGTAACAGGTCCCCTGAATTACTTTTTAGACGGCGTTCGGATGTTCATTAATGGTATATCGGTGCAAAGGTATTTCCAACTTCTTTTTACTTCTAAGTAAAGAACGAAAAAGCACTTTGTTGTGAGTATATCAGGGCCTTGAATCACGGTCAGTCTCTTGTACAGTACATGCATGACTTCGAGCATGTGCTGTAAGTTGCAGTTCACTTAACAACCACCGGTGTCGCTAATAACAAGGGTTTCTGGATTCTATTTAATAGCCCCTTTAACTAAAACTTGTTTTGCCCTATTTATAATTAATTTTATTCGACTTATTTTCCTTTGGCAATATAACTACAGTTTTTGTCATGCCAGTTAAGTAATTCTCAATAAAGGAAGAAATGAATGTAAAAAGAACAGATCTTCAGGGATTTTTTCCCCCACTAATTAATGATTATAAATTACTGTCACAACCAACGCCATGATGCAATTGCACAGTCTCACAAGGAAACTGAAATGTGCAATACTGAAATGTCGTGTTGTTAAAGGGATAGTCCATTTCAAACCTGTATGAGTTTCTTTTTTTCTGTGGAATACAAAAGATGTTTTGAAGAACGTTGGGAACCAAACAAAAAGAAGAAAGAAAGTCATAAAGGTTTGGAATGACATGCATTTGTCTCTTTTCTGTGATTTCCCAAAAGCCTTGTGGATTATCAAACAGGTTTCCCCAACACTTCCCACGTTATACAGGGAAACAGCCTCAAACTGACGCTACTGGCTGAGCCACATGTTACTGTTTTCAGAGAAATCATCCCACAAAGGGTTTACTTATGGTTGCTTTGCAGCTGAAGACAAACAAACTTTCCTTGTAAAAGTACTTTTTGCCCTTGTAGGCACAAAGTTGTAAGAGGGTCATTAAACTAATTATCACCGTGGCCGATGACTGTGGCTTCTGTAAAAAAAGCATTCAATCATCTAAAAATGATGGATCATTGATCAATTATGAATCATGCTGTGTCCTTAAACGAGGACAAGTCTGTGCCTATTTCAAGCTGCAGTGGGGTTTCATTCTTAAAAATTTGATTAAACAATCTACATTAAGTATTTGCAACCTTAAAAGGATCATGATGTGGACTTTATGTTAATATTAACATATGTTCCCTCAGATTTACTTAAGTTTTTTTGCATAACACTGCACTAGTCATTATTTTTAATCGAAGAAGACGTAGGTGTGTTATCCAAGCATTAATGGCAAGGAAAGCCCCTCATAATTAGGAGCGGCAATGTATGAGATGTTTCTGGGTGTTTCTCCCTCTGACCTGCTTCAAAGTCTTGATCATTTTGGCATTTCTCTGTTGTTTAGAATCCAGTATTCCTGTGACTCCTTTGTCTTTTATGAGTTTAAAGAACTCTGTCTCATCTTCTGTCTCGTCGCACAGCATCTACACCAAGAGACCTGTAAGGGCCCTATTTTAATGATCTGAGGTCATGATCTAAAGCACACGGCGCAGGTGCACTTAGGGCATATCCAAATCCACTTTTGCTAGTTTAACAATTAAAAAATCTGTGTGCCAGGCGCATGCACTGATAAAAATGATTTTGTGCTGAAGTAAATAATACAGTAATTTCTACATGAAAAAGCTAGTAAAAAAGTAAGTAAATTCTATATTAGTACTCAATAATTCAAGCTTCAATTCAAGTAGAAATTAAAGTGCAAATAAAACTACTCAACTTTTCTGATACTGGTGTTCCCATAATGCACTGGGGATTGAATTATTAAGGAGGTTGATTTTTTTTACAGTTTTCAGCTGTATTTATGCTGTTTAATCATTGATTTTGTTGTTAGGTTTAATAAATTGCCATTTTGTGACAATTTTCTACTCAAAATGAAACATTCATACTCAAAACCGATCCATTGAATGTTACCGTCATTATGTATTGTGTACCAGGTATGCTGTGTTACTTCTTTTATGTAGATATGGTATTTACACAATATCACAATGTGTGTATTGCCACGATTGGTTAAATAAGTAGCCAATTTCATTAGTCATTACTGCAAATAGGTAATTCTGATACATGCAATGACTATCCATTATGACATAGGCATTTTTATGTTTATGTACACAATAATAATCTTTTACATAATCCTTTTATTTTTGCTGCCTGTGTGTGTAACAAGAGTGTGTGTGCGTTGTGCAGCTGCCTATAGGTGCATATTACTAACACACCCTTAAAATAACAAAAATAATACTTTTCAGTTCCTCAAAATAGCAACGCAACAACAATGCGCCTGAACACACCTGGTTTTCAGACCAGCACCCAGTGAGCGAACAGATGGGCGGCAGTGCATTTGCTGTTTAAACAGCATGGTGCTGGATGTGAAAATGATGAAACTAGCAAAAAACACTTACGTTGCAGTTTTGTGAAATATTCCACAAGTATATATGGGAGAAACTGTAAGGGTCAACAATGCGTCTTATGGTTATAAGAGCCAATCGAGTGTTTGTTTACTTTAAAAACATGCAAATACTGCTTTTTTTTTTTTTAAGAAGAACAATTAATACCTGTCAGATTTTTTACCTAATTTGAAATGTTATTGAAACATAATTCCATTGACAAAAAAACTGCACTTTTCTCAAAATATCATCTTTTATGTTCCACAGAAGAAAGTCAGTCATACAGGCTTGGAAGGACATGAGGGTGAGTAAGAAGTGCCTACATTTTCATTTGTGGGTGAACTATCACTTATATGTCCGATTGTCATTGCATTATAATCATTTGTAAACTTGGAGACATGACATGCATCCACTAAAAATCACCAAATCACACATACAGACACCTGACAATGACATAAGGTTTAAAAAAAAAGTTCTAAATATTAGAATATAAATTCTAAAAATAGATTTAATAACATATCACTAGATCAGTATAAAAGTCCCCATCATTATATAAATTTTTAATGTGCATGCCGTAGCAAATTAAAAATTAGAATAATGTGATAACGATCACTTCCTTTAAATTAATGTTTGTTTTTTCACCAGCTGTTACAGAGAGAGAGAGAGAGAGAGAGAGAGAGACAGATGGATGGATGAGTAATAACTTTCTTTAGCCTGAGGAATGTGAATGACAGTGATATGAATGTAGGAACTGGGAGAAGGTTTAATAAAATCTAATACACACACACACACACACACAACAAATCAAATCTAACTCGTGAAACAGCTTGTCGAGGGAGCGAGAGAGAGAGAGAGAGAGAGAGAGAGAGAGAGAGAGAGAGAGAGAGAGAATTAAACATTACAGGTTCACTCATGTAGATCATGTCATTTGATTGTATCAGTGAGTGAGTCTTATATGCATCACATTCCCTCATAAAATCAACTCTTTATTTCTATTAAATCAACGTCACAGCCGTCTTAAAACCAGTCACACGTAGACACACACACACACACACACACACACACACACACACACACACACACACTAGGTTTCGCTATCTTTGAGGGGACTCTCCATAGATTTACATTTTTTATACTGTACAAACACTAAACCTTCTCCTAAACACAGCCATCACAGAAAAGAAATACATGTATTACATTTTCAAATAAGTATTCTTTTGTATGTTTATTAATCCATTTCCCACATGGGGCCGCTGGCTGGTCCCTGTAGGTCATCTCAGGTTTTACTATCCTTCACTACTGTCCTTAGTTATAATGTGGCCACATTCATTTATATATTTTTTCAAGATTTAACATTGAAGATTAAAAAAGCTTTATTGGCAAAAGTGTTTTTTTGCCTACTTGAAATTATAAATGCATTTGGTAGATGAAAAAAATGTAGATGTAATAACTAATACACATTAATATATATGCAATTATACATGCACAAAATTTTATATTTTATATATATATATATATATATATATATATATATATATATATATATATATATATATATATATATATATATATATATATAAATTAGTTTTATTGTAATAAAAGTATTATTAATGCATATTTCATCTTCTAACACGTTTTTTTTCCATTAAAAAAAGTTAATGAAGAATCCTTCAGTCACACACACAATAAAATGAACAGGAAAAAAACCTTTTTCTAAAAAATAAATTAGACAGTGTGCTCTTAAAGCATGCAATTATATATATATATATATATATATATATATATATATATATATATATATATATATATATATATATATATATATATATATATATACATATGAATGAAATAGACAAGAATCAAATCAGAGAGTGTGTGTTTCACCTGAACAGCAGCACCAGTTTCATGAATCGACAGAAAAATCAATACTGACATTGCATTAGAGAGACAGAAATAACATTTTTAAATGAATATTTATAAAATTATAAATTATACATATATATATATATATATATATATATGTATAATTTATAATTTTATAAATATTCATTTAAAAATGTTATTTCTGTCTCTCTAATGCAATGTCAGTATTGATTTTTCTGTCGATTCATAAAACTGGTGCTGCTGTTCAGGTGAAACACACACTCTCTGATTTGATTCTTGTCTATTTCATTCAGCCAGTCCAGTTGAACTTGAATCCTGAATCCTGTATTAGAGTGTGTTGAGTTCAGTGACTGTCAGTGACTCGCTGGCTCCGCTCCAGACCCTCGTGGTCAAGCTCACCGTTAGATCCGTACAGTAGCCAGACAGACGTTTGGCTTGCAGCATAAAGTCTGGTCCAGTTTGCTGCTTATTCTGGCCAAGAATCGCCCACTTAGATAGGAAAGGTCTGTTTGATAGGAGGTCTGTAATGCTTGGAGAAAGTTATCCGTTAGCATTGCCATGCATCTCAATGGTGCAGGACCCCTGGAAGTGTGTGATGTTAAATCTGACATATTTGCTCATGGCCGCTCGTTCTGGACTTAAATGTTTTTGAGACAATTGCCTGTGCCATCAATGCCACGTAACTAATCAACAGGAGCATTTGAGCTTTTAACAGCCTAAAACATTCACTGTAATATGATGAAACATTATAAGATGTATTTAATAAGAATACACAACCATTTTTTAATGTCTGTCATCGAAAACAGGCTTTTGGCTGAAGTGTCAGTCTATGATTTGCTGTACGGAAATAACACAGAATATGTTTGGATATGGTAATGGACGTTTTATTTCTGTCATGCGCTGTAAGCAGTCGACCAATCACAACAGACTGGGCCACCTGACCAATCAGAGCACAGGAGGCTCTCGGAAAGGATTTAGAGAGGCTGAATCTTTGAACAAACCGTTTTCAGACTCTTTGAGAAATGAGGTGATGTGCAATGGATATTATGGGAAAAATTTTATGTTTTATGACCTTGGAAGCATGTAAATCTATTGCAGGAGACCAAAATTAGGAACTTTTAATATGCACACTTAATTGTCTTTGAGAAAAGTATTTTATTCTCAACAAATCTGCATTTATTTGATCAAGAAAATAGTAAACAGAGTAAAACTATGAGCTATTATCACAGTTTAAAATATAATTAATTCCTGTGAAGCAAAGCTGGATTTCCAGTCTTCAGTGTCACATGATCCTTCAGATTTCATTTTAATGTGCTGATTTGCTGCTCAAAAAATGTTTGTTGAAAACAGCCGTGCCTTATATTTTTGTGGAAAGCGTGATACATTTTTTTTGAGGATTCTTTGATGAACAGAAAGTTCAGAAGAACAGCATTTATTTTTAATAATAATTCCGTAATTGTAAATTCACTTTTCATCAATTGAATACATCCATGCTGAACAAAAGTATTGATTTATATATACTTTTTTTTTTTAAATCTAACAAAGAATCTTTCAAAGAAGTTCATACCTTTCAAAGCATTAATGCTACAGACAAAAATAGAGTCACAATGACTAAATATTCCATCAGGATTCACACATATTTCTTATAGTTACGGCCGCATCTCTCCAGTTTTCATCTCTCTTCATTTGCTGAACCAATCAAGCGCTGGCATGGGACAGGAGGTGATTGCTGGTGAATTATGGGATGTTGTGCAGGTGCCTCAGCCGGTTGCCGTAGCGATTGATCACAGTGTAGTGGAATTGGTGAGAGGGCAATTGATTGGCGTTGGGCTTCTGTGTGAAAGACTGAGAGAAAGAGAGAGAAATAAAGAGAGAGAGATGGAGGGTTCGGCTGCCATATTAGATTCCTCAGACGGGCCGTTCGTGTGAAGCGATACAGGCAGCCCCAGTGGTGATGTACAAACCTGGTTACGGAGGATATTAAACATGCCCAATAAGACACACACATACACACACGCTTACGAGGCCCCAATGGTGATGTCCAAAATGCCTAAACCTGGTTACAGGAGATATTAAACACAGCCATTAAATCACACACACACACTCTCTGCTGTGTGTGTGTGTGTGTGTGTGTGTGTAAACCTGGTTACCGGCTTTGGGATATTAAACAATCCCATCAGCACCTTATTGCCCAACACTGGGATTTCTCATCGTGTCCCATTATTCCATTTACTACAGACTCTAATGCAGCCGTGGCCTTAGGCAAACACACACACTTTCACACAAAGATAAACACACACATGTGACATTTCCTCCTTAATTGTAATTCATTATTGAGAAATGTGATATTTGATATGTATATATCGCACAGAAAAGGCAGCTTCATAATGCAGATTTCAACCATATGAATAAAAGGCCTATACAAACATAAAATAAGATTGTTACTTGAAATATAATACATTTGAACTTAAAATTTTATTTCAGCTAGTTGGCAATATTTCTCATTTTAATTTCTTAACTTAAAATAACTAAAACTAAAAATTAATACAAGAATCTACAGACATATTTTAAAATAAAATGACAAAAACATAACAAACACACAACAAAATTTCAACTAATATTTCAACGAAAAATAATATAATTTATAATAGAATTTATAAAAAATATAAATATAAATAAAAACCAAAAAGTATGTCATTGATACTAAAATAACAGTTTACAATTTCATGACTAAAAGTCAATTGTAGCTTTAAATTCAAAAGATAAAATTGGATATACTGTTTCAAAGGTTAATGTCTCTAAATTTGGCATATTTATATATTATTATCTTATTTTCCAACTACAAACAATTCATAAAATTAAAAAATAATGGAGGAGGATTGCAAAATGTTACACATACATGTTTTTTGTGATCAAAATGTGTTAATAACAAATATAATCTCATACAGTGAATTAAATATAAATGTTAAAGATATATCAAAATTATGATCTATGATTTAAATTTTTGAATACAGTTCAAGAAGGTCAAGACCCCTGAGACGGACAGGCCAAAATCCCTATTTTTAGTGGGGTATGTGGGGGTTTTGTGTTTAAAACAACTGTACACCAAATGATGAATAAACGTGGGAAAATAGGAGATGCAGATGTTTTGAGCTGGTCAGGCATTCCTCATCCTGCTTGCATTTTAACTTCTGCTCTAGAACAGTATTAAAGCATTTGGACAAAGCAGAGTTGAGTGTTAATAAATGTGACCCGTTAAATGCAGCGCATTAATGATGGACATTCATCAACATCAGAGAGTGTGACATCGTTTCCATCAGCTCACAGAAATAGCATACAAGTGATTTTTAACACAGCGACTGCAATTGTTGCTTGTGGATCGCCTGCCGTGTGCATTGCCCCATTGATCACTATTGAAACGATTATATATTCCAGTCGCTTTATGCAGTTGTCTGGCAAACGCCCGCAGTGTGAACCTCCCTCAGGGCTCTGAGTATCCCATGGATGATCAGTTAGCATCAAACTCTCAAACTGGGATTCTTTTTTACTTTGTTTTTACTAACGTTTTTAAGAAAACTCTCTAGGTCTACCACAAACCATATACACTCTTAGACCTGCATATGGTACTATTATTTAAAAATAACATAGTAAATCACATTTAAAAAAAGTATAATTATATACAAAAAAACTATCAAATATTTATATATATATTCATTATAATAACACATATATGTATATGTATATATATATATATATATATATATATATATATATATATATATATATATATATATATATATATATATATATATATATATATATATATTATAATATAGCTATATGCAATTGTTATTTATTTATTTTTATACATATTTTGTCATTATATATTTCATGTAAATAATAATACATGTATTTATTACATATTGTGTTATCATTTAAACATGTGATTTATTTTTGTTTAAATGATAACGCAATATATTTATATATACGCACACACACACACATTTAGACATCATTTAGACATATAAATGGTTGATTTCTGTTTTATCCAGATCCTTTTTTTCTTGCAGTAATACTGCAACTTAATGATCAAAGATTTAAAAAAAGAGAAATTGTTTTAGAAGTTACATTGATAATCCACTGGGTTTAGAAATCTTGGGGGGCACGTGCCGCCTCAGTCTGAATGGGCATGACGCTTCTGACAGTCATAACTGAGACGATTAAGGAAAGTGATCATTTAACAGTCCGTTTGACTGAAAATAACCATAATGAACACACAGGCACATTAAATAGCGTTTTGTCCTCCCTCCTAGCGTTAGCATCCGAGGGCTTAAGCGAGTATATTAGCCTGGCAATGAGGCGCTGCGCTAATGCTACGCTAACGCTCCCCAACTCCCATGACTCCCCAGTGTTAGATAACAGTAAGAGCAATTGTTCAAACTAGTTGGTGTAACGAGGGATGACCGGGACACACCACAGCAGAGAGAGGAAGAGACGCCCCCCTCTCCTCCATCCCCCGGGAACATTTCCTGCCTCTCTGTCACACCCCACAGGTTAGCGGTTAGCGGTTAGCACTGATGAGTGGATGGAAATGTGCCTTTAATGACTTAATGAAACTTCATTTATGATGATAGTCATTAACACTAAACACGGCCACAGGCCAGCTACCCAATTACACACACACACGTACACGCGTTCACACACAGACATTTTAATGTAAGTGCAGTACAGGTGTAGTGGGAGAAGAGGGCAGACTGTGTTTCGGGATATATGCAATACTCAGATTCATATTCAGCACAGCTTATACACCTTCTCCATTTCGTCTAACCACATTCATAGGTAGTTAGAAAATAGGGACCATATCTGTCTGTCTGTCTGTCTGTCTATCTATCTATATATCTATCTCTATCTGTCTGTCTGTCTATCTACCTGTCTGTCTGTCTGTCTGTCTAGAAAACAGTGAAGGGCAGCCTAATCATCTGTCAATCATCCCTTGGACTAAAACCAAGGTTTAAAACTATGTATGTCAGAGCCATATCCTTGTGGGCAGTGCACCGACATAAAGCACAACGCCGCTTTGGGCATCCAGGCCCCTATCACTTCCTGTCTCAGCTTGAATGGTAGTTGCACAACTTCGACTGCTGCAATCAGATGCACCGAAATTCTCATTGTTAGTGGTCAGGCATCTCTATGTTAGCTATTTTTTTCCTGTGCCAAGGGTGTGTTATTTCAGCTCACAGAAAAAGTGAAATTTGGAATGAATGAAATCTAAATATGTGTGTGTCATGGGAGAGCCAGAACTGGAAGAAACAGAAGAAGAAAGAAGAGATTGTGTGTGTAAATGTACGTGTGTGTGTTTTAGTAATGAAATTAGAATGGGAAGAGGCCAAAACAATAAATCAAAGCCTTATGTGTCCATATCCTGTTTGAGTTCCTTTCAGCCAGACCACTGCTGACCCGTGCGGCACACACACACACACACACACACACACACACACACACACACACACACACACACACACACACACACACACACAAATATAGTGCCAATATAATAACATCACAAATAAATTAAATGACCGTTAACATCTTATTCAGCACGGATTGTGTGTGTGTGTGTGTGTGTGTGTGTGTGTGTGTGTGTGTGTGTGTGTGTGTGTGTGTGTGTGTGTGTGTGTGTGTGTGTGTGTGTGTGTGTGTGTGTGTGTGTGTGTGTGTGTGTGTGTGTGTGTGTGTGTGTGTGTGTGTGTGTGTGTGTGATGGGTAGGTTTAAGGGGCAGGGGCAGTGTAGGGGGATAAAAATACAGTTTGTACAGTATAAAATGCTTTATGCCTATGGAATGCCCCCATAAAACATGAAAACCCAACATGTGTGTGTGTGTGTGTGTGTGTGTGTGTGTGTGTGTGTGTGTGTGTGTGTGTGTGTGTGTGTGTGTGTGTGTGTGTGTGTGTGTGTGTGTGTGTGTGTATGTCTACAAATGCAACATTTGCCCTCAAAACTCACACACACATTTAGTCTATTAAGTTAAGTCTAAATGAGGACATTGATTCGACTAACTCAGACCCTGAACCTAAATGATAGCTTTTAGCCTTTTTAGAAAACATTATTTACATTGTTTATGAATCCGTTTTCCAGCTGAGCATGTCCACAAATGTCATCAAAGAGAGATTTTGGCATATTTAGTTCACGTTTGGGGAAATTTTGTGCATATTTTGAGACATTAGGCACTGGTCCTCATTGCAGCTTATTCTGACCAAAAACACCACTGACACACACACAGAGCAAGCGACCAATCACAGATTTTATTATTGTTACGGGACATTTAGGTTTTTACTATTCAACACTGTAGCTAAACACAACATGCAAAGGTCTGCAAAATGAAAGAATACAAAATAAAGCAGATGAAAAGAACAAGATTGTAATAAAGAGAGAATATAAACATCTCAACTCCTCACTGCCAGGCCTGAACCGAACACAAAATAAACATACAGAGCGTGGCTTTGATTAAAGCCTAATATCAGCTCTCTGTGTGTGTGTGTGTGTGTGTGTGTGTGTGTGTGTGTGTGTGTGTGTGTGTGTGTGTGTGTGTGTGTGTGTGTGTGTGTGTGTGTGTGTGTGTGTGTGTGTGTGTGTGTGTGTGTGTGTGTGTGTGTGTGTGTGTGTGTGTGTGTGTGTGTGTGTAGCTGAAACTCTTGATCCGTTTGCAGCAAAAGACCTGCTTTATTGCTTTGATGCAGAAAATATTGTAGAAAAAGCCACTAAAGTCTCTATGATCTTTTATTAAAACAGTCAGTCTCGCTGTCTCCATCTGGTGTGTGTGTGTGTGTGTGTGTGTGTGTGTGTGTGTGTGTGTGTGTGTGTGTGTGTGTGTGTGTGTGTGTGTGTGTGTGTGTGTGTGTGTGTGTGTGTGTGTGTGTGTGTGTGTGTGTGTGTGTGTGTGTGTGTGTGTGTGTGTGTGTGTAGGAGAGAGAGAGAGAGTAAAGAGAAAGAAAAAATAAAGCAGACAGGAAGTGAGAGAAGGAACGACACATGTGAATTTTTCATTGCTGAGCCGGATGTTTAGTAGAGGATGATTGTGATTACAACAGTACGGTCAAACACACACTGTCACTGTCCCACCAAACTCACAATATAATGGTGGTTGCCTTGCCCATTAACTCGTATTTGAATAAATATCATGTTATTTAGGTTAAAATTCAACTTAGCCACACTTCAAAATTTCTATCATTGCATTAAGTTAGAAAATTGTTGTCAGGTTTTCGATTGGTCTTACCCATGTAAACCGGCTAAAGTTCAGCAGCGTTAAAGCCCTGACATTCTTATTTCAGTCAAGCATCATCATGTCCTCTATGGGCCTGCATGTCAGCTCACAGAAACAAATGGCAGAAAATTACAATTTTGAAAACTTCTAGAGGACAGACTCATCTTATATGGCAAAGTGTAGGGACTTTAGCTCAAACTCTCTAGTGCCTCCAAGAGCTTAAAGTTGCACTTCCAACTTTATTAACTTAGAAATAGAAATATGTACATGTAATGTACCCTTAACCCAGGGGTGGGGAACGTTGATCCTGGAGGGCCACTCTCTTGCAGAGTTTAGCTCCAGCCCTAATCAAACACACCTGAAGCTAATCAAGGTCTTCTTCTATTTACCAAATAAACAAATAACTGATTAAATCAATATTTCTATTGAAATTATTTAATCAAAAAATTCAACTTATTATATGTGTCTAATTACCAAACAAATAAACAAATATCTACTTACCAAGTAAATAAATAAATCTATTGAAATTATTCAGTCAAAATGTGAACTTATCCTGCTTATTATATATGGTATATAATATGGTATATATATATGGTATCTGCTTAGTAAATGCATACATACAGACAGACAGTTGTGTTCAGAATTTTTGGCACCCCTGATAAATATGATCAAAGATGACTGTAAAAATAAATCCTTTTGATATTTTATTCCAATTTTTTTTTTTTGCAAAAATCGAACCTTTCATTGAAGTAAAAGAAATGAAAGTGGGGGGTGAATCCCATTATGAAATAAATGCTTTTCTCTGAAACATGTTGGACATGATTATTGGCATGCACCCTTTTATTAAATCCTTTTGCCAAGATACCAGCTCTGAGTCTTCTGCTATTAGGCCTGATGAGTAGAACACCTGACATGAGATCAGAGACATTCCTCCATCCAGAATCTCTCCAGATCCTTCAGATTCCCAGCTCTTCTCTTCAGTCCACCCCACTGATTCTCTATAGGGGTCAGAGGTGGGCAGTAACTAAGTACATTTACTTGAGTACTGTACTGAAGTACACTTTTTGATTATCTGTTCTTTACTTGAGTATTATTTTTTC
Source organism: Gobiocypris rarus (assembly GCA_023029165.1). Classification (NCBI taxonomy): domain Eukaryota; kingdom Metazoa; phylum Chordata; class Actinopteri; order Cypriniformes; family Gobionidae; genus Gobiocypris; species Gobiocypris rarus. The sequence goes on from CM040917.1 coordinate 4,766,035, forward strand.
TGGGAACTTATGACTTTAACTTCACTACATTTGAAAGACAAATATTGTACTTTTTACTCCACTTCATTTCTATCGAGGTCCTCAAAGTCGAAAGTTGTTTCTGTAGCAGCTTTGAAAGGCAGTGGAGGATGGGTTTCTTCTTTAAAAGGGTGGGGTTTTTTATTTGTTTGTTTTTTTGTGTGTGTTTTTTTTGCAGACAGCCTATCAGTATCACTCTTGTAGGGTCATGTGAAGTTTCCCAACATTTTTTGGACACTGATTAGTTTATAGCAAAATGGAAGAATACCAAGGCCAAACTTAGTGTTTCAGTTTTCTGTAAAGATTAAAGATTAGTTTAGTTGGCATACAATTGATGCATGTCTCATAAAATGTTGAAAAATGTAAATGTCTGGGAGAAAGAGATGAGTAAACAGTTGGGAGAATATGGGATGTGTATCAGTGGGGCTTTGTAAAGAGCTTTGTAACTTGTATAAAAGTATTGAAATGTGTTTGAGGTAGTCGTATGCGAGCATGTCGGATGGAGCATCACTGACTGGCTTAAACCACCATGAGCATTTATACAACAATAATAAAATAATGCATTGGCATGAAAAAATGAAATTTACTTTTGATACTTAAGTACTTTTAAAAACAAATACTTCTGTGCTTTCACTCAAGTAAAAATCAGTTTTTAGAACTTTTACTTGTAATATAGAGAAATATTTGACCAGTAGTACTTTTACTTTTACTCAAGTAATAGAGTTGTGTACTTTGTCCAGCTCTGGGTTCAGGTCAGGGAACTGGGACGGCCATGGCAGAAGCTTCATTTTGTGCTCGCATTTGTGTGTTGATTTTGATGTTTGTTTTGGATCGTTGTCCTGATGGAAGATCCAACCATGGCCCATTATAAGATTTGTAGCAGAGGCCGTCAGGTTTTGATGTTTTATCTGTTGGTATTTGCTAGAATCCATGATTCCATGTGAACAAGATGTCCAGGACCTCCAGCAAAAAAATTAAAGATCTGCAGTATATTTAACCGTGGACATGGGATACTTTTTATCCCTGTATCCCTGTTTGCATCAAATCCATCTAGTGTGTTTGCTGCCAAAAAAACTCTTTTTATAGTTTCATCTGACCACAGAACCAGGTCCCGTCTGAAGCTCCAGTCGTTTCTGACCTGCAATGAGCCAGGAAGATTTTTCTTGAATCCCTCCCAAACAATCTCTGCAATTCTCCATCTGTGATGAGTCTTTGTCCACTCAAACTCTCCTCCTCTCGTGCATTAGGATGATATAGATGCCCTCTTCCAGGCAGATTCAGAACATCTTTAGCTGATTGGAACTTCTTAAGTATTGCCCTGATGGTGGAAATGGGGGTTTTCAATGCTTTAGCTGTTTTCCTACGGACACTTTCTATTTTGCTCAACAATCTTTTGCTGCACATCAGTACTATAATCTGAGGTTTTACTCATTGTGATATAATGATTA